>CM067298.1:44567338-45125589 GCA_034231615.1 Meghimatium bilineatum
ATCTCTCACATAGCGACATATCTCTCACATAGCGACATATATCTCACATAGCGACATATCTCTCACATAGCGACATATCTGTTACATAGCGACATATCTCTCACATAGCGATAAACTCTAGAGTGTCCGTTCAAACCAAGATACCAACTCTCATCGGACTGGGTAGGGGGGGGGGCCTCTAGAGCATCCGTTCATACTGAAAAGACACATCGGCAGGGTCAGTCTTTTGAGCACGCTTCCTACTCAAAGTTAGTATATGTAAATATACATAGAAGGAATGTTCCACAATTGTGTATGTAGACATTCAATCATATTAAAGCAACGTATATATATATATATGTACATAGAAGAAATGTTCCACCATTGTGTATGTAGACATTTAATCATATTAAAGCAAAGTATTTGTATGTATATATATATATATATATATATATATATATATATATATATATATATATATATATATATATTATATATATATATATATATATATATATATATATATATATGTACTTAGAAGGAATGTTCCACCATTGTGTATGTAGACATTCAATCATATTAAAACTTACCAACTTTGCAGCTATATATGCGGTCATATATTTGATCACACAGCGGATACAACGACATGATTTCAATACAACCAGTAGCTCTTGTTTAACGAATGATTCTACACAAATGAGGTACGGAGGTAAGGTTTTCAATGATTTTTTAGCTTAACATCTCAACTCTTCTCGCCTCCGCATTTAGGATCTATAAACGAATAAAAGATGATGAACTCTTTACAATTTTAAAATGTTTCTAGAATCTTTCACTTCTCTCACACTCGGTGACGCATCTTTATAACGCCGTGATATCTGGTGACACAGCTGACAGACTCCTCCCTGTCACACCACATGGTATGAGAGCTAAAATTTCAAAACTACTAGTTTCAAAAAAGTTTGTTCACTGAAGAACAGTATCCATTTCATGTTGTAAACTAATAATTTTATCGACGAAACTATTTGCCGTAGCAGTTTGCGACTGTGAAACATGGACATCTAGTAGATCAATTGTAAAGAGAATTGCTGTCTTCTTAATAATAATCAATAAAAGGTAGTACTGCTAGTAGAACAGTATGAAAATAATACTCACGTGGAAGACTGGTAATGGAGTTCTACTGGAAAACAACTGACATACTATCCCTGTCGGATGTCTACATGAATTAATATAGTATACACAACAAAACACAGAATATAATCATACAAATGACAATACACTGGACATAATCATTGTCCATTGTCATACATATGACATTGTCCTGTGTATTGTCATTTGTATGATTATATTCTGTGCTTTGTTGTGTATACTATATTAATTCATGTAGGCATCCGACAGGGATAGTATGTCAGTTGTTTTCCAGTAGAACTCCATTACCTGTCTCCCACGTGAGTATTATGCTACATAAGGATTTTGAGAATACAATGGACAGCGAAATAGACGAAGTAAGAACAATACACGAAGAGTGATGGTTCTTAAACAATGCTATAAATAGAAAGCTAAAGTTTATTGGCCATATAAAGATAAATAAAATCATAAGAGAATTAAAAGTGGAAGGTATAGTTGTTGATAACATGAGTAAGGGTCTCCAATGAAAACGATATATTCCAGACATCTCATATTATTTAAAAATGCCCCTGATTGTGACAGGTTAACTCTCAGAGAATATTTAGGAGTCCAGAATAAAGTAGACGACTTTCTAGAAAGTATTTATCACGTGAAACAAAATAATTTAACCACAGAAATAGAAGCATGCTAACTGTCAAAAATATTTCAACTAAGAACAGGACATGCCCCCATTAATAAACACCTGAAAAGAATAAATCCATTACACGAAACAAATTGCAGACATTGTAACGCACAAGAGGAGACTGTCGAAAACCTACTACTGCAGTGCCAAAACTAACAGACATCCGACATGAATTACTACCACTGCTTCCAGCTATACACAACACACTCTACACAACTGCACCACAGCTGACGAGAACTTGTGCATTCGCCATAAGGGCTATGGTCTATCAATGGCTGCCTGCTCACAGCGAAAGGGATTCATCATCATCATCAGCTATCAAATAATTCAATGACACGCTCAAATGAAGCACAAATGAAGTTGACATATAGGAATTGTAACGATCGATCACCAATCACAAAAATAATGTATGCGACTTGATTACTATCCATAATTTACGACAAAATTTGGAGAGAGGAGGCTGAAAGATTTAGAAAGTAACTAACAAGCGGGATGGGGTTAACACATGTTTACGCAAAAATTAATTTGTATATTAAAATGAAATTCATTGGATTTGAACCATATTTCTACAAATATGAAATAAAACGTAATTTTTTCCGAAATGTTTTTACTAAATACCTTTTTTCTGGCGCGGTTTATATAATTTTGATATAATTAAGCAGGGAATATCTGAATTCTTAACAGTTATTGACACGGAGGGTAGAATTAAAATATTTGAAAAAATTGATGTTGTAACCTATGTAATTTGTTTGTTTTTTACCTGATTTCTCTTTCTTGAGAAAGTCACGCCCTTTTCAACCGTGAAATAATTTTCTTTGGTTATATCGGGGCGTATCTTGTGGTCGAATGACCTGTGTGTTGTCTTGTTAGTGACTGAGGGAATGAACTCGGTTCTGGTCTGTTCTGAAAAGGACATTAAGTAGTGGGGGGAAAACCTATGAAATGCCTTGGCGTTCCTGTTGTTGATGACAAATGTCAGTAACTTCATCCTAGTTAACAGATATTTTCCTATTACTTGACAAGGTCAATAGCCTTAAGGATTTTGACATTATGAATTATGAACGTTAGGTTTCACAGAACGTGTCAAATACTTTGTTTCATTAGCAGAAGTTATTCGACCACAGGCAATATACGCTTACTTTATGTGATTTTAACGTTCCAATCAGTAAGACATCCTCCCAGTTATCACCCCTTAATGCCTCTCTCTCTCTCTCTCTCTCTGCGAGTGTGTATGTGTGTGTGTGTGTGTTCGTGCGTGCGTGTATGTGTATATGTGTGTATGTAAACTCCAACATTTGTTTACATACGTACAAAAGAATAGGTACTATTAGAGATATATACGTTTATCGCTACTGTTGTGTGTTTATCCTGATCTTCCATATGTCAATTAATATAGACATTGCAGCCGAGACTATTTCAAGTCTAATATTTATTTCTTTGTTAGTGCTTCTATCACTGGTCATATACGATCATAAGTATTTAAAGATGTCAACTTTTGTTCTCATCCTCAATTGATTCTATGGATCACTCTTTGATTTAGCGCATCTCAGAGCAAAGACAAGAACATCAGAAATGCTCATCAGAAAACGTCTCTTCATTGATGATGCTGCACCAGTGGTGCATAGTGAGTCTACCTTGCAGTCCCAAATTTGCAACATGGCTAAGACATGTGAGTTGCGCTGGATGGCAACAAGCATGACAAAATCACAAAAACTGTGGCAATGTGTCAAGCGTCTACAGTACCAACAAACATAACAGTAAACAGTAAATATACAAAACAAGTTAATATATTTTACTACTTATGATCCACAATCACATACACACTTAGTATAGATAATGACATAAACACACGCATAGCGAATGCGGCTATTAACTTTGGCAGAATATCAAAACACGCTTGGAAAAACCGAAAGATAAATTTGAAAACACAGCTACAGGTTTATCAAACATGCTTGCTGAGAACACTACACTATGGATACGAAACATGGACTATGTACATAAAACATGACAGGAGGTTAAATATCTTTCAATAAATTATTTTTTAAGACATCTTTATTTTTTTAATCTAAAATGTCCCCGCAAAATCATAAACATTAAACGGCACAATAAAATAACCAATACAGACGTGATGCGACACACTCAGCTACCATCTGCCATGGAAATACGTATTAAATCAGGCTTCGATTGCTGAGTCCCGTCCACAGAATGCCTGTCACATTCCAAAACAAGTGCTATTAGGAGAACTGTCTGAAAGCCAGAGAGTAAGGGTAGACGGATGCTGAGGTACTAAGATATATACAAAACCTCAACAAAAGATTTCTCTATAGGCCTCACATTTTGGAAATACACGACCGAAAATCAGGCTATCTGTTAGCAAAATCTGCGTAAGGGGGAAGCATTGTTTAGGAATAATATGTTAAAAGATGTGGGCGAGAAAAGAGGAAGATAAACACAAAAATCTTCTGTTGCCGTGGCATGATCGCTCCTCAAAAAGTGTCCATTCCTGAGAAAAAATGTCATTGGCTTTATTTCTCTTTTTTGTTCAATGACCGCCTGTAAGACACGAAACGGCCATACATATGTGGATATATGCTGAAGGTATCAAAATAGACCCACCAAACCAAAATTTTTACAACAGCAAACACCCAGTACACTTCATGCATAGGTAGTGATTTTTTTTCTCGTCTTCAAACCCGGCAGCACTTCATCTATTCAATATGTAGCACGATGGTGCAACATGATGGTAAGTTATTGGAACATCTGCATCACCACCAGCATCACCATGCATAGTCATTCCATTTACTTTCTCGTTTTCATGTATTCAATAGTGCGGTAGTGTCAACTGCATGGCTACTCTGCACTGAATACCTGTTTCGTTCAGCAGCGACTGCCGATCTGATAGTTTTCTGACCTGGAGCGCTTGGATTGCTGATCTTGCGTCTGTCAGGAATATTGCATACTGTGTTCCACGCTTGGTGCTCAATAGTGTTCCTGATTCTTAATTGCCTGGATTACTGTATCGCTATAATGATTTAATTTCCCTGTTAGTACTTTGATTGTCTCTCTAACATTAATTGGTTACTATATATATATATATATATTCGTGTTCCTAATTTCTTCATTTCGTCACAGTATTTTGCTCTGCCCCATCCGTATTTGCACTAATCCATATGTCCTGTAGATATTCAACAGTGTATTTGTTTCGAAATGCCTGCAATACTCTACTCTATTAATAGTAAAAGCGTTTAATATCCACAATGACATGGCCATGTGTATGTATTGGACAGTCAAGATCTGTATTTTTCCGATATCACGGGTGAATCCTGCAGTTCTTAGGTAAAGAGTCATTAAATAGTCCTTGAAACGATTTTTTCTGTCCCATACTTGAACACATACATACACACAGTTCACTATAGAACAGTCTCATGCATACATACATATTATTATATATATTTACATAAACACATAAATATACATACATACATACATACATTCATGAATAAAAACACAAGCAAGCATATACACACACGTACATGCATAAATAAATAAAGACAGATATACACAACGAA
The DNA here is from genome assembly GCA_034231615.1 of Meghimatium bilineatum. Taxonomy (NCBI): domain Eukaryota; kingdom Metazoa; phylum Mollusca; class Gastropoda; order Stylommatophora; family Philomycidae; genus Meghimatium; species Meghimatium bilineatum. Next base: position 44,572,694 of record CM067298.1, read on the forward strand.
GAAAATATTCAATATGCAGCACAATGGTGCAGTATGATGATAAACAAAAACTGCAAACTCACATCAACTCACTATCATGAATATGCACACAAAAATACAACATCCGGATTAACACACATAAGACAGAAACTATGCAAATAACAAGATAAACAGAGCACATAAGCATCCAAATAGAGAACACAAAAATAGACCAAGTAAAACAGTTCAAGTATCCAGGAAGTATCTTTACAGAAGACGGACGACTCCAAGGAGAGAAACAAAATGTCAAAGTGCAAATTCTGTGACATACCAGTTGTCACCTTTTTCACCCACACATCAACATGGAAGTAAAGAAACAAATGATTAAGAGCATCTTTATAATAACACTATGCTACCAATGCAAGATTTGGCAACTGACATCTACTCATAAGAGAAAGATCGAAACTTACAAAATGAAATATCTAAGGAAGGCTATTGGAGTCACCAGACTCGACAAAATGCGCAATGAGAACATCAGAAAGATAAAAGATATAACATCATGCATCAAATATATAGAGAACAACAGATAAAATGGTTTGAGCATCTTATGAGGATGAACGATCAACTTCCAATAAGAGATTATAACAAGATGGAATCAGGATACAGAGCTAAAGGCAGACCTAGAAAAAGGTGGGTAGACAACATCAAGATCATCCTGAATAAACATGACTACACCTCAACCAGAGCAGCACACCTGGATCTGGAACGCAGACTTCATCTCCTTCACAAATCCATACACTCAACGGAAAGTGTGCAAGATACGACAACACCCTCTGGGGATAGACAATAGACAATAGATGACATACACGCAAACAACATTTATATATATATATATATAATGCATATATATAATGCATATATATATGTGTATATACATATATGTATATATATATATATATATATATATATATACATGTGTGTATGCTTGTGTGTGTGTATGCGAGCATGTATGTGTGTGATTGATAAATTAAAGCTGGTCAGGATTGCCCACAACTGGGCACGACTACCATCACGTACCATAACACGTTTAATTTTCGTCGAAGCAGACTCGATAGCGCAAGTTGTATCAAGCGACCTAGGGACATAGTCATACGCAAACATACATACACATGATTACTTAATAATCCACAATCAAATATACACATGATTACATAATCATACAAGATCGCATATGCACGTGATTACATACACGCACTCTAAATAAGAGCTGAAAGTTATACAATATCTTTATATTATATTATATACCAACAATGCTATTTATATATTGAGAACACTAATAGAAAGGTCTATAGAGGTAAAAACAGATCTGTACATCTGTTTTATAGACTACACTAAAGCATTTGACAAAGTTAAACATAGCGAAATTATACACATGCTAGAGAATCTGAACATTGACAGCAAGGATTTAAGAATAATCAAGAACATGTACTGGCAACAAACAGCAGCAATAAGTGTAGGAAATCAATTTGGCCCTTTTCAACAGATAAAAAAAGGAGTCAGACAGGGATGCGTGCTTTCACCAGACCTGTTCTCTTTATACAGTGAAAACATATTGCGTACAATAGTAGATATCCCAGGAATATCAGTGGGAGGACATAACATAAATAATTTGAGATATGCGTATGACACTGTTCTGATTGCAAAAAGTGAGGAAGACCTTCAAAATTTCATTAAAGTAGTAGTCACAGAAAGTAAAGAGAAAGGTCTCTTCCTAAATATCAAGAAAACAGAAGTAATGGTTATTTCAAAGTAACAAAATAACACACCTTGCAAGATCATAGTGAATGATATAGTATTAAAACAGGTACACCAATTCAAATATCTAGGTACAATGATTACAGCAGATGGAAGAAGTTCAATAGCAATAAGATGCAGAATAGGAAAGGAAAAAACAACATTCAGAAAAATGAAAAATATACTGTGTAATAAGACCTTGTCATTAGAGGTGAGAAAGAGAGTTCTGCAGTGCTATATAACCCCAATACTAACATATGGGTGCGAGTCTTGGACAATAAACAAACTGGAAAGTGGGAGATTGGAGGCAACAGAGATGTGGTTCTACAGAAGAATTCTGAGAATACCATGGACTGCCAGAAAAACTAATGTAGAGGTGTTGAAAGAGTTAAATGCGAAACGGACCTTAATCAACAATATAAGAAAAAGGCAATCGTCTTTTTTTGGCCACTTCATGAGACAGGCAGGTTTAGAGAACATAATCACAACAAGCAAGATTGAAGGCACCAGAGACAGAGGACGACAACCTGAGAAAATATTAGACAGTTTGACAACCTGTCACGGCAAGGAAACAACAACGACTTTGATACATAATACTGTGGACAGAGAGCTGTGGAGAGCCATGACCGCCTACGCCACCCGGCATGGCACCTGATGATGATGATTATATTATATATAAAATTTACCATAAAGTATTGTTAACAGTGACACAAAACGCATCTTCAAAGCATAATAGCTTTATATATACATATATACATATGTATAATTTTATGTATATTTTATGTCATAATTTATCGTTAAAAGTGACACAAAGCCAATATTGGGTCTATTAGGACTTATCCTGACAAGTTCTGGAATATTCTGAGCCATGATCAAGATACATGATCTCTCGTCAACCTTCCAGTGCCACTTTGTAACTGTCATCACAGATAATTGAAAACTGGTGAGTTTCCAAGTGTCACTTTTGTATCCCGCATTCATCGCAGAATAGAAAAGTGAATGCAATCAGGAACACTGACACTTGGTAACTATTTTAAACTCAGACCACTCGTTTCTTTATAGAGCTTACGGTGATTATCATACGATCTAAGTAGATAGAAATGTTCAATTATATCGGGAATTGGTTCATGGAACTTTTTTTTAAAAACAGATTGACTTTCTGTCAATAGAGTACCTACTAGCTGCATCAAAACATTCATATTTCGTCATGTTTTCCATTATTTTCTTGCTTTTCCTTCACCTGTGTTTACATGTGACACAAAGTATAATCACATAACCAGTAAAAAAGCACTAGAACAGTCTAATTAAACAACAAAAAAGGCTCGATTTCCTTGTAGCGACCAGGTCTACTTTTGTTTTCTGTTGGGTACTCTGTACATATACCACGACACTTTTCAGAGTGTATATCTTTTTTTAAAGTGCAATATAAAATACTCGTATTACATGAATAATATTGCTTTATTTGTGCTTTCTTTGTCTCATAGTCTTATTATCTCACTAATGTACTTTGTTTGACTCACAGTCTTATTTATCTCATTAATGTACGTTCTTTGCCCCGCGTATATTCTTATGTATCACATTAATATACAATCCTTGTCTAACTTACATCCTTATTTTTCTCATTAGCCATCTACGAACTCATAATCAAGGACATAACTAAAATTGAATTTTCAAAAGTGGATGTAACAAATGGTCATCATCATTTGTGATGAACGAACAACATTAATTTACATTATATTTTTCTTACAACGTTATTTTTCTCATGAATGTGCCTTCTTTGTCTCACTCACAGCCGCATTAATTTCATGAATGTACGTTCTTTATCTCACTTAAATCCATTTTTATTACATAAACTTACTTTCTTTGTCTCACGTACAGCATTATCTATCCCATTATTGTAATTCTATTTGTCACACTTACATCTTTATCTCATGAGTGTACTTTCTTTATGTCACTACCATTCTTATTTATCTTATTATTGTACCTTGTCTCACTCTGTACCCTGAACATTGTTTATCTCATCAATTTACTTTCTTTGTCTCACAGCCTTATTTACATCATTATTTTCCTTTCTTTATATTCCTTACGGGATTATTTATCTCATACATGTACTTTCTTTGTCTCATTTACAGTCTTATTTATTTCCGTATTGTACTTTCTTTGTTTTTTATTTTTCCGGTTGCAACATACGGCTGTGAAACATGGACTCTAAGTAAAACAACGGCAAAGAAGATCAACGCCTTCGAGCTGAAATGCTACAGAAAGATACTTAGAATATCATGGAAGGATAAAATCAGAAACTCAGACATTATAAACACACTGAATATTCCAGAGTGTTGGTTACTAAACACAATAACAAAAAGAAAACTACGCCTGTTTGGTCATATAAAGAGACATAACTGTTTATAAAGACAAATAATGGAGGGAAGAGTACCTGGGAAGAGGAGAAGGGGCAGACCAAGAAGACGATGGACTGACGACATTAAAGATAATATGAATACATCGCTAGAAAATGCAAGCCACATCGTCCAAGACAGAGAGAGGTTCAGAGAGTTCATTGGGAAGACAACGTTCTGGAAGGAATACGTCACATGACACTTTCTTTGTCTCACGGCATTATTCATTCTCAATCATTAGTCTTTTTCTTTGTTTTACTTACATCTTTATTTATCTCGTGTATGGACTTTCTTTTTTTCTCATAACAGCTTTATTTATCTTACGAATGTACTTTCTTTGTTTCACTTACAGCCTTAATTAACTTATTATTGTGCATTGTCTCACTCAATCTTGTTTATCTCACTAATTTACTTTCTTTGTCTCCCTTGTAGCCTTATTTATCTGAGTATTGTACTTTCTTTGTCTCACATCCTTATTCATCTCATTATTGTACTTTCTTTGTCTCATTCACAACCTTTTTTATTTCATTATTGTACTCTCTTTGTTTCACTTAAAGATTTTTTTGTCTCATTAGTGTACTTTGTCTCGTTAATCTTGTTCCACATTAATTTACTTTCTTTGTTTCACTTACATCCTTTTCTTTATCTCATGAATGTCTGTCTCGCATCCTTATTTATCTCAAGAATGTATTTTCCTTGTCTCACGTACATCCATTTTTATCTCATGAAAGTACATTTATCTCATTATTGTACTCTACTTGTCACACTTGCAGTCTTATTTGTCTCATGAATGTGCATTATTTGTCTCTCTTACATCCTTATTTATATCATGAATGTACTTTCTTTGTCTCACTAGGGATCCATGATCGTTACGGCACACGATGATGAGGTTGAATATGTTCTGAATGTAAAAATGAACAATAATGTATGTTTCCTTACTAACATAAATATATAAATGTCATATAGGTACCACAATAAATCTAGGAATTTGGTTAATTTGATGTTTATCCTTATTTATCTCATGAATGTACTTTGTTTGTCTTGCTTAAATCCGTATTTATCTCATATTGTACTTTCTTTGTTTCGTCTTCTGATTTATCTCGATAATGTACTTTCTTTGTCTCACAGCCTTGTGTATCTCATTAACGTACATTCTTTGACTCACAGCCTTATTTATCTCATTATTGTACACTTTTTCTCTCATCGTCTTGCCTTAACAAATAAACTTCGGTAGTAAAAGTTATGAAAGTTTGAAGAACTGCATTAAGATTGATAAAATGGAAAACACATCGATGAATTGAACCATGGGCCTTTAATGAACATATTTGACAGCCTAATATATCAACTCACTATATGTACTATTGTTATGATCTCTGCTAAAATCATCGTCTAGTTTACCTGGGAAAGGTTGAAAATTACCCCGAGGTCCCATCAGAAGTAAAATATTGATAAATTCTGCATCATGTAACCACATTGAATCATGCAGTGGTTTCCCTTGATGTGTAATAATATGAAGCTCTGGAGGCCTCATATCAACAAATAAGGTACGGAAAAATGACAATCTGGAGCTAAAAGATATACTTCGTTTCCTAGAAAAGGGTATAAGAGTGAGGAATTAGTAGACCTTGCGGCTTACAAATAACTTAAATAATAAATATTTCTCAAACGTTCTCTCTTTCTCGTGATATCTATTTTTCTGACATAATATCAACATAATGTGTATTTAGTAATTAATGAAATGTGATTGATATTTCGGATAACCAAGCCGAACAGTGCAAGTTTGGTAAAGTGCATTAATGGGATAAATAAGGCTGTAAGTGAGACAAAGAAAGTATTTATCTACTGTTTCTGTTCGGAACTTTATTTAACTTCTGCCTGATATATGACAACAGTTTATTTGTTTGTTTGTTTGAGAACCACAGGAATAGCGAGCGATTAGCTCATACTTCCTTTTTTTCAGTAGGGTGGTTTTTTTCTGAGCTTTCTTCTCATACCCTCGCGACTTCAGCTTCCGGCATATAGCAATGCTATTGAAGGAGTCTTCTACTCAGAGGGGGGGGGGGGTGGGGCCTATCTAACAACAGAAATAACTACATTTCCATTTTCTATGCCCATATGTTGTGATCTACCCAATTCCGTACATAAGGAAGGCGTTTGGGGTTCAGCTCCCCCCTTTTAGGAAATTAAATGACATTTCATACTACCAAGCGTCAAGTGGGTAAATCACCCCCACCCCCATCCCTCTCCATTAGTAGTTTCCCGAGAAAAGTCTTCAAAATCTCACAAACGAACAGAGAATTGTCAATTGAAAAAAATTTATTTCCCCCCCCCTACCTATTTTTTTAATAAAGACGAATATACGGCCCTGATCATACTACAAACTTGTGATTTTTCATCACCTCATAAATATGTTATATGTTGTGCATCCTGATCGTTCAGAAATCAATTGAAAACTGTTGAAAATATTTATTATTTTAAGATTGAAATAATATTAACACTGTATGTGGATGAGACTGACCGTTGATGGTTGAGGGCTACTGTTCAATGACGAGAACTGTTGGGGAACAAAATACGCCTCGTGAGCCAAATCCGGTCGGTCAACTCATTTCTTTAGTCAACCAGATTAGTTAAAAATTACTAAACGTTTGCTCCCCCCATCCCAGTTTACAAATACTACTTGGAACTTCAAAGGAATAAACATGTCTGTATGGTCCCATCCTCATACGAGAAATACTAAATCCTGCCCTACGAACCTAAACGGTTGCCCACCTAAGTCGTATCTATCGTAAACAATCAAAGTGAATTTCACACGCAAACATAAACTCCGATTTATATCATTATTATTACCATAACCAATATGATGTTAGTGGTGGAAAATGGTGTGATTTGTCATAAAGATGCATCAATTATTTCCCAAACAATGAATTTGTTTCAAATCAAGGTAGCTAATAAAGATCTCCCTTGTTACATGAAATATTTTTCACAATGCTCTCCCTTTCTGTGCGTACAGCCCAAAAAAATGAAGGCAGTCTTAATTTAGTCAAATCTGCAACATCGCTGCAATTTGTGATCCTGCGACCACGTTTGCGAAGTGAAAGTTGGTATGACCATGTCAGATAGTCACTAAGTCCTGTGCGTTCTCTGACAATGTTACTGACATTACTTGATTTATTGACTTGATCTATTAGTCTTTTTAGTTCATGTTCACTTTCTGCTAAAAGAACAGTGCCATCTGCATATCTCATGTTGTTATTATTTTCCCATTGATCTTGAGTTCTGACATTTCTTATATATGTTTAAAGAAATTCTCTGTGTAGATATTAAATAGGCTGGGTGATAAAATATATCCTTGTTTTATTTCTTATTATCTCTTCTTATTTCTATGTATGGCGAGTAGCTGTTTTCACACTCTAATGATGCAGTCATTATGATGTATAAGGACAATTTAATTATCAGATGGCAGTAGGCTGTAATGGGACAGTGCAATTATTGGATGTGGAGTAAGTTGTAAAAGTACAATGTAATTATTGGCGGTAATTGGACACTGTAATTATTGGATGGCAGTAGGTTGTAAAGGGACAATGTGATTGTTGATGGCAGTAGGCTGAGGAGGAACAATACAATTATTGGATTGCAGTTGGCTGTAAATTGACAATGTAATTATTGGAAGGGAGCTAGGCTGTAAAAGGGCAATGTAATTATTGGATGGGAGTTAGGCTGTAAATTGACAGTGTAATTATTGGATGGGAGTTAGGCTGTAAAGGGACAATGTAATTATTGGATGGGAGTTGGGCTGTAAAGGTACAATGTAATTATTGGACGGGAGTTAGGCTGTAAAGGGACAATGTAATTATTGGACGGGAGTTAGGCTGTAAATTGACAATGTAATTATTGGATGGAAGTTAGGCTGTAAAGGGACAATGTAATTATTGGACGGGAGTTTGGCTGTAAAAAGATAATGTAATTATTGGATAGGAGTAGGCTGTTAATGGACAGTGTAACCATTTAATGACAGTAGGCTTTAATTGAGCAATGTAGGTGATGGATAAAGTAGTATGGTTGACTAGCTTGTCTCATGTGTGTATACTTAGAATGACAAGACAAAGTTGTTGTAACTTAACCTATTCAAGACGTAGCTATCGATCCAGCACGATTTGTCAATAGTCTATGCTTTAGGCAATATAAACACATTTAGTAGTTTTTCGTTGCTTTCTGAACATTCCGGATGCACAATTGTCTGTGCGGCGAAGTGTGAACCTGATGCCTTGGCCGTTCCAGATAAACACTTTTCCTCTATAAGATAAAGTAATTATTGAAAAATGGTTATATGTAAGTTGGACATTTAGCAATCCGTACAGTTAAATATAACAACTATGGACAGTAAAATATAGCAACATGAACGGTTAAATATTTACTTGTACCAAAAAAGGCAATATTATAACTTATAAACAATGGTAGTTTGTAGAAAAATTGCGTACACAAAAAACTAATACTACCTATTCTTGTGTATGGATGTGACAGCTTGATACTCATTGCAAATACAGAAAAGATTTAGGCGTTTGAATACAACTGTTATATAAGTGTGTTACAAATTCGTTTTTAAACAAACATAGCAAGTGTATTTGTTCCAACTTGCGTGTTGACAAGAAGAATTTTGTCAGTGGTGAAGGAAGGTAAGCCTGCGTAGTTTGTACATGTAACGAGACACCACTGACTTTCAAAGATTATACTGAAGGAACTATTGTGAATGAGAAGAGATAATAAAAACTACGGCTCGATGACTTGAAAGAATGATCAGGTCATAATTTTATCACGAGTTTATTTGACCGATGATACAGAATTTTGAGGTGCTGTTTTTTTTTTATTTGGCTGTAATGTGGTATCTCTAAGACACTAACGGCATTTATTGTCTATAATGCGGTATCTATACGACTCTAACGGGTTAATTTATTGTCTATAATGCGGTATCTCTACGACACTAACGACATATATTGTCTATAATACGGTATCTCTACGACACTAATGGGTTAATTTATTGTTTATAATGTGGTATCTCTACGACACTAACGGCATTTATTGTCTATAATGCGGTATCTCTACGACACTAGCGTGTTAATTGTTTGGCTCTAATGTGATATCTCTACGACACTAACGACATTTATTGTCTATAATGCGGTATCTATACGACTCTAACGGGTTAATTTATTGTCTATAATGCGGTATCTCTACGACACTAACGAAATTTATTGTCTATAATACGGTATCTCTACGACATTAACGGGTTAATTTATTGGCTATAATGTGGTATCTCTACGACACTAACAGATTAGTTAATTGGCTCTAATTTATGACACTAACGGATTATGGATAGCTATGGGTCTTATTGGTCTTGTTATACTAGACGTCAAAAGATTATTTTTTTAAAGTATATAAATATATTGCATAGAAGTGTTCCCAAAGTTAAAAACACCCTTCTATAAATGAAGATCTTTGCTTTTAGGCATTCAAATGTCACATTTATTGAAAAAGAGTGATAAAATTACTTTAGCACTTTCTTACTCGACATTTCTTATCTTGTGAACGTGTTTTTTTAGTATAGATCTTTTGGACGAAACGTTGATTCTTGTGTGTTACCATATGTGTACCCAGTGATTAGAAAAACGTCATTGACATTTCTTAGTTTCGTACATTGGATTTCAGTCTTACTGCGGTTGCTACCTATTATCTAAAATTAATTTAATAATTAATTTCTCTATTGACGTTTTATTTCTATTAGAATACTTGTCTGTAACACACACCTTCCATATTTTTCCTTGGTTAGCTCATCCCCATTTTAAATATGTTCAGGATTCCTATCAATATATTCGTGTCTAATCTCATTTGCTCAGCAAGCCACAAGGAAATGTGGTCCACGGTTCAGACTCTTGGAAAATCAAATTCGAGTACCATCTTTCGAAATCTCTTCGGAGGGCGACACTAATCAGGTCTATTATAGTTCTCGAGTCTAGTATACTCGAGTGTATTATACTTGAGTGTTCCAATACTAAGAACACTTAACTCCGTAGTTAGACTGTTACCTTTTTAGAAAGCATAACAACAATTGTATTTATGAACCAGACGTCTGATTTGACATATACTATAGATTAGAGAAACAGATTCACCAGTCAATTGACACGATGTTCTGATTTAGAGGATTAAGCTAGCAAGAATGTTTGATCAGTTTGGTTAATGATACTTGATTATAATAAACAAGGTGTTGACAGAATACAACTCACTAAGCATTTTGTCTGGCCCGAAAGGCTGATCTAAAGGTAATTTGTGCACGGATCCTTAGCTCAGAAAAAAACACTGCATAGAACAACAGGAGAAAATATAAAGAACGGTTTGTTCCCACTAAAACAAAACAAAAATCACAATTAGGCCCTTCGACCCAAAATGGTTGCACACCTCCGTTATAAATTGACCATATTTGACACCCAAAAGGTACATCAATTCTCGTTATTCATATGTAGATGCTTTTAAAAATTCATTTTTATGATTACAATGAACCGAAATAAGTGTTGATTCCTCCATCTTCTCCATAAATGCTGCATCTTATAAAATTCCTATATCTTTTACACAGATGCTCAATAATATTGGCTTCGCGATCTTGTTCACAAATGCGCAATAATACTGGTTCAATGATCGTGTAATCCTACTGGTTTCCTACTGTGTGATCTTCTCCATAAATTATCAATCGTACTGGTTCCCAGAAATCTCCACAAAAGCTCAACCATATTGATCAAATGCATATTTCTCTCAATCTTCAGCAAAGATGTAACAACAAACTCAATACTCATATTCAGCAGTTCTTTATTTTTCGTCCATCTAAAGTGATAACGGCCAAATGTTACGTATACTTTATGAAAATTCAGCTACAGTTTATTCTTTGTTTATGGGAAGCTGATCCAGCTGACTATGGGCTCATGCTCTTTGACCAAGTTTATGGGATTGAAAATGGCTAATAAATCACGCTTGGACACGCCAAACACATGTATGATCACTTTAGGTAGTATTTATTATGCTCTCGTCTTTCTAGCCGTTGATCTGCAGAATTTCTCTTTTCTTTCACAAAATGATTATCCTTGTTTCTGTGGTTGGATTTAGTGAAGAACAGTTGTGCAATACGTTAAACCTCATTATGTTGCCTGACCTCATCTACAAGCACGAAGTAGTGAATCATCTACATCACTTCCTTCTTATCCATGAGCAACTCACCGACTAAATAGGTGCATTGGATACAATGTAGCTGTTTTTTCATTGTTGTTAATAGTTCGGTGTACAGAGTAGTGTTTTCATATCCTGCACACTTGAAGCTATCTGTAATTAGACATCACAGTAACTCCACGGCGAAGCAGGTCTTTAGCAATAATCACGATATCACATAATAATTTAAACGTAATTTCTTCTGAAATGGCTATAATTCTGTCGTGGGGAAAATTCTAACATGACCAATAGTGTACTTTTGAGATGGGTATCCTGCTAACAAGGTATCCTTCTGACAAAGTATACTTCTGAGATGGGTATACTTTCTGACAAGGGTATCTTTCTGGCATGCATATAATTCTGACATTATACATTATGTGTATTAATCCAACATACGTATGGTTATAATTCTGGAATGAATATATTGTTACACAATAGGCTCAAAAGCGCAGAGGATTGTACCTTAGTTTGACCATAAGTTCTTCGTCTCTCTCAACATTGCAACTTGGAAGTACAACTCATAAACCTTCGTAGCTGTACGCTATAATCTTGCAAGAATCTACCAACAAAATATTTGCACACAAAAATTCACTGCTTAGTATGGAACCTATGACCTCATGAGCACAATGCAATCATCATAACCGCAATGCTACGAAGATTCCCTTGTATCGATTACAACTAATCATTCTTCTTCTGCGTTCGTTCTCAAACTCCTGCAGATTAGCAGTATGTAGTCCGGAGAACGGAATGCGTTGTGTTATGGTTTACAGCATTGTTGTGAACTACGCCTTCGGCCTGACACATCCGACTTAGCATGGCTTTGGGTCACTGACCCTATATTGGATGGGACAGCCAACTCCATTCCATAACCTTAGTCGCCCTTTTACGACATGCGTGGAGGTAAACAGTGTTGCTATTCTTTGCTCCCATTTCGGGCCACGGCAACACACGGGCGCAACTAATGATTAATTTCATCACATTACAGGCTGGATTAAAACACTTGTGAATGTATTTATATGAAAAATAGCCATGACTATTGCAAGAAGACTACACGAAACAGTAGCCCTATACTGACTATAGGACTGTTCACTTGTGGCATAGTATCCTACGCTCCCATTAAGTGAGACAGTCATCTAAGACTCACAAGACGTCTGAAAAAACCCGGTTAGCGTTTCAGTCTTTATCATCGTTATAGTGAAGTAACCATCTTTATCATCGTTATAGTGAAGTAACCATCTTCATCATCGTTATAGTGAAGTAACCATCACTGTACCGTAAAATAGTGTCGTAAAGGAAAAATATAGTGAAATTAAGTTTTTATTAAGAAAAAGATTACACACTTTTTTTTCAAGGGGAGCAAAGAATAGCAACACTATTTACCTTCCACGCATGTCGTAAAAGGCGACTACGGAGGTTATGGGATGGAGTTAGCTGTCCCATCCCATATAGGGTTAGTGACCCAAAGCCATGCTGAAGTCGGATGTCACAGGCCGAAAGGCGCAGATATCGCAGCATTGCTGTAAACCATGACACAACGCATTCCGTTCTCCGGACTATATCCTTCTTATGTGCAGGAGTTTGAGAACGAACGCAGAAGAAGAAGAAGACATTTTTTTTAAAAATTTGAGGTTGAGGGAAACTTTTAATTGTAGATGACTAAGATAGTTATATATAGAGAAAAGCGATTGGCTGAGTAATTAGTGAAGGTGATCAGGAGAGTAAGTGCATAGGTCTTCCGATCCCAGTAACAGTAAATTATATTTCAGCGGCGCATATAGATAGTGATGGATTAGATTTAACAATTGATGGCTGAGGGAGATATCTAGAATATAAACTAGTGATGGAATAGATATAAGAATTCATGGCTGAGGGAGATATCTAGAATATAGACTAGTGATGGAATAGATATAAGAATTGATGGCTGAGGGAGATATCTAGAATATAAACTAGTGATGGAATAGATATAAGAATTGATAGCAAGAGAAGTATGAAGAAGATTTGAAGTAATGAAATGATGGTTAAATGATATTTTGGAAAATATAGAATGATGGCTAAAGGGATTTCAGAATCGAATTGTCTTGTAGACATTCATATTCTTGGTGTATATATATATATATATTCATTTAATTCATTTTCCTTCTGCGCTGAAGTTAGCGCATAGGGCAGAGGTCAGATCTCTCCAATTCTGTCTGTTCAAAGCTATTCTGTGCAGTTCTTGAATAGTATGAATATTGATTGTTTTACATTCTCTAAGTATTGTTCTTCTGAGTGTTTCTTTATATATATATATATATATATATATATATATATATATATATATATATATATATATATATATATATATATATATATATATATATATATATATATATATAATATTCAGTCTCTGTTTATTACAATCTCTTTTATTACCTGACCAATCGAATATTTGGGGTAAGAGCATACTGTTTGTTTGTTTTTCGTTCGCTCCATTGTAACCATCACGGATATCCGTGCGATTTCCGCCGGGAGCGTGATTACGTTGTGCCACCGTTATGCGCCTTGTAGCCCTAGCACATCCGATTTCGGCATGCCTTGACAATTCGGGTGGGCTACCCTTAGCCTGTGACAGCCTCTATATCTGTCTCCAGGCACGCGTAGTGAAGACTCTTCACCCAGACGATTTTCTTGCTCTCGTCTCACTCGAACGAGGTGTTCCACTGTCTATGATCTTGCCTCATGTAATTGGACGTGCTGTGCCTGTGCCCATTGGGTACTGAACCGTTTCTCATCCATGAGCCTGGTTCCTTAAGGGGAAGAACTCAACAGAGGAGTTGGACCCTGGCTCTTTCGCCCTCTTAGCCGAGGCGTCATTCACCGACATCGTGTACCCCTTGTCCAAGTTCGAGTCTCACACCACGCGTTTGAGAGCAAGGCGTTCTCGAGCTGAGCGTCCTTGTCCCAATAGTGCCTGAGCCCATCAGGTACTGAACCCTTTCTCTCTTCAAGTGTATTTTTCCGGTGTATTTTTTCTACCTGACAGTAGAGTTGGGCCAGGGCTAAATCGTTGTCCCTTTTGTGCCTGAGCGCATCGATTACGGAACCCTTTCTCCTCGTGAGCACATTTCCGGTTTAGGAAAGCTCGACATTAGAGTTGGATTAGGTCTTCTTGCTTTACCAAACGCCAATGAATGGGTCTGGGTCTCTGCCTGTAAGGAACACAGCACTTTCTACTTGCAGTTCGCGCTGCCCTCCAGCGCTGTTCTGCCCTTTCACTGTTTCATTGTACTCGGCATGAAATCTATGTCTCTCGCCATGCATCTACCCTTACGCGCACCTCACATTGGCCGCCCCTCCAATGTTCGGACTGGACTGACTAGCCTCACTGTATGTCGACAGCGTCGCTATATGTGGTGATGCTGGTGGTGTCGGAGACATGTCTGTCTCTTGTGCAGGCAAATCTCTTTCCATCCGCTACCTCCACATTCTCGGACACGATCCCCAAATGACTTGGCCAGAATCAGCTCGAGCTGCTGTATTTCTGTTTCCAGGGTGCACCGCGTGGAGGTACATTTGGGATCTTGGTTATCTGCTAATCCTGGGGCCGCCTAGGGCAATGCGTTCCCTTTGCACCCCAGAGCATACTGTAAAGTTCTGCTGTTTATAGAAGGGGAGAGCAATAGGCCGGGTTAAAATTCAAAACTATTCACTTAGAACTTAGAAATGGAAAATTCAAATGAAATTAGAATGATGATTTCTCTGCGGTCCAGGATAACGGATTGGAATGAAATGTGACCAGAGATAAGTGTTATTATGAATGTCGCAGAAAGTCAATCAACAGAGAAGTGGAACAGGCAGTGGTTGTGTATTGCTGACATATAATGTTATGTGTTCACAAATCATGATGCGCTGACTAACAACATGTAGATTTTTATTCGAAGTATAACAACAGTTTTGTGGAGATTTACCATGACTTCATCAAAGTCTATTCTTCAGATTGAGGTAGTGCATATATAGCTCTAGCTACCATGGTGACTGATGTAAGGTTCTAGACATGTGTTTGATATATTACCCACTCACAAAATCGATAATAAATGAGAATGAAAGTTTATAACACAAGTTTCTTCGGCAACATGCGAGATAGTTCAGTTTTACACAACACAGACTAACATGTTTTTTTTATAAACGCTTCTCTGCGATAAATACGTGAAATATTTTCGTGCGTCAGTCATTGTTGCCTTTGATGTTTGTGTTGTTAAATATCTGATGCCTAGTCAATTTTTTGGATATTACTAATATTTGTATTTATTAATTTCTGTTCGTCCTGCATTTAAATTCATTTAAATCTTGATAAAGACCTTATGGTTGAAACATTGATTTAGTCTGTCTTCTATACTGTTATCTATGTTTTTGTTATACGTGTTAGTCCGTTAAACTGTTTGTGCTCTGTAGAGCTTTACTACCTACTCACACGGCGGTGCATTAAAACTGGAACATTTTGTGGAATACAGTTCAATAAAGTTATTGAAAGTATGACTTGATAGCTGATAGAAAAAGGTCAAGAGTAATATATTATAATTAAATAATTGAGTCATCGATCATCTATCCAGTGTATTGTATGACATGGGGTCCGAGGGTAAATTACTTTGGGAACTCTAATGTAAAAGTAATGAATATCGTTATAAAGTAATAAAATTTAGGTTTTTGTATCTTCGTAGCAAAGTGCTACAGTTATTTGATTTTCTTTGCGAGGTTGAGAGATATTGTCAGCACGTTGTGTCAATTAACTTTGACGATGGTGTTTTACAAGTTTGTTTGTAGTCTGTTTCAAGTCAATTATATTATTATACCCGTAGACTACTTTTTTCAATTCTCGTATCCTCACTTTGTCTTACATTTCTCTCTCTTTCTCTCTCTCTCTCTCTCTTCATTTCTCTTTGCATGTTTGTGTTTTATGCAAGACTTTACGTCTGTATGTGTATACATGTTGCTATGGCGTATGAATGTTCATCTTCTCAAGTCTTCAGCTCATTTAACAGATTACCCACATCGATTCATCTTGCAATGTTGTCTACCTCACATTTCTTCACATTTTTCTCTCCAACATCATACCAACAAAGTCATTTCACGTGTATGAATTATTTGACTGGCGTCTTCGGTTGAAAAGCTTCCTGATATTATGGTAATATCTTCTAAGTTAACCTATACACTTAATTTACAGTAACATTACACTGCCATAAAAATAAATCATTGTGGTTGTCAGAAAAACAATAAACATATGTGGCAGTCAAAGAGAGAAAGAGAGAGCACCTAGTTAGCTCTTATGAGGGAAAACCTATTGCCTGTCCGAAAGAGGGAAATATTTATTGGCTGTAAGAAAAAGGGGAAACATATATATATGTTTATAACCCTTCAGGGTCGTAGGGGTACCACATTGGATGCTTCAGCACACAGAGTCCTCCAGCGAATTCTATCCTCAGCGATGCGGATGAGTGTGGAAATATCTTGCCCTGTCCATTTCTTGATGCTGTCTGTCCATGCAAACAGAAAGCACCAGCGACTTATACAGTTTTATTTTCACTCCAACACTGATGTTGCTTTTCCAAATCACAGTTAGCCTTGACAAGGAGGCTAAAGCCATCTCCAGCCTTATTTTTAGTTCTGCTTTGCATTTACCATCGCTGCATATACTGGATCCGAGGCATTTAAAGGTATTCCCGACCTCAAGCTTATGTCCATTCATCATGATATTAGTCTGGTTTTCTGTGTCTCTGCTGTTTACCACGATTTTGCTCTTATCTGTATTGATTTCCATTCCGTACTTGCTGGTAACTTTTTCCAACTTTGCTGTTAACTCTTGCATTGATTGTTCAGACCCAGCTATAAGATCAATATCATCAGCGAAACGCAAATTACAAATAGGGCGACATCCGATCGATAAAGACGTGTTGTAGTCATGTAATGTCTCTTGTATGATGTACTCTAAGTATATTATATATATATATATATATATATATATATATATATATATATATGGTATAATACTATCATGTTCCAATCAATCAAATGTCATGGCGAGTGTAGTAGCCGATCATGATTAAGTTCAGGTTTTACTTATCTCATCAGATGCCCTAAAGATCTTGATTGTCTTCTTCTAATTCGTCGTTTTATTCCACCATCTCTGAGAATCTACATTAGTTTTATCGACTATCCATGGAATTTTCATCATTCTTGTTAAAAACCACATCTACTCGTAAGCAGCCTCCAGCCTATATTCGGTATTTTTATTTACTGTCCATGCCTCGCATCCATACAGAAGGATTGGCTCAATATAACATCCTAGCGCTCAAATTTGACTATGCATTCATATTACTCCATTACATAGAATGCTTCTAATTATGTTCCACATAAGAGATAAAACCGAGTTCATTTTTTTCGTCCCTATATTGATAAGGACCTTTTATCGAAACGTGGATTATGTGCATTTTCGAACTTAAAACTGCTAATTAAGCCTTGTCATATATTTTTTTTTTCAATATGAACTTAACAAAAGAGATATATGCTTTTAATTCAGCCTCGTAGATTGCATTTATTCAGTCCATATAATTGTGTGATGGAGAATGATTATAATATAATAATTATTGAATATTCTAGTTACTGGCAGATTTCGTGCGCAGTAACCGCTCGTGACGTCTGCAAACATTGTTGTGTAACTGAACGCACAGAGGAACAACTCGTCAATATCCCTTTTATCTCCATCAACAAAATATCGATTGGTTCCATAGAAGCTCGTCCACAGTCTGGTTAGCTCTGTCGATACTCTGCGGCACGCACAACATTGTTGTTTCCTGCCCAGCTTCATTCATGTGTAGGACGCCATTTCTCGGACTGAAAATGTTGCCCGTAACCGACATGTAGAGGTCATTTCTGAACGTTATACATCTATATTCATCTGCTAACCTGTGTTCATTGATAAGTTGCAACAGCTTGAAATTTATAACAACACATCACTGAACTTACAATGGTTGCAATAAACCACATTGAGCAATCTGTGCATCGTAAGTAGTGTTAACATGATTGCTATGTAATTACTGATTTAACTCGGATAAAGTTTTAACGTAATAAAGAGACGGTGTGTATTTAACTCAGATTAAAGTCTTCATGTAATAAGTTGAAGAGATTGTGTGTATTTATCTAAAATTAAAGTCTGCTTGTAATAAGTTGGAGAGACTGTGTATTTAACTCAGATTAAAGTCTTCACGTAATAGGTTGGAGAGATTGAATGTACTCGTATTTAATGTATGTACTCAAGACAGTGTCAAAATAATTTTGAACCACGACCTGCATTATTTTGTTATGATCATAGCTCTGATATAAACAAATTAGAGTCATATTCGCTGTTGAAATGAGTATAACTCATCATAGAAGATCTTTTTTTTATCTATTACAAAAATTGATTTTTTTTTAGAATGCAAGTACCCCTTTGGGGTCAAAGGTTGGGATGTTAATATTGTATTTATTTCAGAAAAAATGTGGCTGAGTCTTGGCACAAAAGTTCCAGCATCAGAAAAGCACATTAAACTCATACCAGATATGATCATAAACCTTTTCTCTCTTTCTTAGTATTCCAACACAGTTTTCCTTCATCTGGCAGCCAAATACGTTTTTCCTTTTTATTACAGCCAGCTAAGTTTTCCACTTTTCTGAAAGCCAACAAAGATTTTCTTCTTTCTTACAGGAAATTTAGTGTTTCCTCTATCTGACAGTCAAATAAATGCTTCCTCTTTCTATACGGTTATCTAAGTTTTCCATCTTCTGAGGTTCATCTAGTTTTCCCCTCTTTCTCACAACCAACTAGATTTTCCCTCTTTCCCTCATCACTCTGATGGCCAAATATGTTTCTCATCTTTATAGCAGCCACATATGTTTCCCCTCTTTATGACAGCCGATAAAGATTTCCCTCTTTCGGACAGCCAATAGATTGTCCCTATAAGAACTAACAAGATGATATCTCTCTCTTTCTGAAACCAGTTTGAGGAAAGGGAAACCTGATGTGAAACCATCAAATTCAGGACATGACGTTTCTACATGTTTTTCCAAATTTTGCAGACCTGACACACGTCTTCTGTGTCGGCAGACTGTATGTGACGGCGAAAAGAGATTAATGAAGCACACATCAGATCCACTACAATAGATGGATGTCTGGGAAAAGTCAAGTAAAAGCAGCATCATGCCAATTGGGAAATGGTATTCCTAGAAACATAACCCCAGCATGAAAGAGGAGAAAGATGAACGTTATCATCTCAGAAGGGGTGCTAATGGTATAACATCGCTCTCGGCCTGCCCAGGGTTAGCAAATAACTAAGATCCTAAAGTATCCTCTCGTGGTGCACCCTGGAAACAGAAGTACAGTGGCTGGTGCTGTTTCTGGTCAATACTTTCGGGATCTTCTCCGTGAATGTTACAGAGGCATTGACAATTGACTGCAAAAGATAAGCAATATCTCCGATTACCAAGTCAAACATCGTCACTGAAGACACACAGTAATGCACAGCATTCCGCCTCGGACAGTTGAAATGCAGATGCATTGGAAGGGCGACCAATTCTTACGTCCCAATGTGGACGGATATTTCGAATATCGAGAGTTATGGTCACGTCTCCGATCACGTAAGGATAACACGAGTACAATTCTAGAATCACAGCGCCAGAGGGCAATGCCAACTGCAAATAGAACAGAGAAAACGATGCATGGAAGACGGACCTAAAATTGTTCATCTCAAAAAAAAGCTTCTAATCCCCGGTGCTCCGAAATAAAGACTTCTCGTGGAAGCTAGGCTAACAAGGCAAACGAGCACCGACCCAACTCTACTGGCAAGCTTTTCTTATACTGGAATCATGCTCGCGGGGAGAAAATGTTCAGTACCCGATGGACAGCCGACCCAAATTACAGGTTCGTCGAATACAGATGTGTCGAGCCACTGGCGGAATTAAAACGGCGGCACAATGCATTCCCATTCTCTGGACTACTTCCTGCGAAAATAATCAGCATCATTATTCTGCAACAAGATCAAATCCAGTGGGAGTTTGAGAATAAACACAAACAACAACAAAACATAAATCAGTCTAAAGGTGAAATATATGAAAGTTTTTCTTCTCAGAAAACAGTCGAATTTGGAAAGAACAAAAGTAATCTGTCCTGAGACTTGTCGCAGTGACTTGAAAACAGTCGCAATGAGAAAGATATGAAAAATTGTCATGTCAGAATCGGCAGTATGAAGAAATACCTTAAAAAAAACTATGTCCGTGTTAGAAATAGTTGCGTCAAGAAATATTTGCAAAGAGCTGAGAATACAAGCAGAGTAACAATACTTGGTACAGGAGAAAATTGTTCACCCATGGTCTGGCAGAGCATTAAAACGGACAAGCAGATAAAGGTTTAATCTTCAGAATAATTTTGCTAATTATCTTGTTGTTGCATTTTTTGTTTGCATTCTCTAACTCTTACTGGAACTTTCTTGTAGTATGACAAAGGATATTCGCTGAGTTATCTTTTTTGCACCAATAGCTCCACACTTCCAACATCTTCGGTTTGTTGAGTTTAAATCTATAGATTCCAGGCTTTAAATTTTCTGGGGGGAAAAAAGTGAGAATGTGCTTGTGAAGTGAAGAAATCGATGAAAAAATTCAAGAATTTTAGAATAGCATTTTTTTGTTTTCGTTATTTGAATAACAATTATTCAGTGTTTCAATTTATTTCTGAATAAAATTACTCATTATTTGACTGAAAATCTCTGAATTAAATAAAAACAGTGCTTGGTTTGAAACTGTAACAAATAAAATAACTGACTGGGACAATTGGATTCTGTAATTGTGTTGTTTATACCATTTTCTCGTTTCAATTAGTATTGCAATGTTTATTTTTTCTAAATTATGTTTGTGCAACTGTCAAGTTGATTAGTTAAGTGTGCAATCTGTATATCCTGTCTTGTTTCGTTCACATCTGTAGCCAAATTAAATTGAGTTATTTTTTTATTTTTTTCTGTTACGGGAGGTGGATAGACGTGAAATGGGTTCAGGATGAACATATTTTAGTTATAATACTTATCTGTATGATTCTATATCTCTCTAAACATTTCATACTGTTAAGATTTTGAGCATCATAGGTAAAAAATAAATTCTAGAAAAAACTCGGAAAGGGCTGTCAATAAAGTACGTCAACAATTTCTGACCTTCTCACCCCTGTCAACAAGTCAGGATTTCAGGGACCCCGCAATAATTAATTATGTCAAAAATGTGTAAACCATCAGTCCCTTAAAAGAATTATTAACAAAATACGTACTAAAAAATGTATGATTTATTTCATGACATTTTTAGTATACATTGTCAAATTCAAATGTGTTAATTGGTTGTGAAACAATACAATACTGTTGAAGCCAACATGTCAATCTACTCTCCTTTGTCAATAACCTTCAATCTTTTTTCAGACAGTCTAAACGCCAAATATTGTTGACGTTATTTATGGGCAGTCCCTCAACTTCTCGTAGGACATGATATCTCCATTGCAAATAATTTCTCCGTATTGTATAAAAACAAAACAAACAAATAAATCAAAATAGATTCGTTACGCTATGTGTTATAGACATAGGTCAAGGAAATACGAGTTATGAACCAGAGTCATGACACATGGTTTACCATAAGTGCTCAAGATGCCTAGTCAGTGGTTGACCAGAAACCGCCTGCCTAGCATAGCCTATCGCACTTGCTCAGTAGCGATGGCGCCATTCCTCGACCTTCCCAGGGCATAATCCTTGGTACCCTACTTCCTGGTGGCTGGGTGAACCACATTGTCCTTTTTATTTAAAATCATAGCGTGTGGATTCGAAAACCGGATCTGCTGGACAGCGTGCGAATGAATTAACATTACACAATTGTAGACATCTGTCAGTGTAATAAATGTCAACGTCTCGAGATCATACGTCAACTGACTGATGATACATCAATCAATAATAACTACTTTTTTGAAAATGTCTTGCAATGCGGCAGATGAAAGAGTCAGTTATCTTTAACATTTTCTTGTGAATCAAGTATGCAATGCTTCTAAATGGTTGAAAAAGCGAGGAGGATCGAGTACATTTTACACGGGTTTTCTATATGTATCCATCTCCATACAGCAGCAGATTTCAAGATAATAGTGTCCATTAGAGTACGAATCCGTAGCTTAATCGATCATCCCAAAAGACCTTCGAGAAATTAGCTTGTAAACAAGGCGCCGCGGCCTTATTTCAAACACGTGAACAAAAATAAAAGGATTGTGGAGGCCGTCACGGAATTCCCAGAAATTACAAATGCATATCCCTAATGAATCTAGTTCACTATCATCAGTTGCGGTGCAGGCTGGCGTAAGCGATCATGAACCTCCACAATTCTCTATTTTCAGTATCTTTAATGAGGATTGCTATTGATTTTTTTAACATGCTATGGTATGTTGTCAGTCTATCTAATATTGTCTCACTCTATCGACCTCCACCTCTCTTGCCCGTTGTAACTATATTCTCCTATCCTCCAGTCTATAACATAATCGTGTTAAGCACTTGTTAAGTTGATGAAAGAACTACCAGGGATTGATTACCAGTTTATCACTCTTCTTTCTTTTGTCAGACTTTAGAGTTTTGCATTCAGCTCCACAGGAGTTGGATAATCACTTTTAAACTAAGTATGGATAATTCAACCCCCACTCTCCAGCTCTGTATGGATACAAAAAAATATTTTTGAAATAGTTTTCTGTGGAAGTTCTACTAAATAACGTAAAGTTTTCTTTGTATAGAGAAAAACAAATAATTTAAGTATATCTTCAATGGTCGTTATTGTTGAGTTTTGAACACCTCTTATATCTTCAGTGGCATGGCTTTCTTATTCCTTCAATAGCATGACCATCTTATTCCTTCAGAAGCATGATCATCTTATTCCTTCAGTATCATGACTCTCTTATTCCTTCAATAATATGACACTCTTATTCCTCAAGTGAGCATGAACTGTTTATTCCTTCAGTAACACGACCAATTGATCGTGAATGAAATGCATCATTCTCTTTCTGTCAGCCAGCAAAATATAACAGTACCAACTGCTGTTGCTCTCTGACCACAACATATTGGGCGCTATTTAAAATGTAATGAATTCTTAATAACCCCTCTGCCACAGAAGTCTCTGTATTGTAATGTTTGAAAGAAAAAATGCATCTCACTGAAGTTGCTAATGCTGTATTTTGTTGGTTGATAAATCATGCATTTCATTCATGCTACTGGTGCTATGATTTCATGAATAACAGAAAGTAAATCATGCAGTTTGTTCACATTGATAGTATTGTTAACTGATGATTGACAGATCATTAATCATACAGCTTATATATAGTGATGATAAATATTGTTGTCTGATGACTGACAGAAACTGAGTCTTATATTTCACTGATGTCGCTTGTACTGCTATGTGATGACTGACAGAAACTGAGGTCTTATATTTCACTGATGTCTCTTGTACTGCTATGTGATGACTGACAGAAACTTAGTCTTATATTTCACTGATGTCGCTTGTACTGCTTTGTGATGACTGACAGAAAATTTTCATAATTTATTTCATCGAAGTTACGTTTTACTATAATGACACAGAATGTAAATCATAGAGGTCTCTGAGTTTGCTAGTGTTATATCTTTAGGACTGGAAGGAAGAATAAAAGTTCCTGTCCACTGAGTCTACTGATATGATGTTATCATCTGATGTCTGAGGTTATAGTAACGATGGAGATGTTTACGTATTCATTTCATGAGCATTAAGTGTCATCTCCGTAATGAAGACCTATATGTTGCAATGTACCTCCACCTTTCTCTGTCTCTTGTCTTAGTGGCACAATCTGCTAGACTGTATTCTGTACATCTCGGCATTACTCCTTCTTGTATCTTTGAATACCTGTTGCTCTCCCCTCCCCACACTTCATCTCTACCTTCAAATAAGGTCTTCAACAATGTGCTACGTATTTTAATATGTCCAAAATATATTATTTATTTCATTATTCGTTAGTTTAATTTTTTTTTGTTGCTTGTTTTATTTTCTTTCCATGAAGTTCTCCCTATTTTTTATATATATCCGCATTGTAACGACCCAATTCTGACTTCTGTTTGCCAAATAAAGCCCGCCTAGCCATTTTCTCTGGATTGCCAAGTTGAACTTAAAGTACTGTGTTCACTGGTCCTAAAATCAGACAACACTACATGGAGCTCCAACGAACTTTTTAAAAAACGCTTTCTGGCCCGACGACACACCAAATAATCTCAATCCAGACCGTCGAAATAAAATGGTTGCCAATCTCTGATTTAGGCCAACTTAAACCTGTACAAATCATTATACACAAATGGCTTAAAGTTATTTCTTACAGTAATGTCACTCAGTTCATTCGGTTTATCTATATTTGATATGAACTGAATAAACGCTATGAAAATGAATAAATTGCGATACATCTGATTATTAGAGCTTTTAGATAGGCGGGAGAGAATTTGGGTTATTTACAACTGGGCTCAAAATAATCTAGGCGACCCCGCTGACAAGGCAATAAATCTCAGATAGCTGTACAGACATTTCAAGTAGGTCCAAATGAAATCGATTCAAGCTTGCGAGCTGACGTAATACATGACGTGTATAACTGACTTTAACATCGAAAAATCGATCCCTTACAAAGCCGTCACTGTTACCCGGCTTAATTATTGGATTCCATTCCTCTCTTCGTGCAGAAATGTATCTATGGAGACCACGGATTCACGCGCTCTTTCCTAGAATACAGACACTTGATTTTTGTCACTCATATTTAATTTTTTTTTATTACTTATGTTGACTGTGGTCTTACTATCATTAATGACAGACTCTTCACACTCTTGCAAAGCAGACAAAAGAGTACGTATGTACAAATGAAAGCTCTCCAAAGAGAAAGTATAATGTGCCCAGGGCAGTAGATACAACTGTACTATGAAAACCAAGGAAGGGTGATGTATGCTTTAAAAAAAATAATGTTCACTTCGACTGTGAATGGTTTTTCATATTTTTCTGGGAAAACCGCTATACGGGTGTTTAGCCATAAATTTTTGTAAACCTTTTTTTTCATAGAACTAAATTCAATAATTTTTTTCTAATACGGGGGGTGGAAGAGGGAGTCGCTGAATATCCCACAGCAATAGATGACATTCTATGTCATGTCACTAAATGGTAATATATTCTTCGTTGATAAATTATAACAGCGATATATAATTTTATATTCCTCAACACTAACTGTTATATATTACAAGACTATAATAATCGTATGTTCCAAAACAGTAAAGACGTATATTCGATGACTATAATAATCGTATGTTCAACAACAGTAAGGATATATATTATACGATTATATAAGCAATTGTTTTTTGTTTCACATTACTAAATAAGATGTATTTCCGAGAGCTTGCCGAGAGTTTAGAGCATTTGGTCTCACATCCGTGAGTTCCAGGCTTAACTTCCGGTAAGGACTAGGTTTTTTTTTGTTAGATGGCACACTGAAACAACGCACCCTGTAAATGACATAGTGACAGCACTGTCATGCAGTCTTTACCACTCAAGTCACACTCAAAAAATCCCTACAACTCCCTACAGAGAAATATGCACTACTGGCAGTTGTGTCTGAGAACCTGAAGAACTGATTAACTTTTGCTGTTCTAAGCCAACAACTTGAGATACTGACAAACATAAATCGATCCCTAGGATAAAGGGTGTATACTATAGCGTCCTAAGTACTTCAAAGCGGATCTGCTGTCAACTCTACATCGAAGGTCGGCTGCAAATGTATCTTCACCATTTTATATCACTTGTTCCGGTACATTCTACTTAAGTCTTGTCAATATTTTAATGTTTTATTTTATGTTTATATCGCATTCTCTATTTGCAGAGTCTTTCATTCACGAATGATCTTTGTCAATCTTTTAATGGTTTACTTCGTGATTATATATCAGTTTTCACTTGAACATCATTTTCATAAGCAAAGTGTTACTCTTTGTTATATTTTCAGAATACTTCATTTCTTTATTTTCATCCTTTTCACTGAAGACAGAAATAGAGATGATTTCCAAACCCTCAATACGATAGTTACCATCCACAAAATATCCAAGATCTTATACAAATCTTAATTTTATACTTGTCTATTGCGACTACGCCACTGTTTATTAGTAAGTATTGTGCATGAAGCATCTGCTTTACGTGTTTATTACATTCTCTAATATAAACTATATTTCATTGCAGTTTCGGCAGTAGCAGTCTCTAGTATCGTAGTTGGATGTTTCGTGTTCATAGCAGGAATGACTGCGGTGGCATATAAGTGCTACAGGCGCCGCATCATGCAGAGCACTGAGAACCGACTATCATCCGCTATCAAGAAAGGCCTTCAAGAGAGCAACTCTGGAAGCTTCAAGAAAAGCATGTCTGTGCGCAACACTACCAAGGTGATGAAATCCAAAGGTACCAGTCCGATCACCCCACCTGGGGGAGAGACCGGGCAAGACAGAATTCCCATGGTGGGATTATCTTCCTCTGGTCACTCCCCAGACCAACCTCATTGTGCCAAGGCGGAAATGCATATTGAGCATGAGAAAGATGGTGCAACACCTGAAAAAGAGGATGCTCTGAGAGACAGAAATGCTACATCTCCAGACCGCCCGACCAAGTTAGGAAATCTCACTTTCTCTGTATCTCACGACGAACAGAAATGTGCTCTAATAGTGACCATCATTAAAGCAGATGAGCTGCCACCAAGAGATCCCAGCCTCGGGGGATGCGATCCTTACATCAAACTTCAGCTCCTACCCGAGAAAAAACACAAGTGCAAGACTCGAGTTCTACGCAAGACGCTATCTCCAACTTATGACGAGACGTTCACATTCTATGGAGTGACATGCAACCAAATTCAAACAACTACTCTCCACTTCGTTGTACTGAGCTTTGACCGGTTCTCCCGTGATGAAATAATTGGCGAAGTCATCTACCCTTTATCGGTCACTGATGTCGAGAAAAAAGATGCTGCTATTACAAAAGATATAACTCCACGACATTTGAAGGTGAGTCATGTACTTGTTTAATAACGTTTAGTGATTGTCCGCATGCGGAAGGTAAGAAGATCTCTCACGATTGACCTCTCCAGCTCAACCATTATGTAACAGAACACCCTTGTAGATAGCATTCCTATATAGCACCGGTCAGCAAAATACAGTACTCGGGATAAATCGACCCCAATCCATTTTTCTGGCCTGCCAGGCTGATCTAAAAGTATTATACGAGCTGGCCGCAGAGCTAAAACAAAGAACAACTTGATGCTTCAAAGGGCTAAAAATATAAAATATTTTTTACTTACATGCCACAAGGAAAACGCTCAATTAGGGAGACTCAACAAAGGTTACCTCTTCTGATATATAAGGCTTTTCTCTTGTAGAATTTACACATCACTTGATTGTATACTTCTTGATTCTTGATTAGAAACTATCACAGCACGTGGGGCAGTCTCATAAGTGATCACCCTCCGTTCCAGCAGACATCCCAGTATATGTAGACTCCGTCCCTGTCAGGTGTTTATTGCGTGATCTTCAGGACTTTTCAAAATCATTACTTTTCCTTCATTACTTTCCCTATAGATACTCCAATTTCTAACATTCTCTATATGTGTACGTTCTTAGCTTCATTGACATCATCTTCATCTTGAAATAAATTTAATACTGCCTTGATCAAGTCTACTTATCTCTTCTCAGAATTGTGCGGTCTATTCCCGCATTGCTTACCAATAAGTCGACTATCTCGTTTAATCTGACCCCAGCATGACCAGGGCAGTATATCCATGATGTCAAACGTAAGCTACTATCCAATGCAGAAATGTTTTATTATTTTGTTTATACTCTCTCAATGATATTGCTGTTAAATCTAATGGTATTCGTATCCCTTCAATTTTTATACAGTTCAACGGAGCAATTGAGAATACCCCTTCTAAAATGATGCAATTTAATATTTTCCGTGAATTTCGTTGGTCACTTTGTGTATACCGGTACTTTATATCGACAGGCAATGAAAATATCGGAACAGTCAAATAACGTCACTTTATAAGGATAACTCTTAATAAGTCAGCAGGTGTCGATGGGTACGCTTTAGGGCTGCTACCATTCCATTAGCACCAAATAGGATTTTCCCAAGCCACTCCTCCATCATCAATTTCCCTATCACATCTATGGAACACATGTTCTTAAAACAAGCTTGCTTGTATATTTCTTAGTAAGTTGTGACAGTAGATTCTATTACTTTCTTTTCTTAGAATGATGCGCAGAATTTAGAATAAAATCTAGTACAATTGGTAATATTGCGGTGTTTATAGACTAGTGTGTCGGGCGTTAGAATGTTTATGGTGTAAATGGCGATAGCAATCCTGATGTCAAAAGCAGAAAATGTCATTGGATGGCCTTAAATGTTTGTAGTGACTCAGACGTGGAGAATGTGTTCACAACGTGGATGAATGAAACCTGGATTAAAAGGGCGAGCCAACCCTAGCCCAAATCTACTTCATAGAATTTCTTACACCAGAACCACGTTCTCATATGAGAAACAATTCAGTTCTTGAGTGCACGTGGGACAATAGACTGTATACTTATGCGAGATAAGTTCACTTGCAGTGGTACACCTCTCAGGAGATAGACGTATTCGACAATGTCCTTATCCTTTTTTTTTTACCGCTTTCTCGGAGACTTCAAATCATGGGCATGTTTGGCCTTTCAAGTTAAATAACATAGTGGGTGACAACCGTCATTGTGTATAGTTAATACACACTCGTTGCCTGGCAGCAGATAAGAATACTGTCACAGGCTAGGGACGATAACTTGAATTAAAAGCATGCTGAAATCGGATGTCATAGTTCTACGTGACGCACATTAAACTGTTGTACAACGTACTTCACGTTCCCTGACGGAAATCGCACGAAATTCGTGATGATTGATTGAGAGCGAAGGCAGAAGAAGAAATTATGGTATCAAGAATGTGGAAGATTATTATACCTAGAGAGGTAAATGGGGAGACTGTGACAGAATAGTTCTGGAATTGATAGCAAAGACGGTGATAACAACAAAAACAATTATAGTTTGTCTTTACGGAAATGCAGTGTTGCTATTAGCAACCAAACGCGTAACTTAGAGACATAGAGATCGATAAATGTAACAAGAAACAAGACAATAAACAGTAGACTTCCATAAATATATTTATTAGACGCTAACAAAATATCGATTACATCACAATTTCATACTTGATAATTGGGATGACGAGTGAACATGAATTTATCAACCTTATTTCACACACATGTTTCTGTTTCATCTGTTTATTAACCACGTATCTAATTATCTATGCTATGTTGTCCAGCATGAGATGTGACAAGGAAAGCGTAAAAGACTCCGTTTTGTCTATCACTACTCACAATTTTCCTGATTCTTCTTCTATGTCAATAACACAATCCACTGTGGGTCGTAACACAATTCATATCCCATTATCCTTGCATTATAATATAAAATTGTTATATGTTGTATTGTTACACTAAGACGAAGACTTATTGATCGAAATGTTTATTATCAAAAACTTTTTTGGTCATATCAAAGTTCAAATTACCATAACCATAATCGTTATTTCTTGTGTAGTATTATATTGGTTATCTTCTTTTACGTCCGTTCTCAAACTCCTGTATATTAACAGGATATAGTCCGGAGAAATAATGTGTTGTGTCATGGTTTACATCTTAACTACGATATCTGCCTCTCCCAGCCTGACACATCCGACTTAAGCATGAATTCTGAGGCACTATGATTCTCTGTGGGACGAGACAGCCAACTTCCTTCTCTTTCCTCAAATAATTTTTTTTAAACAATTATTGTATCAATATTTCTGTTTCAAATAGTGTCGTAACTTTTAATATTCAAATGGACTGTAAGTATACAGTATATAATTATATACGACAGTTGAATTAACAGCTATTCACATGCATTATTTAGTATTATTGTATCTATCTATATACTGTTCAAGAAAGAAATAAGAAACGCAACATTATTGCAGGGCTAATGGACACCAAATTTCAAACGTGCACCAACATTGTATTTTACGGATTAATGTTTCAACGGCAGCATGAAGAACCTTTCAGATGTTAACAATGAAATGATGTTCATGAAATTTGGTTTGAACTTTTATTCCTGTGTGACTGAGGCATCAGTTTCAGTAATTTATATGGCCACCTCTGACCTCTATCAGAGAACGACATCACTGTGACATGGATCTGATTAGTCATTGGATCTGTTGTTGTGAGATGGCTGTCCACGGTTTTTTGGGCTATGGCACGTTTGGTCGCCTGATATGCAGTAGTAATATTGTAGCGTCTCAGAACGTTGGTAACTCCTTCAATCCATAATCTTCGCGGTCTTTCTCTGTCTCTTGTTATTTCTTTCCAATATTTTGTTTCATTCTCTTAATGCTGACAAATATAGGTTCATTTTTTAAGTGGCCAAACCATTTCATTCTCAGTTTTTCATTATATTATTGTATAATAACTGAATTTGGCGACTCTAGTCTACTGTAACAGGCTTCTTAAAATGCATTAGATCACAATGGACACGTGTGGGTCGAAAATTAAGCATATGCTCCGAATTCACAACAGGGTTGTGCCAAGCACAGTTTATAGTGATACATAGAGTGTGATTATGAACAAATTACAATCGTTCACACTGCAACCATGACGTTTTACGATTGCCATGTTCACAATTTGTTAAATAGCAGATACGCAGTACTTCTGACAATGTAGGATTTGTATGATAAACTGACATCATTACGGATATTATTTACACAAATGTCTCAATACTAATTTCACGTAAGAAAAAAATTGTTTCACTAAAATGTTCATTTTAGCTTAACAGGTAGATGGCTCCTTATGGCCAATCTATTGCATGGTGCTTTATTTATTTCGAATTGTTTTATCTGGTATACCCCGTCCTAGGTATTGACTTTAGAATATTCTCCAACATGTGTGCGTTTCCTATCAACAAGAAATATGTGAGAAAATTCCTGCATAAATTATTATTGTAACATTTAAATAAGATGTAATACTATCTCTACATCAAAGGCTATCTGCGATGTATTTCTTGGTACTCGTTCTGACAAAGCAATCTGATAATCTTATGTCGATTAGTTAGTCGGTTACTTAAACGTTGGATCATCGTCACTGCACTCCGGACACGTCCATATGTGCTTAGATCTCTGCTTGAGTGTATCCGCCATTACACGTTGACTGACGGTTTCAATACTCCGTTGATTGACCATCATTATTCCTCACCCACGAAACCGCTCCTATTAATAAGCATTCTCTTCGTATGCTTAGTATCTTGTGCAGACAATCAGCAACATTACTGGTGTGATAACGAATCAGTCCAAATTTAACAAACGAGCAAGGATTCAGATTTGTACAGCCAAGGATGTAACCAACCAATATTCATGAAGGAATGCAGGCGGTGTACGATGGAAAATGTGTTTCACAACAACAGTGAATTATTTGGTACGAATGTTTCGGAAATTGCGACAGATAAAACATGATGCTCTGCGGAGGTGTTAGGCACATTTATCATCTTAAACCGCCTGCATTATTTGCTGAATATTGATTGGTCGACAGTCTTTCTCGTAAGACTGAATTACTGCTCGTTGGTCAAATTCGGACGGATTCATCACCACACTAGCCATGTTGTCAACTGTCTACACAGGACACTAAGCAGTTGAAGAGGTTACCACATGACCATTTCAATATCGATGTGTACTTATTACATCATGGATGACGTCTTCGCGCTTCTCACGTGCTGGCACATGTGACGCAGCACGGGTGGATTTCATTTGAATATGCCTCGTATCCTTTCACTTCCAGCTTTCAGCAGTGTCGAATCTCTCCGTGTCCTGAGTTGTTATTTTAAATAAATAGCATCTCATATGTTGAAATTCGCTTTTTTTTTAATAGTGGACGCTAGTTATATCAGAATGTTTAACCTTCAAACAATAGTGAATGTCTCGGATCTGGCTACCCATTAACCACACTTCCATTGATTTTATGTGTCCGTAATTCTAACACTTGTAATGGTGTACGTCCTGATTATGTTACCAGTGTCTGCGATATAAAATATTGGTAATGAATTATATCTGTGTATATATATATATATATATATATATATATATATATATATATATATATATATATATATATATATATATATATATATATATATATATATTTAGCCTATTTTAATATAACATGGATATGAATGTTGATGGTTATGAAATAAAAGTAATCCCAATATTTGATAATGAGACGTAAAGAAGGGACAGCGTACTAGATGATCTAGATGATCACTTATGATAAATATTTATTGAATAACTTCACGTTGGTTCTAGGCAAGCACATCGATTCACAAATCTAATTTTTGAAAAGCTGAAAAACTCTGATGATGGAAACATCCCTAATGAATTGTTAAAATTGGTGGGAAAAAAGAGGAGTGAGAGGTAATGAGAAATTGTATATGCTCAATGCCACGTCAACTTCAAATGGCCGAGTACATAAAACATGAGAATCGTTGTTCTAGATTAACACTTCAATTTTTGCTGAGCGGTTTTTATGATCTGGAAGCGATCAGCCAGAATCAATCATGCTGATACTTGATTTTTTTTTTTTAAATAGAAAATTTCATCCACTTTTAGAAAATCTAACTTCAGGAAATACAATAAAACTTCTGTCCCATAGAAAATGATCTGGAGAATAATGAAAGGGATGATTATGAAAATAATTTCCATCAAGAATTTAATTTTTTTTCTTTTACATCGTCTGTGTATTGTATCTTCTCGCTGAACTTTGTAAAGGGCAACTGTTGTGAAATTCTATTACCACAATTTTTAAAGCTTCCTTAAATCGATCCACCTGTAACTTTCAGTGAATATTTAATCTGCAATGGATTTCTTATGGATTTCTTATGCAATCCTGTTTGGCGTCCTTTAGTCCGAGTTCTTCAACCCCATTCGAG
Organism: Meghimatium bilineatum; assembly: GCA_034231615.1. Taxonomy (NCBI): domain Eukaryota; kingdom Metazoa; phylum Mollusca; class Gastropoda; order Stylommatophora; family Philomycidae; genus Meghimatium; species Meghimatium bilineatum. The sequence goes on from CM067298.1 coordinate 44,606,190, forward strand.
ATCTCAATTCTTCGTTAACTGTTCCTTATAGGATGCAGAAAACGAGATTCCTGCAATTGTATTCGTAAATTGTGTAATTTTCGTCACATAGCTGACATGTTTCTATCATCAAAAATGTATCAGCTAGGGGCTGTCCCTAAATTACGTCAAAGATTAGACGAGCCTAAAAAAGCTTCGCAATTGTTGACAAGGGGGAGTAGGGTTGACAAAAGTTGACATCAACAACATTGTTTGAATGGATTTTTAAAAAATTAATATCAATATTAATTCAATAAAAAAATATTAATAAAAATTCAAAAATATTTTGAATGGAAACATTGTTATAAAAATGTAAAACACAACATGCATTTCCTTTCGTATTGTGTCTGCTGCTAGAAAATTCGGACATGGGGTTAATTCATTTTTAACATACTTAAGCAAAGAGGTAGCTCTGAATTTGTGACAGTTGCTGACAAAAGAGGTGTCGTCAAAAATTGGCAAAACATTGCTGCTGTCAATTATGAACAGATTCCTTACATTATTTCTTTTTAATCTCCGTATATAGCCAAAAATAAATTATTCAAACATAAAAATATAAAATCATTGTGAATATACTATGAATTTAATCATTAAAAATAAAAAATATTTCTATTGAATTTTTTTCTATATAATCCTGCTTTCGATTATTTCACTTACTTTGGGGTTGACTATAAATTACATCAGCAATTTGCAGGAAGGTGGTATGAAAATGTTTGACAGTTATTAACAAGAGTTAGGGAGGGAAGGTGTTGACAATAATAGATGACGTCATTACAACGATTTTTACACCAATTAAATTTAACGAATATTTAAAATTAAAGTTGAAAAAAAATATATGTCGGTTTTTTCGCATTTGTTCTGCTAAACGTTATTTTTAGAGGACGACTAAATATTTCATACACAACTAAGCAGTGTGGTCCCTGAATCATTAGCGATTTGTTGACAGGGGTGGGTGGGGGTGTCAAAAATTGCATTAAAAATTGTTAACTTAATTTATGGACAACCCCCTTTACTATAATTATGAAGGTACATAGCAACATAATACGGTATCTTGTATAAATTACTGCATGTTCTATGGCTTGTTTTCCCACTGTCAGTTCTTCTTGTACGTTTGATTAAAATCTGTTGTTGTTTTTTTCAATCGCAGTACAGATGACTCATCATTTTCAGAACCGTATCCAACTGGTGATCGTGAAATAACCTTATGTTATGTATACCCTGTATGAAATACTTCTTCTTCTTCAGTGTTCATTCTCAAACTCCTGCTGGATCTCCCTTGTAGCATGACCATGGTCCTACTAGATTTCCAGCAGGATGTAGTCCAGAGAATGGAAATGCGTTGTGTCGCCGTTTAATTTGCGCCAATAGCCCAACATCCGTCTTCGGCGGGGTATGAAATACTTTGACTGGGCACTTTTGATGTGACTTATCTTTTTACAGGGAACTGCTACATGTTCATTACAAAATATCTAAGTATAAAACTGAAGGGGAGACGCACATATAGATGACATAAACTCATATAGCACGTTTCACCAGTCTTTGCCCAACTTTAACATGATTGCATCTCAGCAAATATATATCACATTTAATAGAAATATTTTATGTGTGAATTTGAAATGGTAAAGATCATATGAGCTAATTTTTTCATTAATATGCTTATTCAGTCATTAGTTTAAATTTTCGCTTATTTGCGATACAGATCAAAAGTATGCTGGTCAAGCACATCTCACAGACAAAAAATAAGGTGTTTACAATCATTTGACGCCATTTATTTATGATTTATTTATCATACATTTGGCATTATTTAAGTGTGAATTTGGACGATTATGTACTCTCAATTACAAGAGATAATGGTTAAACATTATTTCAGGTGTAATGACTGAAGTGGTAAAACGTCTTTTTTCGAGACACAATAATTAGTATGCCGAAAAAGATCAAAGGATTTCATTCGTGTATAAAATCTGAATGTAATGCTCAAATATAAATTATAAATTTATAAAATTGGCTCTAACCAAAAATAACATCATGCAAAAAATGTCCTTAATACGTTAGACTGTTACTCAGATAATTACATTTGTTTGAGGGAAGAGATAGTAAATTAAAATGCAACAATCGCTAATAGGAGAAACTGCTGCAAAACTGTACAGCAATAGAATTACGTAATACACAAGGTCGATCAGCTTTACAATGAAGGCACAGACTATCTTTATATCCTTTGTACTTTATATTTTCTTTGAATTCATACTTTCTGGCTGTTCTTCATTTTCCATTGAACTAGTCTATGTTGAATCCAGCCTAAAGCACAAGGAGCAACCGAATTGCAACGAAGTTGTAAACAATGACAACATATTTCGTTCTCGGAACTATGTTCTGCTAATCCTCAGAAGTTTCAAATTGAACGAAGAAGATCCGGTTACTTATGGTGAAGCACGCTCGTTTCAACCTCATACTTCAGTTCACACTTGTTATAGTGGGGAGGAATGAGCGGGTGACATTAAAATATAAATTTGTCACTTATATGTTGTCACTCTACATTGAAACATTTGTGAACAAAGTTTTCAGTATTTTCATATTTATTGGGTGAGAGTAGAGGAAATGAAGTATTTCTGTGAATTTGTAGAAATAGAATATAAGCATGTTCTTGGAAGTGTGAAAACTAGATGGTTAATGTTACTGCTAGCTGTGAGTTCTGGCTACCAGTTTCAAGATGGCAATCGTGTGTTTCTGTTGTTCTTGATTCTTTTGGATACGTTAATCGACGATTTAACAAATGATCATTGTAAAACTCCGAGTGTTTCTGTAATGGATGTTATAGTTTTAAGTGAAATGAAACCATCAATTAATATTCCAACACATTCTAAATTGCGCAAAAATGAATTAAAATCAACTGGCATAAATGCACAAGACCTTGCAATCCTTGGCAACTGACCGATATGCTTGGAGAACTATGACATCCGCCCTATGTCCCAAACTTGGCAAAAGAGGAACTGACTGAGCTGTGAGTAGGGTTATTGGTATGTATGATAGACTCGAGTCCACTTTTCTGTTACCTTTGGCTCTATTTCCTCAAGGCCAGCTGAAAACATTATCTGCAACAGTGATGAAAATAGAAGGGGATAATATTGTGGAAACTGAAGTGGCAGAAGAGCTAGACTTGTTGAGAGTGAAAATAATGACCAGGTAAATTGAAAATTTCCAAACACTCAAATTGACATCAATTATTTCTAAACCTGAAGATGAGGGTGATTTTAATGAAAAAATGTTCTTGGACACCACATATTTACTCTACAATACTTTCCTAGAATATTTAAATAAGTGGATTTACTATTTTCAACCTTCGAAAATATTTCACTGAATTAAACTTGATACTCTATTAACTTGGACTGATATTTCAACAAGTTTAAAAACCATCAGTGACGTTGATAGCGATATACTGAACATTATTGATGAAGATGAACTATTTGATGAAATCAACCACATAAACTATATTATGAACAGCAACAAGATGGAAGAATGGAAGGACACAAACGCTGAAGTGGATACAAAGTGGTGTATCTTTTTTTAAGTCATCATCATCAGGTGCCATGCCGGGTGGCGTAGGCGGTCATGGCTCTCCACAGCTCTCTGTCCACAGTATTATGTATCAAAGTCGTTGTTGTTTCATTGCCGTGCCAGGTTGTCAAACTGTCTAATATTTTCTCACGTTGTCGCCCTCTGTCTCTGGTGCCTTCAATCTTGCCTGTTGTGATTATGTTCTCTAAACCTTCCTGTCTCATGAAGTGGCCAAAAAAAGAAGATTGCATTTTTCTTATATTTTTCTAAGTACTACAGGAAAAAAGACATCAACTACAAAAACATAGTACTAGTTGTTAGACTTGTTATGGAACTTCCAGAAACTAACGCAGCTGTGGAAATAATTTTTTCACCAATAAGTTCATTGTGCATGGATGAAAAGAACTGTTTAATCACTGAGACGATGAAAGCGATGAGAGTGATAAAGATACACTTTAAGGCTCATGCACATAATTTCACATAATTTCATCTCTAGAGATGAAGAAATTTTGAAGAAACAAATAATTTCTTTACATAAATATGTGAATGATAATGATACAGTGTGGTGCAGTTCTTAGTCATGTGGACATGTCTTATGTCTGTAAGTTATTATGTCATAAAAATGTTATGTCTATGCATATAATCTATAATGCACAAGTGTGATATATTTTGCAAGAAATAATTGTCTGAAATACTTTTAAACTGTTAAAGATAATGAGACAACTCTATAATACACTTTAGTTGTATATTAAAAGTGAAAAAACACGTGTTTAAATATGTCATATACTAATTGCATACTATTGAATTTGTATGCTGCGCTTCCCCTTTTTGTCCCTTTTTAAGGCTGAAAAAAGCCGAAATGTCCCATTTTTTGGTCTAGGAAATCTGGTCACCCTAACATAACATATTCCTTTATAATCTATGTATTGTGCTAGTTTTTATAGAATGAAGAAATATTGTTGGAAAGTGAAGTCTGGATTTATCTGACAGTTGTACCAAGTAATTGATGCCGGAGACCGTTTTAATTCCCCAAAGGAGAGACGCGTGGGTGATATGATTATTTTAATAGAACATAACGGTTCGTCATCAGATAGATTGACTTACTATGACATTTAGTTTAGTTTTGTGTACAGTCTAATACCTTTGTCTATCCGTTTGTAAATGGCAACTGTAGAATTAAATGGAAAACATTGCTGCAGCTATCGATAGTTAGCTCTTCTATCATGCTGAACACATATTGAGAACTGTGTGTTTTGTTTGTATAGGTCACTATGACTTGCGAGCAATATAGCTCTTGTATACTTTGTGCAATGAAGATTGTGGAGTGGGGGAGGGGTTGCTATAGCTTTATTTCAGAACCAGGAAATTCTAATTCTCAGCAGCGAGTGTGATGATTTGAAAAGAAGCCTCATACTCACAGAGGATCAATCAATCATTGTATGGATGAAAGGATGTGGATATTACACAGAGGATCAATCAATCATTGTATGGATGAAAGGATGTGGATATCACACAGAGGATCAATCAATCATTGTATGGATGAAAGGATGTGGATATCACACAGAGGATCAATCAATCATTGTATGGATGAAAGGATGTGGATATCACACAGAGGATCAATCAATCATTGTATGGATGAAAGGATGTGGATATTACTCAGAGGATCAATCAATCATTGTATGGATGAAAGGATGTGGATATTACTCAGAGGATCAATCAATCATTGTATGGATGAAAGGATGTGGATATTACACAGAGGATCAATCAATCATTGTATGGATGAAAGGATGTGGATATCACACAGAGGATCAATCAATCATTGTATGGATGAAAGGATGTGGATATCACACAGAGGATCAATCAATCATTGTATGGATGAAAGGATGTGGATATTACTCAGAGGATCAATCAATCATTGTATGGATGAAAGGATGTGGATATTACACAGAGGATCAATCAATCATTGTATGGATGAAAGGATGTGGATATTACACAGAGGATCAATCAATCATTGTATGGATGAAAGGATGTGGATATCACACATAGGATCAATCAATCATTGTATGGATGAAAGGATGTGGATATTACACAATTGGAAAGCTTCACTATATGCATATGTCATCTATTAGTAGTTTGCTGCTGCAAGGTGGTTTATCTGAGACCACCATCAGACTGACTTTCCGCACGTATATTAAGTAATGCTGAAAGTAGTAAAGTAGTATCCTTTCCAGGGCCGTAGAAACTTCACTAAGGATGAGGGGGGTGTTACATGTTACAAAATCATTTAGCCATTTTTATTGAAATTCCATCTTTATTGTTAGATTTTTTATAACTCTTTACAGAATACTGTTTGGGGGAGCCAAATATTCTTAGTACGTTCTTAGTACTAAATCTTAAACATTTTGCTACGTTCCTATCACTAAAAATCATGTTATTATTTCAAAAGATAGGGGGTTGTACCCCTCCCAATCCCCGCTTTCCACCAATTATCAACTAACTGATCCTTTCGCAGAGGTTACATCACAGTACTTAGTCTGCTCTCTTGAGGGAAGATCAGAGCTCTATCTGTGAAGATTAGTTTTCTGTTTTGACTTCACCTCATCCCGGATATAGTAGGGAGTTGACCGAATTTTTAGTCGATTGTTGTTAGTGGTCATTCGAAGAATCGAAACCATAATTTTTGAACGGTAAAAAATGGACCTAGTGACTGATCTAGTCTATGAATCTCTAAATAGAAGGATGGCCCTACAAAGTTTGCAGCGTGCGTAATATGAAAAGTTCATTGTAAATGCACATATTACTTAGTGTTGTATTTCGGTACATAGATTTTCTAGTTATATTGTAGAAGTTTACTCCAGGGTTGTTATAGCCAATTTAAAATATTTTTATATGTATACGAGAAAAATATATAAGAAAATGTATAAAATTACAAAAGAGCTTCCAACAACGCTTGTCTTTGCAACAGATCAATGTCATCACGGGAAAAGCAATGTTGCATGTACTTCTATCTTGAAATATGAGATTAATCCCACACCCATGAAAAGTATATCATTGTCTAGTAATTAATCCCACATACACGAAAAGTAGTTCAGGGTTGGAGATTAATCCCACACCCACGAAATGTAAATCCGTTCCAGAGCTAAAATGTCTTGTATTAATAATGTGAGAGGTGGAGGTGGGCAACTTTGAGTGAGCATGCCAGATTGGGCTGTTTTTCTTGAAGCGAAACATCCTTTTTTTCATTTGAAGCTCCGGATAATATTTTCCTTATCTCTATGTTTAGCGCAAATAGTGCTTTTATATCAACCTACCGGGCAAGAAAAAAATGTTTTGGCTGGCCGTATACGGTCCAATGGCTGTATTTTGCCCACCACTGACCTATGTTCTATATCAGGGCTATTCAATTGGCGGCCGCGGGCCAAATACGGCCCGCGGAGGCCTAGTAAGTGGCCCGCGGATCATTGCTAAAACAGTGAAATAGTTATTTTAAAAAACTAATTGTATATAACTATATTCGGACCTCTGGCCCGTGATGATTCCCATTTTCTACATTTTGGCCCCCGAGTAAATATAGTTGAATAGCCCTGTTCTATATATAAAATTGTACAGAGTACTCCTGATCACGTAATTCCATTTAAATGTGGTAGTTATCTTTGAACATAGAACCGTTCGTGGATGTCAAGTTTAGTCTGCAGCGTGTGTGCGTAGCGTAAACAAGACAATGATATTCAAATAGCTACAACAAATATAGTTTAAAAATTGTAATCTATAACGGTACTATGATCGCAGTCTAACTCCCGTTGCGCTAATTTGTGCCTACCTGTGTGATTATTTCTCTTGCCTATGTTCATCAGTTTATATTTATCATTCATTAATTTAAATATAATTATATTTAGGGTTAGTGTTAGAATTAGTAATATAAAACATAACTAATCCTACCTCCTAAACCTAACCCTAAAAATGAATATTTCAATTAATTATTAATTATTTATTGATTAATATTTAGATCAATTAACGACAAAGTACGTAGGTAGACAATAATAGAAAACAAAACGAAAACGAGGATTGGGCTGCTATCATAGTACTTACATAACAATACCCCAGAATATTTCCAAACTAGGGAGTGTATGGACTTCTCAGGGGGAACAGGGTTGTTTAGAAGTTTAGTACATTATATGTATGATTGTTCTAGCTAGCTTCTGTGATTGGCTTTGCGAGCGGATAGAAGTATTTGTAAGAAAACATATTTCAAGGAACAAGCCAATTGACTTTTCATTTGTGAAAATGATCTACAGTATGTTCCTACCAACACTGTGATACCAGTGCCAAACCTGGTCTCTCTCATCTTCACATTACAGAAAGATAGTGACATGTGAGATGAAATGCTTGAGGAAAGCTGCCGGGGTCACCAGGCTCGATAGATTGCAAAATGAAGATATCAGGTAAAGAATAGGTATAATATATTGTACAGATTTGATAGAAAGACAGCAGATCAAGTGGTTTGGCCATATTATGAGAATGCATCACGACAAGTTGCCAGTACAGGTATATAACCAAATGAGATAAGGGTACAAAGCCAGAGGAAGACAACGGAAAAGATGGATAGAAAACGTCAGGGACATCTTGAACAGACACGTCATAGCACAAATGAGGCCACACATCTGGCTTTAGAACGCATTCTTGAGCTCCAATCACCCCGACGCTTAACGGCAAGAGTGGATAACAAACCACCTGGGGAAAGACAATAGACAATGTATTATTGTTTTTTCGGTCAAAAGTATAAGCATGTTTCAAAATATATATTTAAGGAAATACAATCAAAATAAGGACTATTGTCTCAAATACAAATAATTTGCACAACCCTAGTTAACGTGGCTATATTCTTATGAAAATATCGTACTGACGGAAGAAGCATAACAGTTGTTTTTTTTTTGCCACAGCGGAATCCCAATGTAACATATAATTTTCCTGAATTAATGTGCAAAGATATATTCTACTTTTAAAAGTGAAAGTAATATTTTGTTATTATGTGTGTGTTCTTTTTATTTGTATGCATTTCCATTTTATTGATTGTAATGTTTACTTACAGTAAAGAAAATATTGTACAACGATAATTACATTACATACGGCTTTACACTTATTGAAAATAAAGGAAGACAACAGACACAGCAGTGTGTAATTTGCAATTGCGTTATAAGTAATTACGCACTTTGACCTGTTCGCCTGGAATGACATTTGAACGCAAATCATCTAAAATTAAAGGCCAATCACAATACTTTTTTGCCAGTAAATACATCTCTATTAAGAGCATACAATTAGATTTGTCGGGCTCATTTGGTCAACAGAAATCAAAGGCAGTGAAAAGGTTTAGCTTATTGCAACGACAAGAAAAGCTAAGACAGCTGTGAAACATTAATAAAAGCATGCACTTTATTAGCAGCTACTATTGTTTTGTGTGATAAGGGTCCACAAATATTTTCAAAATACTCTCTTTATGATAATAATGTAAAGTGTAAAATAGACGATCTTGCAGAAGATATCAAAACAAAATAGATTGTTAAAAAATTAAAACTTCACCATTTTATTCAAATTGAGAGTAATGAAACAACCATCTCAGTTCAGTGTTGCCAGTTAGTAGTATATTCAGTGTAATGAAACAACCATCTCAGCTCAGTGTTGCCAGTTAGTGGTATATTATCGATTTGTTGATGATGGAACTTTTTGTGCGTTCGTTCTCATCATCAAACTTCCACAGGAGCTCTCTTGTAACAGATCAATGGTCCAACTAGATCTCTCTCATAGCCGGACAATATTTCTACTATATTTTTAGAAGAATGTAGATAAGAGAACAGAAAAGCGTTATGTCGCCGCTTTATGTGCACCAATGACCCGATGCATCCGGGTTCAGCTTTTGTAACTAATAGGTCCGGTGTGTTTATCACTTCCACCGAACTGTTGACTTCTGTAACCATATCGTTACTATAGTATGCAAGCCGTTGGTGAGAACCATTTCTCGTAGATGGAACTTCTAAAGAAATGAAGCTATTAAATTTCAGACATCAAAAGCTTCTCATTTACTTTGTATTATATATATATTTTTTTATCCTGAAAAATAGGGGGGTTGAGGTGTGGACTTATCCACTAATTGTGCACCTGAAAATTTTGGACATGACCATTAATATTGCACCTGAAAGTTGTGAGCTTGTCTACTAATGTTGTACCTGAAATTTTTGGGCTTATCTACTAATGTTGCACCTGAAAGTTGTGGGCTTATCCACTAATGGTGCACCTGAAAGTTGTAGGCTTGTCCACTAATGGTGCACCTGAAAGCTGTAGGCTTGTCCACTAATGTTGTAGCTGAAATTTTTGGGCTCATCTATTAATGTTGCACCTGAAAGTTGTGGGCTTATCCACTAATGGTGCGTCTGAATGTTGTAGGCTTGTCCACTAATGGTGCACCTGAAAGTTTTGGGCTTATCCACTAATGATGCACCTGAAAGTTGTAGGTTTGTCCACTAATGGTGCACCTGAAAGCTGTAGGCTTGTCCACTAATGTTGTACCTGAAATTTTTGGGCTCATCTACTAATGTTACACCTGAAAGTTGTGGGCTTATCCACTAATGGTGCGTCTGAAAGTTGTAGGCTTGTCCACTAATGGTGCACCTGAAAGTTTTGGGCTTATCCACTAATGGTGCACCTGAAAGTTTTGGGCTTATCCACTAATGGTGCACCTGAAAGTTGTAGGCTTGTCCACTAATGGTGCACCGGAAATCGGTAATAAGCCGAGAAATAAATGATCTGTACGATGTTTTCACTTACAACAATTTTGTTTTCTTTTTGACTTATCTGACTGACATTTTTCTATTATGAGTAACAGGAACCTGAAGTTTCAAAGCAGAAACCTTAACATTATTGAGAATTGCGATGTTATCAGAGCTAATCTAGAAGAAGAAGAAATGCAATTGTGGAAACGGCGAATTTATTCCAATAAATTTTCCTCGTTTTTTTTTTCACTTTAAAAAAGTCTTTTGTTGAAACATTTTGTGATCAAAATGAACTTAAGATATTATTTCAGTCACATTTGGAATCACTGATAAACGAATTCAGCTTCGACTTTCGTGATTTTTTATGTGATGTGATTACTTGGAGGTTAACGAAAAATTCATTTTTTATTAACACTGATTTGCTTCCATGCATTTTTCAAGAAGAAACAATATAATTGAAGTGTGATTCAACTGCAAATGGTTGTTTTCAAATGATGAATCTTAGCATTTTTCTATACATTCTCTTCTATTGTACCCTTTAAACGGCCAATTCTGGCGATGATTATTATTGTGCCCTTATCTTCAGCATATTTATTTCTTCGCTATCTATTATAAAATCATAACTTTCGTCTTCACATTGAAAACGATCTCCACTGTGCACTGTCTACATTGAAACCAAACATTCAAAAACAAATATAAATAAAAAACAGTGTCTTTCTTCACATTAATATTTGCAAAGTGTGAATTGTTTCCACCATTGAAATTTACGGTTTCATTACTTGTATTATAATGAAAGTAATGTTGATTCACAAATAGAAATTGTATTAACATATCATAACATGCAGTGTTATAAATTGTTTAACACTAAAGAGTTAAATACACGTTTACAACAATTGTTTGTAGTTTCTTCCCTACGGCGGTGTTGCATAAAATTTGTGGAATGACATTATGGTCTAAAATTGGAAGCCCAATACCTTTGCAAAATGTTCAAGGGTAATGTCAGCGGAACAAGTCAAGTTTGCGAACTCCTGTCCTTCTATATATATATAAATATATATAAGGACAGGAGTTCGCAAACAGTGAAGTACTGATAAGCCTATAACCATACATACAATGTTAATGACAGCGCGGACACGCCGGACAGGACACATAGTCCGCATGAAAAATCACCGTCTACCAAAGCAGTTGTTATATGCAGAACTCCATACTGGCTCCCGTAAGGCAGGAGGCCAGAAGAGGCGTATTAAACACACTTAAGACATCACTGACTCGCTTCAAAATATACACACAGTCGTGGGAGAATCTTGAACACAACAGATCCGACTGACGTCGCAGAGTCAAGAGTAGTGCAACAGCTGCAGAGAACCTCAGACACAATGATGCGCAACAAAAACGCGCTAGAAGAACGTGCAAGAGCTAATCAATATCCTCAGACTCCTCCCACACTTGTTCAGAGTGTGGTAAAAAATTCCAAGCATACATAAGACCGATTAGTCCCAGTCGGACACACAGCAGACATCATCGTCTTCATCATCATCCCAGTTTAGCTGAATGTCCATCGTCGACTTCGACAGACGAACAGCACGCACACACACACACACACATACACACAAACATATATACGCCCGTGTGTACATACACGTGGGTTAGTTAATGAGTCCCAGATTATTTTTTAACTAAATACGTAGAGCATTGGTCTTACCAGGTCCATGTGATGACCATGTGTCAATGTGCGATCGAAAGCGAAAGTGTTAACTTCCTTATTGCAACGTGTAAGGCTATTATGTGTTACGAAGGTTAAGTAGCTTGTGGAATTGCATTTAAAACGTGGTTGCTAATATTCAGCGATGTGTGTGCATTGCTTCCTGCTCTCGGCTTTAAAAACCTCGAAATTCTGCAATCAGCTTTCAGTCCTGTACAAATAAATCAGTAAAATGTGAGTTGTATTCTGGTTTCAAAAGTGGACAGGTCGTTTGAAGATGACCCTAGCTAGCCACGACAGGATAAATCGAAAACACGTTGATTTCGTCGTTCACAATGATGTGTTGGTTTATCATCATTAATACGTCCTTTGATAACAAACCCTATGAATGAAGAATTTTACAAAACTATTCTGCAACGATGCGCTAAGCTTGTTTACAGGCAATTGGATGATCTATAACAACAATGCACCATTAATGCAATCACGATCGAATTATTGACGGAATGCAACATTGCATTGCTCTATACTAGACGACCTTACTCTGTGTGACTTATTCTTGTTTCTGCAATTTAAAAGAATAACGAAAGTTTGCAGATTCGATGACGATTCCACTTCTTCTGCATCTGTTCTCAAACTCCTGCATATTATCAGGATGTAGTCCTGAGAACAAAATGTGTTTTGCCATGGTTTAAAGCATTGCTGCGATATATGCGTATTTCGTCCTGACACATCCGACTTCAGCATGGCTCTGAATCACTTTAACCCTATATGGGATGAGACAGCTAACTCCACCCCATACCCTCCTTAGTCTTCTCTTACGACATGCATGGAAGGTAAGCAGTGTTGCTATTTTTTGCTCCCCTCTCGGGGCCTTGGCAACTTACGGTTGAAACAATTAAAACAAGACGAAAGAAATGAGGACTATTCCCGAAAGTGCATAACAGCGACTCATCCCTCATTGGCAGGAACACTGGAATATGTGTATGCAATCACAAAGGGGATACTTTGTAGGAGTTATCAATGAGGTTGTAAGTATAACGGTTTACCATACATAAATCAGCCCTGGAACTTATTGAACTGTCCTAGAATATATATATATATATATATATATATATATATATATATATATATATATATATATATATATATATATATATATGTATATATATATATATGGATTTCAGTGAGTATATGGCAATGGCAATTTCTTCGGAACAAGTGGAAGCAATAAAAACATGATTGTTACTTGTGTCAATAAACAAATGTTACCCTATGGATTCACGCGATAACCATATGAAAAGATAATAAGTCAAACATCCGCATATCTATCGATTTTTTCCGGTAGTACCTCTTTCATCACTGTGTACTTGCTAATAGATGGCAGCACTAGCATCGATATCAGAGCGACAATCCATTGTACTTTGGGACGACCAATGTTGGCATGTGTGATATGATATGTTAATAAGCAATGTTTTTTTATCTATATTTCAAAAGCACTCTTGGTAAGAGACAGTAAATCTATATATAAATGAGCAAAGAAAACCAACTATTGTATTTGTTACTTGCAAGGTAAAACATATATGAAGCACGGATAAAGGTCATCCACAGAGAACTCTTTTACCCCTGACACTGCAAGGCATAAAAGAGTGTAAAGCGAAGAGAAAAAGAAAGACTTGCAAGGGCTATTAAGATATTAGATGATGTAGGAGGTGGTACTGCTAGTAGAACATAATGGAAAATAGTACTCACGTGTAAAACAGGTAATGAAGTCCTACTGAATGATGACTAAAACACTACACACTATCACTAACGGATGTAAATATGATACATATAACAAAACAAAACACAGAATATAATCTACAGATGACAGTACACAGGACAAAGTCGACGTTTCGGACCAATAGGCCTTTTTCAAGACACGGACATAACATACAAACATAAAAAAACCACAAGTAAAAGTGAATGCTATCCGAGTGAAATGTGGTACTAAGATAGATACCGGAAGCATACGAACAGGAAGTACACAAAGACGATAATACAGGTGGAACGAGAGGAACAAAACGATGACGTAACAAAGACCAATACGGCCGAGAACTAAGCGAAAGAGTGGTCGGAATTGAGTCCAAATGGCTTGATGGTACCCAACTCGAAAATGAGACGATTTTCGAGGGCGTACCTAGATCTATCATCGGTGGTGCAGGATCTGATGGCAGTGACCTGAATGTCAAGGACACCACGGTGGCCATCGCCGTTGAAGTGATTGGCCACAGGAGTGGGTGTTCTGTGTTTGATAGCATGCAAATGGTTACAGAAGCGGTCGCTCAGTCTAAGACCAGTCTCACCGATATATTGCTTTCCACAGCGTTTACATATGATCACGTAAATAACATTACGGGATTCACATGTAAAGGCCTCTAGCGTCTAGACGCTCCTTCCCTGACAGCATTCTTTCATTGGCTTGGCTCCGTGTACGCCAGCTATCTCGCCTTGATACCTTGAATAATTCCCAGGGTTCTTCCTCCTCCTCTGATAGGGTTAAACTGGTTCTTACCTTCCATCCCCATAACTCGACTGTCCGTCGTATTCTACTTAAACATTATTCCCTTCTCCAGTCTGATTCTGACACCCGTGAAGCTTTCCACAAATTACCTCTGGTGGCCTTTAGGCGCGACAAAAATCTGAAGGACATCTTGGTCCACAGCCACCTCAGGTCCTCTGCACCTGACCATTTTGGTACCGTGCGGTGCTCACGCGGTCGTTGTTTCACATGTCCTTATGTGGTTCAGATGCGCTCCATCTCATTCCCCAAGGCCAGCTTCTCCATCGATGAGGCCTTTACATGTGAATCCCGTAATGTTATTTACGTGATCATATGTAAACGCTGTGGAAAGCAATATATCGGTGAGACTGGTCTTAGACTGAGCGACCGCTTCTGTAACCATTTGCATGCTATCAAACACAGAACACCCACTCCTGTGGCCAATCACTTCAACGGCGATGGCCACCGTGGTGTCCTTGACATTCAGGTCACTGCCATCAGATCCTGCACCACCGATGATAGATCTAGGTACGCCCTCGAAAATCGTCTCATTTTCGAGTTGGGTACCATCAAGCCATTTGGACTCAATTCCGACCACTCTTTCGCTTAGTTCTCGGCCGTATTGGTCTTTGTTACGTCATCGTTTTGTTCCTCTCGTTCCACCTGTATTATCGTCTTTGTGTACTTCCTGTTCGTATGCTTCCGGTATCTATCTTAGTACCACATTTCACTCGGATAGCATTCATTTTTACTTGTGGTTTTTTTATGTTTGTATGTTATGTCCGTGTCTTGAAAAAGGCCTATTGGTCCGAAACGTCGACTTTGTCCTGTGTACTGTCATCTGTAGATTATATTCTGTGTTTTGTTTTGTTATATGTATCATATTTACATCCGTTAGTGATAGTGTGTAGTGTTTTAGTCATCATTCAGTAGGACTTCATCACCTGTTTTACACGTGAGTACTATTTTAGATGATGTAGGGCGGCTCAAGTTTGTAAACACAATCTTTCAATCAATAAACCCGTAATTTGTAAACACAATCTTTCAATCAATAAACCCGTAACCCTTCAGGGTCTTAGGGGTACCACATTGGATGCCTCAGCACACAGAGTCCTCCAGAAATTCCTCTCCTCAGCGATACGGATGAGTGAGGAAAAATCTTGTCTTGTCCATTCTTTGATGTTGCCTGTCCATGCCTTTATTTCTCTCCTCTGCTTCTTCCACCCTCGACAGTTCCCTACTGTATTGTTTTTGACAAGGAATCATATCTGCATACATGTCCATACAATGTAACGCAAAATGAGGTAAACAGGTTACTAAAACACTTACCTAGCCTATTAATAAAAATATATTTAAAAAAACATACAATAAAACTAAACAGGACAATTCTCCACGTATCGGCTCAAATTGAACCTTTTTCAAGAGACAAACAACAGATGGCGCTGCCATCCCTGCGCTATGCAGACGGGGCTTGATGAAATATAGACATCTATTTTGTTTTTTATTTTGTCGTTTTCTGTTGTTTATCTCTTGAAAAAGGTTCAATTTGAGCCGATACGTGGAGAATTGTACTGTTTAGTTTTATTGTATGTTTTTTTTAAATATATTTTTATTAATAGGCTAGGTAAGTGTTTTAGTAACCTGTTTACCTCATTTTGCGTTACTATTTGTTCATTAGGTTACTGCGGCACCATCCACTTTGTCAGACACCCTCTGACCATTTGGTTATTTATATGTCCATACAATGCTAGTTTTCGTCATTTCACTATTGAAAGAAATGGTTCTTGAACACCTGAATAAATTTCTATTTTACTTCTTACGTACAAGTTGGTCTTATGTTCCCTATAGGAAATTTGTAGACTTCGTCTGTGGAATTTGTATTCGAAAACCTCTAATCTTCTCTCCGTGTCTGCAGTAAGTGTCCAACTCTCACAACCATACATCACAATAGAAAGTACCAGCGACGTATACAATTTGACTTTCACTCCGACACTGATGTTGCTTTTCCAAATCACAGTTAGATTGACAGGGACGCTAGAGCCATCCCCAGCCTTATCTTTAGTTCTGCTTTGCATTTCCATCGCTGCATGTACTGGATCCGAGGTATTTGAAGGTATTCACCTCCTCGAGCTTCTGTCCATTCATCTTTTTTTTTGTTAGTCTGTTTTTCTATGTCTCTGCTGTTAACCAACATTTTGCTCTTTTCTGTGTTTATTTCCATTCCGTACTTGCTGGTAACTTTTTCAAAATTTGCTGCTGTTAAACTCTTGTAATTCTTGTTCTGACCCAGCTATATGATCGATATCATCAGCGAAACGCAAGTTGCAAATAATGCGACCTCCGATCGATATAGACGTGTTGTAATCATACAGTGTCTCCTGTATGATGTTTTCTTTGTATATGTTGAAAAGTACTGAAAACATTATGCATCCTTGCCGAAGTCCCAAATTTGTTTTATAAAGTACTCTCCAATTGTGTTGTTGGGAAGACAGCATGTATGTACAGTGATTCAATAATGTCTATGATAGTGGTGTCAAAATTAAATTGTCATCATGTCAATCACGGTCAAAGGCCTTTGTAAAATCGATGAAATTGTGGTATAGATCACGTTGGTGCTGAATATGTCTTTCAATTAGTGTTCGTATGTTAAATATTTGCTCAACAGTGCTTTTGTTTGCTCTAAATCCAGTTTGTTCTTTTGCAGTTATTTCTTCGACTTGTGCCTTATTCTGTTTAGCAGTATTTTTAGCATCACTTTACTGAGGTGCCTTATAAGGCTAATGGTTCTGTAATTCGTATACACTATCAAATTTCCTTTCTTGGGAATTGGTATTATATTTGATTGTGTCCATTCAGCGGGCCCATGTTTTGTGCTCCATATATTTTAGCATATTTTGGTCATGATATTTACCACATTAATTCCCCGTATTTCAAGAGTTCTGCTGGAATGTTGTCTACACCAGGTGACTTCCCTCATTTCAATGATCGTAAGGCTTCTTTTATTTCAACTACTAGAATTTCTGCATTTCCTATTTCTCTGTTGCTTAGTTCAGAATTCTCTAATATAGTGTAGTCAGGATTACACTTGCAATTATACAGTTCCTTGCAGTACTCAGTCCATCTTTTTACTGAATCTGTTATTTCATTGAGTATCTTTCCGTGTTTGTTTTCTATTGTGGCTATCTTTGGTCTTTTTGACTGTGTTATCTTCCTTGGAGTGTCGTATGCTATCTTACTGTTTCCGTGTTTAAAACCTTCATTTATGGTTTCACATTGTTCCTCTAGCGACACTTCTTGTGCTTGTTTCATTTTCCTTCTGATGTTTTTGTTTATTTTGCTATATTGTCTTGCCAATTGAGGGGCCTCTTTCTTAATCCTTTTCATTTCCCTCCGTTAATCACACAATTTCAGGATGTTCTCTGTTACCTAAGGTTTGCATGTTATTCTACTTGTCCCTAGTGCTTCTGTTGCTGATTCTAGCAAACTTTATTTCATGACTTCTGTTAGAGAGTTAACATCTTCGTTTACAAGGTTTAGCGCTGCAAATTTTCCCCCGACTGTTGTCTCAGCTATCTCTGCTATTTCTGGATCTTTCAATTTTTCTAGATTAAATCTTAATCGTGTGTATTTGTTTTGAGTATGAGTATTTTTAAGTTTAGTATTGATCGTCAATAGCACCATATCGTGGTCGCTGCCGATGTCTGCTCCTGGAAAAGTTTTTGTTTGTGCTTTGTTTATGCTGGACTTGAATTTTTTCGGTGTTAAGAATGAAATCAATTTGAGTATGTATGTAGGCTTTTGGAGCATGCCACGTTGTTCTTCTGGAAATAATGTGTATAAATAGTGTATTTACAAGAGTGAGTATAAATTTATTGGAAAAATACAACAGTCGTATTCCTCGTTCATTCGTCTCTCCTGTTCCAAATTCCCCTACTGTGCCGGCCCATTGGTCATAAACGTCAGGGCCCACTTTTTGCATTCTAGTCACCTAGTATTATTAACATATATTTTTGGAAGATATCCTTTATTGTTTCTTCTAATGTTTCATAAAATGCGTCAATTTCCTCTTCGTCATAGTCGGTAGTTGGGTCATAAACTTGAATGATCGTGATGATTTTGGGTCTAGCTGCTACACGTATTGTTATAAGTCTGCTGTTTATAGGGGTGCAGCTAATGATAGTTTTAACTTTCTTTGTTTACAATAAATCCCACTCCATGTTTTGCTTCGTCTCCAATATACCAGATTTTATAGCCAATCTTTAACAAAAATTAAATGTGATGTTTCCTGATTCGGAAACATGAAGAATTATTCTGTTTCGCTAGCTCTCACACTCTTCTTGTTAGCAGGATGTAGTTCGAAGAACGCAGTGCGTTGTGTCATAGTTTAAGGTTTGGCAATGATATCGGCGCTTTCTTGATATGAGATTTCGACATGGCTTTTAAGACATATAGACCTATGGAGTGTGTTAAGCAATCCACCTATTTAATCTCGTTAGTCACATCCTACTCGAGGCATGGCAGTCGAATGTTGATGTTATTTGCTATTTTTGTTTGGCGTCAGAAACACATATATTTGGTGATCAGTGAATCCACAGATGAAGTTTGTTCACTAGATATGATGCTTTTACCTTCGTGTAGGGTGCTTTGGTTATTATGGTCAAATTTGATTTAACATGGGTTTTTTTTTTTTGTTTTTTTTTTTTAAATTTCCATCAGAACATGACTTCTAGTACTAGATATGTAGCACAAGACAAAACCTTCCCAAAATTAAACAATGATTACCAATTGTCTCACTAAAACGACAGAATTTTATATGAAAATTATCCAATGACCTTTGTTTTTAAGATTCCTTTAAGGCAAAGATTCCTCCCTTACCGAAAACATATCTCAGACCTTCGACTCATTTAGATGCATTACTTAATCTGTGGTTGTTGTTTTTTTTGGTATTTTTTGTACATGAAAATCTGGGGTTATTTCTGAAATGTCAGGGGTATTGGTGGTTATATTTTATTGAATTAATAATTATACGTCCAGATATTATCATATGGAAACCTAGGTAGTGTATTGTTTTATCACTCACCCGTCGATCAGCAGACTGAGGTATCGAGATCTGTGGTATCGTTATGTGTCATTAGAAATTAAAATTACTCCATGGTGCACTCAGTAACATGGAAGCGTTGAACCAGAGATATTGTTCTGGGAAAATGTAGGAATTTCGTTATCGCCACGGAACAAACAAGTGTGGTAGCGGACGCTAGTCAGGCGGTTTCTGCTCAATAATTGATTAGTCAGCTGAGCACTTATGGTAATACCCAAATGATACATCAAAGTATAATGTCGGTTATATACTTATAATCTATCTTCCTTGATAGAAGGACCATTCATTCTTGAGGCCAGACGAGGCCAGACGAGCCTTGAGGTCAAGATCATATAAATATGGGAGCCGATAGATTTACCAGGACAATGATAGTTTTTTTAGTCATTCACAGTTATAATGGCAGTAACTTATTTTTCAGGCGCCACTAATAAGTTACAAAATAGTAATGACTTGAATGTTAGATACATTTCTTAATTATTATATTTTATGTGGAAATATAATATTGTATGGCATAATATGTATAATATTATGAGAAATAATATTATCATTGGATACATACTCACGGAAAAGACCTTCATGAACTACACATTTACAGTTCTAGTTCAAGACCTTTCTTCTCCGCACTGTGTGATCTTTGATGCTCTTCGCTATTCCTGTTGTTACCTGTCTTCTATTCCACTGGACTAAGCCGCCGAATGTCTTTTCACTTTAATGTTATGGATTATCTTCTCCTAGACCACAAATGACAGGTGTAATAGAAATCATTCAACTTGTCATACTGAATATTGTTTCTTATATTACACTTCTTCTTCAAGAGAAACTTGACATTTGCTGAACCTTGTCCTCATTGCCACTCTGTAAGCCCTTCTTCCAGATTCATCTTCAATAGGTCTTCTATGTCATGTGTCCATTAACGCCTTGGTCGTCCTTCTGTTCTATTATACAGCGCTGATTTATATTATCTATTCGTTATTTATCGTTTATCTCTAAATCGTATCTAAAATAATGAGTCGAATTATGTTAACGAAGGGAGACATATCTCGAGAAATCAATTGTTTTATCTTGTGTGTTACACATAAGAGATATGTATATGGTCATATATTTATATTAATCAAGAAATATGTCGCCTACATGCGATAATGCCATTTTCGTTTCAGAACAAATTATACTTTCTATTTTGGTATTAAGTATTGATAACACTGGGACTACAATCTATCTTCTCTATTTTCTCTTCCCTTTTCTCTCTCTCTCTCACTCTCTCTCTCTCTCTCCCTTCTTTCTCTCTCTCTCTCTCATGACCAAAAATAGAACATTTTTTCCTATCACTTTAATGTATTACAATTTGTTGTATCCCTATTAGATGTCTTCCTTTGACATGAAGTGTTCTTATCTCAGTAGAGTTTCAGATCTCCGAAAGAACTAAAGTGTCCTTTAACTATTCAACTGTAAGACAGCTTCAGAATAAACTTCAATGTAACGATTTATTCAAATACAAAGTTGCAACGACAGTAACTTATTTTTCATACGCCACTAGTAAGTTACAAAATAATAATAACTTTAATGTAATATATATTTCTTAATATTTTATGTGAAAATATAATATTGTCTGACATAATATTATGAGAAATAATATTATCATTGGATACATAATCACAGAAAAGACCTACATTAACTACACATTTATAGTTCTAGTTCAATGCTTTTCTTCTCCGCACCGTCTGATCTCATCTGTTTATGAAACTTAAGTTCATCCTAGATCTCTAGGACCTGGCTCCTGACTTCTAGCGCATGCTATTGAAATTGATCGGCACCGATGGTCCGCAAAGTTACATAAATAGAAATTATTCTGTTAAACTTTGGCACAACGGGAATAAACCTCAATACGTATATGTACTTACAAATATGTGCTTTCAAATCGTGATTCTTCTTGTCATTTGAACTTTCGTCCGTATTTTAAAGATTGCAACAGATGCATTTGACAATATAATGGAAACTGATCTAAGATTAACACTTGAGTTGTAACTAAGGAAGATCCAGGACTGTGAATTCGAAAAGGGGATATGAACGTGAGTGAAAAGAATTACTGCTGGTACACTTGACCAGTGATAGAGATCATAATTACTGCTGGTACACTTGACCAGTGATAGAGATCATAATTACTGCTGGTACACTTGACCAGTGATAGAGATCATAATTACTGCTGGTACACTTGACCAGTGATAGAGAACATAATTACCGCTGGTACACTTGACCAGTGATAGAGAACATAATTAATGCTGGTACACTTGACCGGTGATAGAGAACATAATTAATGCTGGTACACTTGACCGGTGATAGAGAACATAATTACTGCTGGTACACTTGACCAGTGATAGAGAACATAATTACTGCTGGTACACTTGACCAGTGATAGAGAACATAATTAATGCTGGTACACTTGACCAGTGATAGAGAACATAATTATCGCTGGTACACTTGACCAGTGATAGAGAACATAATTACTGCCGGTACACTTGACCAGTGATAGAGAACATAATTAATGCTGGACCACTTGACCAGTGATAGAGAACATAATTACTGCTGGTACACGTAACTAGTGACAAAGAATAATGTAGTGATGTTTATTCTACAACCGTCCAGATGTTGGCTGACTGATGTTGATAATTGCGATGATGATTATGGCAGGGCCGTAATACGTCGTCGGTAACGGCGTGAGGGGTCTGCCTAAAACAAAGGTCATTCGCTCATGTTCTTGCGTAATTCCCTTAGTTTCATACCAATTTGGTGACCTTTTCAACGAATTATTCAAGGGGGAGGGGAGGCTACATTTCTGGCACTAAAAGTCATGTTCTGATTTCCAAAGGGTGGGAGGTGAACTCGCAACAACCCCGCAACCCCACCTAATCTACTCGCTTGATGATGATGATTATTATAATGATGATGATGATGATGTTGTGCAGATAATGATGATGATATAATGATAATGCTGATGGTGATTACTATTATTATTAAGATGACATAGCATACATTTGCAATATCTATTGACAAGGTAATACATTCAGACACTTTTAACAGATACAAAATTACAGTAATTTCTAAACGACTTTTCTGAAATTAGCTCATTAACCTGACTAGCAGACGGACAACGATTATTTGATTACCATAAACTTGGAACTCTTTATTATAATTTGCATCAATCAGAACAAGGATGAAGCCAAAATGAGTAACTTGTACAATTAAATTAGTATTGACGAGAATTCAAGTGTGTGCCATACTTTTTTTTACTTTTACCTGGCATCGCTTCGTAATTTCTTTTTATTTTCATTTCTATCTTTTTATTCTTCTGCGTTCGCTCTCAAACTCCTACAGGTTAGCAGGATGTAGTCCAGAAGACGTTATACGTTGTGTCATGTTTTACAGATTACGCCATCAATAACACATCCGAACTTCAGCATGGCATCTGGTTCATTTTGATCATCTTTGGGATGTGAAAACCAACTTCACCACCATACCTCCTTCGTCGTTTTGTGCTACATTCATAACAGGGAATAGTGCTCCTATTCTTTGCTCCCTTTCAAACCTAGGCAACCCACTACTAACAATTCTTTCCTTTCTTTGATATTTAATTTTACATATCTCGAGTACATTGGGCGATACTTGTATGCCGGAATGCCGGAATGCCAGATTAACCCATTTTCAGACGTGGTCAACAATCTCTTTTTTCTTATGTCAGTCATGAAGATTCAATGGACTCAAATTATGGTAAGTTTTCTCTAGGTTTCAAAGCATTTTGCGATTGAAGTCTCAAATGTCGAACATCAAAGATTAGAAGGGGAGAGAGCAGCTACGTTATTTTCTGCTAGTACAATCAATGACCTTAGGTAAGAATGCTCCTACCACAGCTTACACATTGTATGAGTCTTTACTGCAAAGATATCTTGATATTTTCTGAGCTGAGAGGCCATTGCATATATTAACTTTAAATCAGCCTGGAGGAGCAGTAAAAATGGTTTGGCGTATCAGATTGGACCCGCTGGCTGTATTTTTCCTACCTATGATTTATTAATAGTCGCTTGTATGTTGGTTTATTTATATATCGTACAGTACTGCTTGCTTTAACGGGGATTATTTTTGTACTTTGCTTCTAGTGTTCTGTGTATGATAAAGCATTCTAGTCGAAACGTGCTACTTGTGATTTTTTTATTTTTTTTGGTTCTTAAAATTTAATTACCGGTACCTCATGTTTTTAACTTACGTTTAATACAAATATTTTCTCAAACAATTTATTTCTTCGTAATTATACATAATTTTGTATTTGCTATATATATATATATATATATATTTAAATAAATGTTAGGCCCTTTGACAGAGATATACAGTGCGATACCTTCTAAGGTCATAGATGGTTTCAGATCCAATTTCAGTTACAGGCAATTTCTCCTCAAAACCTTTAAAAAAACACTGACAACTTATTGAACGTAAAATATTACCAAGAAAATATGTACAGTCAAAAATTGCTGAGTTAATAGCTACATCATGAATCGTTAATTGCTGCGCCTCAACAAATCCATCAGTAAATTATGTTAACTGCGTGAAAGTATTAAAACTTGTAGATTTATTTACCGAGCAGGAAAGTTAAATCCCACGATGTCTTCCACTCCGGTTTAATAATTCAATTTTTCAAGTTATCTACCACTGCATAAACCAGTCTTATTCTGCACACACAGTAAGACTTTAAATTAGATCTCCTCCCTCCCTCTTAAATTCGATCGACTGGTCAGGAAATCCTCCATTCCTGGCTCAGAAAATCGATTCTTGCTGCCTTCCTCCCACACGTATTTATATTTCATCTCTGTAATCTATATCTTTCCTATCTCACTCTTGCTAACCCTTTATATTTCTCACTCTTCCACTCTCTATCTCTCTCTCTCTCTCTCTCAATCTTGCTCACTAATAATTATAGATGTCGAAGCTGCGGGCTATGTAGATCTCATGTGTGCAAACATGTTTCATTTATGAGTATATCATATTTCAAATGGTAATTCATGTTCATTGTTTATGTATATACATATATATATATATATATATATATATATATATATATATATATATATATATATATATATATATATATATATATATATATATATATATATATATATATATATATATATATATATATATATATATATATAAAGAGAGAGCGAGAGAGTTTGTAAGGGAAACAAGGAGTGGTACCACTGTGACATATCATAAGAGATTACTAAGGTTATTTCGTATGGTGTTATCCAAACACCAAAGACACTCAAAATGCATGCATCAGATAGCTGAGTGCTATCCGTTAATGTGTATATACCTTGATACACCGATCTCTAGAAAGTATGCTGCTATCCAGCAAGAATGTTAAAACGAAGAAGAAGAATCTTCTTTACAAAAAAATTTTCTTTGACAGTATAAATGGTAGCTGTGTACAAGTCTATCATAAATCTTGAATACATAATAACCAAATTGTCAGAGGATATCCGACAAGGTGGAGTGTGTCGTAAACGTGCTAATCATACTGACAGAGGATATCCAACAAGGTGGAGTGTGTCGTGCAAGTACTAATCATACTGACAGAGGATATCCGACAAGGTGGAGTATGTCGTATAAAAACAACCAGATTGTCAAAGAATGTCCGACAACGAAAATAATAATAACCAAACTGTAAAAGGGTGTCCGACAATGAAAATAAAATAACCAAACTGTCAGAGAATGTCCGACAACGAAAATAATAACCAAACCACCGTCCAGACTCCCTTTCTAATTTTTTTGTCATTTTTCATTGACATTACATTACATTTGGTGTTTTTGCTATTTAATATTTATATTAGTGATTAGTAATGGTAGTACATTATTGTTGGTGTTATCGCTGTAATAAATCTTGCTCAGTGTGATTAATCACTACATATATATATGCTAGAAAAGCCACCTTATACTGACCAAGATAGTATTGATAAATATCCACCATGGAAAAATGTGAAAGGAATGAGATTTGTTCATTTATTAATAGACTGACTTAATAACAGTGTATTGCATGTGGTAATGACAATAGTTTCAGACTTGTGGTGTTACATCTCTCTGGTGAGTGTGCGGAGATGACTGAAAAGATCAATTCTGGCATAGAATCCATTGCCACATTTGAGACACGTGTGGGCAAAACTGAACATATTTATGTTTGTTGTTCTGACTTTCTATGCAACATATTTTCTCTGTGCATCTGAGATTTTATGCTTGGCACCCGCCGAAGACGGATGTGTCGGGCCATTGGCGTAAATAAAACGTCGACACAACGCATTTTCACTCTCTGGACTACATCCTGTTGGAAATCTTGTAGGACCATGGTCATGCTACAAGGGAGATCCAGAAGGAGTTTGAGAATGAACGCTGGAGAAGAAGATGCTTGGCAGTGTTGCGAGAACATTGAATGGTGTTGCTGCGCCACACTGCGCTATTCTGAGAGCCAGACTGTCAAGATGTGACGTTGATGTTGCAGCTCTTTAGAGATATTATGAGATAGTCATTGCATGGTTTATTCTTTCCACCCGCCAGTTGTTTTCCATTACGGAGCTCACCACTCTTTCCACCTGTCAGTTATTTTCCATTAAGGAGCTCACCATATATTAACTATTTTGGTGTGCGTCAGAAGTAAAATGAAGATATTGACTTTCTTCTTACCTTCATGTGAACTAAGTTTAAGTTCTGTGAACACATTTCACTTTATTTATTACATGCTAATTTATTAGACTACCTAGAGTCACGAGTATGTCTTTGGCGAGAGTAAAAGAAAAGGTGTGAAAGGCGTAGATAATTGACTTCACTGTGCTTGGGTCACACCATTTGTACTCTCCTTCTAAACAAAGCAGAACTCCACCTGCCGAAAGATCCATTCATAGCACGCAACTCCGTAGCTAAAAGAGATAATCGCCGCGTATCTTTGAATTAATTTTGTAAGCGAGACGGCACGAACGAAGTTCGAACCCGCGATCTCTTGAACACAAAACAATGATTTAACCACTGAGTTAAAGAGATCACCAAAGGGAACAATACT
This sequence comes from Meghimatium bilineatum, assembly GCA_034231615.1. NCBI lineage: Eukaryota > Metazoa > Mollusca > Gastropoda > Stylommatophora > Philomycidae > Meghimatium > Meghimatium bilineatum. The sequence continues at coordinate 44,632,953 of CM067298.1, forward strand.
TTGGTAGATGGGATTTTCCTTTATAAATAAGCTTTTAATTGTATTTTGGGTTCTTTAGAAAAGTTTCTGTAGTCCTAGCATTATGAAGACGAAGGAATGGCGCAGAGAGTTTGTCCTTCTCAAGTTTGTATGTTCTCCTATTGTCCATTATTCTCTTCTATGTACATTAGGGTTGAAGATTAATCCCTCACATCCATCCCTTCTCGATATGTAGATCATTTATATAGATATCATATAATATATATTATATATTAATGTATGGCTCAGAAACATGGACACTAAATAAACAATTAGAAGACAGAATTTATGCCTTTGCGATGTGGGTATATAAAGTATAAGGGAGAACATCATGGAAAGAAAAGAAAACAAACAAAGAGGTGCTAAAAACACCTAATATATGAATAAAGAACTACTAAGAGAAATAAATATCAGACAAATAAAATATTTTGGACACATTAAAAGACATGACACCTTATTGAAGACCTTAGTTGAGGGTAAAGTCAATGGGAAGCGAGCAAGAGGTAGGCAGAGATACAAGTGGGAGAGTAAAATCACACGATGGACAGGTTACAGTCTAGCAGAGTTCACCATCAAGACAAGAGACAGAGGATGTTGGAGATCCGTTGCAGCCAACCTTCGTTGCGGATGATGATGATTATTATTATTTTACCACATATGACATATGTATATAAATGTTGGTATTGACATTTTGCAAATATTGTATTGACATTTTGCATGTATTGCATTGACATTTTACATCCATTGGAAAAATACTTTATATAATTTATGACCAACCACCTAGCACAGACTAGTTCATAGTTTATAAATGAGAGAAGTGGATCAAATGTACTAGCAATGGGTGATTAGACTTAAATGTGTTGCCTATAATTTCAACAGTATCAGTAAACCCATGCCCTAAAGAAGAAATGATTTAATGTCATAAAGAGGATATTATTAATGTCCTAAAGAGGATAAGATTTAATGTCCTAAGGAGTGTATGATTTAATGTCCTAAAGAGGATATGATTTATTGTCCTAAAGAGGATATGATTTAATGTCCTAAAGAGGATATGATTTAATATCCTAAAGACGCATGTGGTTGCGTCTGTGGGTCTCACTAATGGCCCACTAGACAAACCACCCATGCAACAGAAAACCTTAGTGGATGACATGCTATTATATTGAGGTTATCTTCTTAGAGAAGCTTCATGGCACATCATCTATACAATTATGCTTTTATTTTGTTGTTGAAATGTGTTTCATGTGTACCTGAATATATATGTATGCACCCTCTGTGGTTGGGAGGGAGCCACAGTTGTACTGTGCAGCACTGGGGAGGAGGAAACTGACAGCACTGTTTTTTCCTATGGCTGAGACCCATCATAGAGGCACAGTGACTCAGGACGTGACAATCCTTTTGACTTGAACATTTGGTTGCATGCCTAGAGCAATAGAGATATTCGGCATAACCAGTAGTCAATTGGTGACGGGCATTGAGCACAGTGAACCCTATCTTGGCTACAGTGGCTAGGAGCAGTGCAAAGGTTGAAAACTACCTTCCTGGAGGTGTGATAGTTATTCTCTGGCTCTGTCCAAAGATGAGCCGAAAATCCACAGACTTCCCAGCACTATCAATCAATCAATAAAACCCATAACCCTTCAGGGTCGTAGGGGTACCACATTGGAAGCTTCAGCACACAGAGTCCTCCAGCGAATTCTATCCTCAGCGATGCGGATGAGTGTGGAAATATCTAGCCCTGTCCATTCCTTGATGTTGTCTGTCCATGTCTTTATTTGTCCTCCTCTGCTTCTTCCACCCTCGACAGTTCCCTGCAGTATTGTTTTTGACAAGGAATCGTGCCTGCATACATGTCCGAACCATGCTAGTTTTCGTCGTTTCACTATTGAAAGCAATGGTTCCTGGACACCTGCACACATCTCTACTTTATTTCTTACGTACACATTGGTCTTATGTTCCCTTTAGGAAATTCGTAGAATTCTTCTGTAGCATCTATACTCGATAGCCTGTAATCTTCTCTCCATGTCCGCAGTGAGTGTCCAACTCTCACAACCATAAAACACAACGGAAAGCACCAGCGACCTATACAGTTTTATATCCCAGCAATATAATGCCATTTAATGGCATGAGGTCAAAGGGCATGAGTCCATGGAACGCTGGATCAGCAACCCATCAACCAATGTCCTAAAGAGGTTATGATTTATTGTCTTAAAGAGGACATGATATAATGTCCTAAAGAGGATATGATTTTTTGTCCTAAAGAGAATGTGATTTAATGTCATAAGGAGTATATGATCTAATGTCATAAAGAGAAAATGATATATGTCCTAAAAAGGATATGATCTAATATCCTAAAGAAGATATCATCTAATTATCTAATGTCATAACGAGGAAATGATTTATTGTTCTAAAGAGGGTATGATCTAATGAATTATGAATATAACAAGATTCCAATCAGTCCAGCATATTTTCTATCTTTTGATTGTTTTATTTCACGCCTGCCGATTGCACCCTTTCTCCTCAGTAACCCACTGTTCTAGAAACTCTAGTCAACAAGTCTGGCTATATTATTATGTTATTTATTAACCGTTACATTTCAACATTGCTAAATCCTGTGTTACACTGTTATCGTGCTCATCTTGGGTCTCAAATGTCAGGATTCTTTACCCTGGGTGTTGTTTTTGTTTTAGGTTCCTATAGCAACCCACTCTGGTGTGACCCTAATACCACCTACGTTGTGGGCACTTGGTATATTGTCTCTGTCTGACCTCTCCGCTGATGTCGGCTTAGTTCAGGGCTTCTCAAATTGGTAATACTGTTCACGGGGATGGGGATGATTGCAGGTGAGCAACAACGAGTTAAGCCGAGTTAAGGGCTAATGAAGCTTTAGAGAACATTGAACCAATCAAGATACGCAAAAAACAATACTGAATTTATTTGCTTCTCTGTAAGTTCAGGAAAGAAAACAAGCTCGTATATAATTTTATGGATATGATTTTAGCACTAACTGAGACTTAAGTCCTGCTATGCTTTTTCAAATCATTGAAAATTTTCTGCTAAGAACGGAAAGATATCTCCTTGCATTAAGATGACTATAAGAAAATGTACATTTCATGGCTTGCTATACAATAAACGCTGTATTTATAATGTTTCTTATGTTGCTGCTGCGCTTGATACCGGTATTGTTATTGTGTGCATTAATACATAACAATAATGTTTTTGGTTTTTTTTAATATAGGGTTAGTGGGGCACCAATTTATATAATATATAAAAATGGCAGTGTCGACATATATAATATATACGGAAGGAGTGCAATGACACGAAAACGTTTGAGAAACATTGGCTTATTTCAAGCAAACAAAAATTGCTTTGGATCGATCCAAAGTCTTTACGTTCTCGCTTTGTTGTTCTTTAGGATATATTAGGATGGAGCCCACAGAACCAGACTTCATTTAGAAGAATTGTCTGGCTTGACTAAAATTATTAGGAGAATTTAGAGTCCAGAAAATATAAAATAATCATTAATTTTTCATTATGGATTTATTTCTGTTCAACTACTGTTAGACCTTCTTGTCACCAATATTTATCGTAATTCTCAAATACTCAAAGTACATAAAACGAAAAGAGATTTGCAGTTTTTTTACAACTGGATGTGATATCTGCGCATCGTGGTGTGCAACAGTAACTAAAAACATGACATTTTATGTTACTGAACTTTTAAAGTGTATGCTAGGTAAACCGTATACGTACCATGCGGAAAGCTTGAGAATCTCACTATGGCATAGTAGATGTCATGTCAATATAGTTAGATGTTCCTCTTATGGAAGCCCCACAACATTTCATCTATACAATTACATTTTTCTTTGTATTGTAGAATTCAGAGAACCCATCATTGCACATCATGCCTGGTGAACCAGATGAGTTCCAATCTTGTCTATGATCCTAGCTGCCGTCTACACGGTGCCCTGTCTATGAACAGGTCTCACATTGGGTGAATAGAAAAACAACTCCGTGCAGGATGGGAAAATTCCCTGGGAAAACCCGATTCTGGCATCCTTGTTATCCTTGCATAATTGGAGAGCCCTTTTGGATGACCGGAAATACATAGCTGACTTCCCCATACATCCTAGTTATTATGGCCAAGAACTGGGTTGCATGGACACCTATAACAGGAAAGGATGAGTGTCACTCCTGCTACACTGCTCAACTCCCCAGTTGAGGCTCATGGCTCTAACTCTACATGTTTCGGAAAGGTATACAAGCCCAAAAACCTCTATAACTGACTCCCTCTGAGTAAAACACTCATTCTCAAATCATTGCACATTGTTGAGTGTTGGAGTCTTCTGAATATGAAATAAAGCTTTGAAGAAACCACCCCATTGCCTATAGGAATTAAGAGCGAATCGCTCGTAATTTCTGAGAATCGAAAAAAACAACATAATCTAACCCTCTTTATTCGTCTTTTATTGCATACATCTTAGTTCACAGTGGTACTATTTGGTCCCTGTAACACATCAGCGCTTGTTTGCAGTGGAACGTAATGCTGCACCGGTCGTCATACTCCGAAATCTATTTCATTAAATCTTGTCAACCTCACATTTGAGACTTTGTCAGGTGTGTTTGAGTGGCCAGGAATCCACTGCATAATAATGTTGACATCATAAGATGTGAGCAGCAGGTTGTGATTCTTCAGAGTTCATGGTTTTTAAGAGAGTGAGCTGGTATAGACACTATAAGAGCAGATTCTTTAACTATAATCTTTTTACAATTTTCTGGACAATAAAGAAATAATTCAAATAATTTCGTAAAATTTGTTGACAATACAAATTATTCCATTTAAGGACTATCCATAAATTACGTCAACAATTAGGGGGAAGAGGGCATGGAAAATATTGGCAGATGTTGACAGGAGATAGGGGAGGGGTTGACAAAAGTAGAAGTCAACAAATCGACTTATATACCAATTAAATTGTTTGAATTTGAAATTCTTTTCAGAAACAAAAATCAGAAAGAAGTCATTTAATTTATTCATACTTCTTAAATACACAGACAAATGTATGTGGAGAAGGTGGGGTTTTTTACATAATTAAGCAGAGGACCTTGAATTTAAGACAGTTTGGTAAGAGAGGGGTGGAAGTCAAAAATGTTTGATTTGATTTATGGACAGCCCCTTAACAAAAATACAAGAAATATGACGATAAAGAACAACACAATGGCCTATTCTCATTGGTAATTAGTCTTCCCAGCAATATAATGCCAATTAATGGCATTGGATCAAAGGGAATGAGCCCATGGACCGCTGGTTCAGCAACCAACCAACCAACCATTGGTAATTAGTGGATGAACATCACATTATTTTTCTAGCGTCTGGAGATAATAAATATGGATGACAGAATTCTCAGATACATCTGTTATTATTTTCAAGGATTTTATCATTTTGAGATTGATGTTTCAATTCAAGAATACAGTAAACCGTCCTATTTATGCTTAGAGCTACTTTCATATTTTATCGTAGTGCAGCACTCTATTTTATGGATTTACTATAATTGTGGCTAGAGCCATGTGAACATACGCGTACAGTGTACTGCTAGTGTGCTGAGACTGAATTACGTACGCCATTCTGCCTGAGACAACCTTTTTCGGCACGATACATATACATAATCACTACTTACTCCTCTTTTCAGATTGGATATAATTATTATTGTCATATATATTTATTCTGGTACTTAATATTCATAAAATTCAAAATCCTCCAGTTCTCTTGACTCTATAATTGAGTCTTCTTTATATAGTAGTCGAATCGAGACAGCGGTCTCGCTTGATTAGTGTTGATAAATTTCTTTATAAGTTCACATGAACCATTGATTTCTTTAAGTACCCTGGCTTGTCCAAGAATAGCAATCCAGACAAGGATAAATAGTACTCTGTCGGAGACTTGACAGAGTCAGAAGAGAAATAACTCTGTGTTGTGTTGAAGACTACAACCGCAAGCACCAACAATCTATTATAATATTAATACCTGACGTTCCTCTGCAGAGTTGCATGTAGAACGACATCCTCAGATGACAAACATACATTTCTACTGTTCTTTGTTTGTTTATCTACAGTATCACGACCACTCTATACGCCTCTGGACTATGTGCAAGTTTCCAAGTCTTTTCCAGGGTGATATTCAGAGGGTCTTAAGAAATTCTGTCTCCAGCATAGTCTTGGTTTGCCCCTTTTTCTCTTGTCTGGAACCTTTTCCTCCATAATTTTTTAAGACTCATTTTTTTTCTTTTTATGTTCTAATTATGTTAACTCGCGTTTTTTAAACTGTTGCGAGGAGCAAGACTTCTTCTGTGTTCATGTCTTTACGAACGTTTATTTTGGGGAGGATGTCCATAATATTTGCAGGCCCTTATTACAACATTTTATTTCCAATGGTGATATTTTCTTTTGCGGGTGTAATTGTCCATGTTTAACAACCATATGTTGCCAATGAAACAATATAATTTCTTCATAGTTTGACAAGGGGCCCCGGGTTTTGAGTTCACTTGCCGGTGGGTTTTTGGTATGGGATTAAAGCCTCTTTGAACTAAAGCGCACTTCTTTCAACCTGAGGTCGGATTCTCTAGAGGGTATATCAGAGCATGTTAGTTATTTATCTTCTTCTTTTAAGTTCGTTCTCAAACTACTGCAAATTCACAATGTGTGTTCCGGAGAATGCAGTGATTTGTTTTATGGTTTACAGCATGACTATGATATCTGTTACTTTCGATCTGACACATCCAACTTCAGCATGGTTTCTGTGTCACTTGGTCCTCTAAGGGATGAGGCAACAACTTAACCCCAAAATACCTCATTAGTCGCCTCTGAGATGTGTGGCAGGTAACAGCATCACTATTCTTTGTTTCCTTTCCAGGGGCTCTGTATCTGTATCTACTTGTGACTTGACGGTTCGGTTGTGATTATTATTATGTGTACAATTATCGTAAAGGCAAAGGGAGATATATCATTCAAAAATTAGCCTTCATCATACACCCACTCTCCTAGAAATGATTACCAGAACCAGGCACTGGGAAAATCGAAGAATGATTTCATTTAGTAAACAATTTCTGAAGGCGCAAATCTTTAGGGAATGTCTAGTCTACCACTGAATAGGCATCTAAGCATTTCTGGGGAAACCTTATGCTATGACGATGATTCATAACTCAGTTACCTTTATCTTTTTGCGCAAAATATTAATAATTGTTTGTTAAAATGTGTATAAAATAATAATGTTTACTGATTTTGATATCAAAGATAAATTCGTACTGATAGTCCTGTTTTTAAAAACACCAGCAAAAAAGTTATGTGGAAGTTCTAGTAAATGTGCACCATCTGTGCTTGGTGTTCCTGGGCAAGAGAAACATAGAACAAAAGCCGACTTCACTTATCATATCCGCATATTCCTATCAATATACTTGAATTGATTCTTAAACTTCATTTTCTTCTCACCTTGATTCGTAAGAATCTGATTGGGTTTATTAAGTCGTGCTGTGCTCTGAGAGGTGACAACAGACTCCCTACCTCGCTCGGGCAAAAAGCCATCCCTTGATCCACTGACATCTAGATAGGAGCCAAGAGTTAATTATGAGATTTACCACGTCACAATAGATGACCATTGTAAACACACATTTTGGAGATTTATGTCACAGAATATACAATTTCGAGTTATACTCAGGAAAATTGGAGATTTATGTCACATTATATACAATTTCGAGTTATACTCAGGAAAATTGGCTCAAAGAGCTGATACCCAGTTTTAAAAGTTGTCATCCGAGATGCTGTTTTTCGGCGAGGATTCGAACAAAAGTGTGAAAGTGTAGAATATAATACACATAAAGAGTGTGAGAAGTAACACAAATAGAGAGCAACAGAGAGAACACAAAGGAGTATGAAGAAAAAAAAGAAAGAGGGAGGGAGTATCAGATATAACACAATGGGAGATTGTGAAAGCCACACAAGGAGAAATCATGAGAAATAAAACTAAGGAAAGGTGTGAGAGTTACCATAAAGGAAGAATAAAAGTAAACACACAAAGTGTAATGGTTTAACCACATGATGACTAAGAGTAAACACAGATGGAGAGTGGGAGAGGGATGAAACAAAGGAAGAATAACAGTTAACACAAAGGTAGAGTGTGATGCTTAAAAAAAGAAACACAGCTAGACTACAAGTAAACACTAGGGATATCAGCAGGGCCGGATTTACCTATAAGATAAACAAGCTATAGCTTAGGGCCCCCACTTTTTTGGCCGAAAATTGTTTTATTACACTATCTATATATTCTTAATCGTTAAAGGACACCATATCTCAAATAGCTTAGGTCCCGATATCTCAAATAGCGTAGGGCCCTATCAAGTCTAAATCCGGCGCTGGATATCAGGATTACTAGAACGGATACCTCCAATATTTTTTATATTTAAACTAGAGTCAGCAGTTGACCACAAGGAGTAAACAAATATTACCTTTTTATACATGGAATACATTTTGATGATCAAAAGCTCTGTATAAACTATAAAATTGATCTATTATTGGGGTCTATGTTACCTCTAATAGTTTATGGTAGTGCGTCCTGATATAACAAAATTGGACTTTGTTGTCCGCTTGTTGAAAGATCGCGACTCTTATAAAGAGAGCAAACTCATAACTACCTACCTAGTGAATACAACCTATTTTTATAAGTAAACACACAAAGAGATTGTGCTGGTTTGAAAATAGAGAAGAATAAAGATTAAACACAAAGGGAGAATGTGACAGTTCAAACAAAGTGCTATTATGTTAGACAAAATAAAGAAAATTTGTCCATTAAATGGCAATTACCAACACGAAATGGAATTAATGGAGCTGCACATATAACCACAAAACTCTGTCATGCATCGACTTCCTAGTCATCAGAAACCAACTAACATAGCCACGAGTTGTCTTCCTTCTAAAGCCTGGTTTATTTGTTCATATCGTGTCTAGTCTGTCTGCTTGATTAGTTCGTACAAGCAGACAATGTTTTTCACTACGGAGCATCTTATTGGCTTGTCACATTCTGTGTTGCCTCAACAGAAAACTGTAATTTCTCTGCTCCAGTTTCGTTTATTGGTTGGTTGATTTGTGGGTTAGCTAATTGTCTAACTAGCTAGCTAACTGGTTAGTTCGTTAATTATCTAAATGGCTGGCTCCTTGATAAGTGGTTCGTTAATTTTAACTGGCTGGATGGTTTATTAGTTAACTGACTGGTTGGTCGGTTGACTAGTTTACTGGATAGCTCGTTGGCAGAATGTCTGAATATTTGTTTATTTGATTGTTTGGATGGTTGTTTCTTTGTCGAGACAAGAGAAACCGATAAACACACATAATATATATATTGTATAAAATTATATATTATATATATATAGTGTCAGTCCAGCTGTGTGGCAGCAAGGTACGAAGCTCATATTAGACCACCAAGGTACCTTGTTCAATTTCTGCCACAGGCAGGTATGCATCATCCCGACCGTTCAGAAAGCACTAGCTTCATGCCAAACAAAAATATTTTATAAAACATGTGTCTACATCCTGAATAGGATATGTTAAGATAAAAGGTCAATAAAGAAACTAGAGATGGCTGGTAAAATATAAATAAATATCATACAAACAAGAAAAATATATAATTTTAGACTGATATTGTTTCTTTAGATAAATTTTTAAAAAAACAGTGTCAGTCTAAAAATTATATATTTTTCATGTTTCCATAATTTCCACCAACATCGATGCACTGCTGGAATGCCGTGCCCATTCGGATCATTTAACTTTCGTCAGTCAGTTTTCGTCATAATTTCGTCGTAGTACTCGTCGTAAGCACACTTTCCGGAATATTAATTCATCATACGTTATGCTGTAGGCCGAACCATGCGACACCATATTGCGATTTCTAAATGCACCCGTATGTTAACCATACAACAGGTGATTATTTTCATTCTTGAATGTTGATGACCATCATAATTGCACTTGCTGCCAATAATCCATTTGGATTTACAAACTCTTTCGTACATAGCTAGGAACATTTGTACACAGCTAGGAACTTTCGTACATAGCTAGGAACATTTGTACACAGCTAGGAACATTCGTACATAGCTAGGAACATTCGTACACAGCTAGGAACATTCGTACACAGCTAAGAACATACGTACACAGCTAGGAACATTCGTACACAGCTAGGAACATTCGTACAGAGCTAGGAACATTCGTACACAGCTAAGAACATTCGTACACAGCTAGGAACATTCGTACATAGCTAGGAACATTCGTACACAGCTAGGAACATTCGTACACAGCTAGGAACATTCGTACACAGCTAGGAACATTCGTACATAGCTAGGAACATTCGTACATAGCTAGGAACATTCGTACACAGCTAGGAACATTCGTACACAGCTAGGAACAATCGTACACAGCTAGGAACATTCGTACACAGCTAGGAACAATCGTACAGAGCTAGGAACATTCGTACATAGCTAGGAACATTCGTACACAGCTAGGAACATTCGTACACAGCTAGGAACAATCGTACACAGCTAGGAACATTCGTACACAGCTAGGAACATTCGTACAGAGCTAGGAACATTCGTACATAGCTAGGAACAATCGTACACAGCTAGGAACAATCGTACACAGCTAGGAACATTCGTACACAGCTAGGAACATTCGTACACAGCTTTGAACATTTGTGCACGGCTAGGAACATTCGTAGACATATAAGAATAAATCTGTTGAAATTTATCTGTACAAATGCTAACATCTCCAACAAAGTCGTCAAATTTTTGTTATCATCTTTAAGATCTGTCAGATTTCTTCCAAAAATTTTCGACAACGTGTCAAACTTTCCCAGATCCCTTACTGCTTCCCACACCCTAACTTGTTTGCTCAAATTATATACAGATGCATACAAGAATCACATATTAATTATCAATGTATTCTGATAAATTTACAACGAATCATAACTTCATAAAATGTTGAAAATATCAAACAGAACAGGATAATGTATATTTAATTGAAATAAGAGAATTTGACCATAAATGTTTATGACAAAAATAGCAAAATCATGTATGTTTCAGTTTCGTAACCAAGGACGTGGAGAATTACTTGTCTCTCTTTGCTACCAACCCGCTGCCAATAGACTAGGCGTTGTGATTCTCAAGGCAAGAAATCTACCCAAAATGGATGTCACTGGACTTTCAGGTCAGTTTGCGACAGTTTAATAGTATAATTTTATTTTAACTTCATTAATATACTCTAATTGTTCCTATCAGTGGTTTTTTTTCTTATATTTAACATTGTGTAAACATCATATTAATCTAACTAGATAATAAATGTAACGGTGTTGGCATATATTTCTCGCCAAGAAACTTTACTGGCTGGTCATACTGATTTAGAGTTACTATGAGTTCACACAATATAAAATCACACGATATAGTAATTCCGTTGTAAACCACAATGATAAGAGTGATAGCGAGGAAATAACAGCGCCAAATTTTTATTATGCTAATACAACACGTTCAGAACGACATGACTCTTGGGGGGGAAACAGTGTCTGATGGCCCCTTTTGTTGAGAGATTAGGAGATGACAAAACTTTACGTCTGATCTGATCAAATATTTTGTTAAAAAGACAAAAAACAATCAGACCTTAACACGAACCTTCCCCTCTCCTACCCCCGCTTCCAACTAGCAGGTATGTCCCGATCTTAGTCGAATAGTTCGATCTCTGTTATCTAAAATCCGAGCCTTGATGTCGGGCTTTAAGTTGCCAGAAAACCGTGGAATCGCTTTTGGTATGCGGGTGTTTTTCTTAAAATGCTAATCACTTCGTTTTTATCTTCGCTAATCACTTGACCTTTTTGGGAGAAAACAGCTAAAGATGATGTTTCATCCTTTGATTTACTAGTTTCTTACTAATACCGTATTCTATTTTCTTAAGGAGGATGTATGAACCCCTCAAACTCTCTTCTTGTATATGGACTGCCATAATTCGAAAGAAAAATCATTAATAACAATACTCTGATCGTCCATGCACTTTGTTAGATGCGACTAAGTAGGGTTCGCTATTTCGCTCTCACATCTAAGTGATCCAGCAATGACATCACACGTCGGATATATTGGCCAAAGCACGGATTGCAGAAAATCAGTAAACCACAACACAACGCATTCCATTCTTTGGACTACATTCAGTTAATTGGCAGGTGTTTTAGAATGAACGTAGAGAATAAAAAAAAGAATTAACTGTCCATGGGATATTAGTGGTCGTGTATGAGTTTGTTGAACTTGCTGATTTCCTCTGGAATTCCATATCCATATCGATTTTTCGATAAGACTAAAACGAGATCACGTCTTAGCTAATATATGTGACATTTTTGGTAGCAGTGTCGCGTATTTTGCAATGACACTAATCATGTAAACATCAAAAAAAAGAGAAAATACACGATATAAATATTCTATGCTAAATCTACACTTTAAAGATCATTGAAATCTCGGCATCATTATCAAATAATACATCTTAGGCTGACCCGGTCAAGATGGATGATATCTTTCGGCCAGCCTCTAGACCGGGTAGTAATTTTCGATGTTTCGGTGTATTTCTGATGGAATATGTGATTTTTACATCTGAATTTGATAGATTGGAACACAGTGTAACCATTTAGAATCTCTGAAACAACGATGTGACAGATCTAGCAAATCGACAGCGACAAAACTCACTGCTCATAGAAAATTTAGAGTACTATCTGTGTTAATAAACATTTTAAACAAGTAAATGAGTTCACTTACTTATAAAGCATTATATAGAGTGAATGGAAAAACAGTAAAGAGATACAAAACATATGCAACAAAACATACCAGATCCTAGGACAGATGTCACGTATTTTTTAGACCAAAAATGTAAACATAGACACTAAAGCTGCATTATACAAGACCATTATTATTACATCACTGTGCTACCAGTCTCAACCCTGGACAATGACAGCACAAGACAAAAGAAAAATTGTGACAGCAGATATGACATTTCTACGAAAAATACTCGGAGTGTCATTAATAGATAGAATTAGAAACGATAACATCAGACAGATAATAGAAACAATACCAGTATTGGATCACATCAAAAGACAACAGATCAAGTGGTTTTTACACGCTTCCAAACTATCAACAGATAGTATGCCACAAATGGCTATAACACATAGACATCACGGCTATACAGCCAGAGGCAGACCATGTAAAAGATGGATCACAGAAATCAAAGAAGCCACAGGAACAAGTTTACAAACAGGACACAAGATGGCCATCTCCAGAGAACTCTTCCACTCCTGACGCCGCAAGGCAAACAAGGTCCACAGCGTATATACATATATAGAGAAATACATAAATAGGCATCTTAGTTAAACACTTTATAATGTAAGTAAATAATGTAGTAATGCAGAGTTAGTAGAATTTGATGGATTAAAGCTGCTTTTCGACTTCCCCTGTGGATGATAGTGAATATTCAGTCTTATCAGTGTGTACGACATCGATAGACTGTCATTTTTTGGGAAGCGTACAAAATGCAGAGATCGGCTATGGATTATTTCCATCACAAAGGAACTTGAGAAATTTATTTTTACGAAGTCTATAATGTGCCTGTATCCAATGGAAATGGAGAGGAGAGTATTGTGTTGTAGTTTTTCGTTCTTTTTCTTGTTTCTAGAGACATAAACATGAAATGGAAACCCTTTTCCATTCGCGGTTTAAATTCTGGTTTATTTGTCTTGGATTCTTCCGTGCCAGCCAGTTGGAAGATCTGAAGACCTTTTGTGAAGAAATAAATGATTAAAACACTTTCTGTGATCATAATAAAACTACTGACCCCTTACAAATGCGTCGAAAAGCATTATCTCCCTTAGTTTCAGTTAGTTCCGAACATATGTTCAACTTGCTTCATCAAAGTTTTGATGTAACCACTTCCTCTTTATTACTATTTAGTGGCATGGGTTTCAGTTTAGTTGAGATAACTTGTCACTTGATATATGTGAGCTCAGAAACTGTTGCACATCATCATCATTAAGTGCTGACCTCCGCATAGAAAGTTGGTTACAACAGATCTTCAACATCCTTTTTTTTCCTGGTGATGCACTCTGCTAATTGTAAATTAACTTCTCTTCCAGATAAGGGCTTGGTGATATTTGGTCTGTAGGCCTTATTTTGTCTATCCCTGGTCTACGACCATTAAAAAATAGTCACTTAAGTAGACATATTCAGTCAGCACTGTGAGATCACCAATGTCGTAAAACTTGAAGACAAGTCACATACGTGTAAGAAAGTGTATCGCTCCAGTTTCCTAGATATCAACAGAAAGTAACAATACAGAAAAGTAGTAGTGGGTTGTGTGGTGGGGTTAAAAAAATTACAGTGCACCGACTTGTTTTAATATTTAAAAGTAATTCATTTACCCTATTCAAAGCCAGAGAGGAGTATTGGGAAAATGTCTTCATCTTGATTCTTGATTAGAAACTTCTTCACAGCATTCCCATAAGTGCTCCTCCCTCCGTTCCAGCAGCTATCCCAGTGTATGTAGACTCAGAGTCCCAGTCGGGTGTTGATTGTATGATCTTCGGGACTTTCCAAAAAGTTTACTTTTCCTGCCCTCACCTCTAGATACTCCCATTTCTGACATTCTCTGTATGTGTACGTTCTCGGCCTCATTGACATTATCTACATCTTAAAATGAATTTATTACTACCTTCATTAAGTCTTCTTTATCTCTTCTCAGTAATGTGCCGTCAATCGCCCCATTGACTGCCAATAAGTCGGCTCTCTCGTTTCCTCTGACTCCATATACATGACCAGGGCAGTATATCCATGTAATGCTCTGTACAATTGAGTTGTTCAATAATTCCCACCATTATTTTCTCAGCAAAAAAAAAGGTCCAAGGAGTATTGTGAAATACTGTATTCAGTCAGTATCCCTTTACTACGCCAGCGATGCGTATTGGAAATACAGTTTTACGTTAGTATCTCTTTACTACGCCAGCGATGCGTATTGAAAATATAGTGTTAAGACATTTTCTTTTTCCTACGCCACTACGATGTATTGGGGAATACGATGTTTAGTCAGTATTTTCTAGGAATAACGACATACTTAAGAATGATGGGCGAATCTTCACAACAGCCACCTTCACTTTTCTAGATGACCTAGTTTGTGATATATAATAGTTGCTATTTGAACTCAAAAATTAAATTTGGAACACTCGACTAAGACATTAATTAGTGCAATTGCACATCACGCTTGCTCCAGCCCTGACCATGGTTCTATCTGCTAATGTGTACCTGGTGCCCCGGCTGTGAACGAATTGGGGGGGGGTGTCTTGTGGAAAGCAACTCTGTGCAAGAAGTGACAATTCCCCGAGATAGCTCAGAATCAATGTCTGCCCTGCATAATTAAAGAACCTCCTTAGGGATAATTAGGAGTGCATAGCTGGTTTCCAGTGATCACGGCACATGCTTGGATTTCAATGGACCAACGGCACAGCGAAGGGGAAACCAAGGAGAGAATTCTCCTTCCCTCCCCTACCCCAGTGGCTCACTAAGAGGCGCCAAAAACGTTGAATGTTCTCTATTTGCGAGGCAGTGGGCGTAACATTATTCGTTTCGTTCAGGCGGCATATGCACTAGCTATGCCATTGCTAGAGACACCTCATTGCTATTGACAAGGGAATCGTCAATGCGGTTGCGTCTGTTGGTCTCACCAATGGCTCATTAGACAAACCAACCATGCAACATAAAACCTTAGTAGATGACATGCCTTTATATTGAGGTTATCTTCTTATAGAAGCTTCATGGCATGTCATCTCTATACAGTTCCGTAGTCGTAACCTTCGATAAGTTACCATGTTGTTCCGACGGGCCGACGTTGTGCTTGAACTAGTTACGAGCACGGCGTGGGTGAGCGGAACAACAAAGAAACCTATCGCAAGGGCCAGAGTTGTGCCCTGATGTCGACGTCTGTTTTTGCAGCATTTGACTCGAAACACCATCGAGTCGGACGGCTGCTGGAACAGAGGGCGGAGCACATGGGAATGCCCCATGTGCTGTGAGGACAGCTTCTAATCAAGAATCAAGGGGAGACGAAGCTCATGTCTCCAACTCCGTATGTTACAGATAGGTAAAAAAAATAGGCACAAAACCTCTAGAATGAATCTCTGAATAGAAGACTTCATCTCCAAATATTTATATTTATATTATCATCTCACGCTACTGATACGGTTGTGTTTTCTGGTATGATATGAAACTCTGAAGAAACCAGAGTAATCATATTCGACGTTTCAACCAAAAGGTCTTTATCAAGACACAAACAAAACATCAAAAGACGAAGATATGATTTGTGTAATGTAATTTGTATGATTTCTTGTGTGCGCATCATTACCTACTAGTTTTAGTTATAGTCTGTCGTGTCTCATTGAAGCGATATATAAACCTGTGTTTTACGTAAGTCTAATTGTTGTTACGTTTCACGCAGTTACCTTGTATTGATTGTCATACATTGCCAACACAACTGACGAGATAGTAAAACAACATCTAACATCCTGCAATGATTTACAAGACATAAGGCCCAAGATGGATAGAATATACTGAGACGTCATAGTGACTGAATTACCAGAAATGTGACTCACTATTTTTACAGCTATGATATATATATATATATATATTAGAAACTATGATATAACCAATTGAAATCATCAAGAGATAACACTCAGTGACATGGTGGTTCCAAGACAAGACAAGACAATGATATTGCTTTTCAATTATTGTTGAAACTATTTTACATTTCTAATAACCCAGTTGTATCGACAGTACAATTTGTATGGTCGAATTTTGAACCACGAACAAGTTCGAGAGAGCTGTATTTGTGAGACTACAGTAATCCCTCGCTACTTCGCGGTTCATCGCGGCCTCAGTACATCGCGGATTTCTAAAACCATATTTACAGTATGTACACTTTAGTTACATCTACGTATGTTAGACACACACGTATCATATTTATACATTATTTTATGTATGTTATTTATACTATTAATATTTTATTTACATGTTTGATGTTCTATGTTTGTTATTTATACTATTAATATTTTATTTACATGTTTGATTAACTATTCTTTAATGTTCTAATGATAACATATTTACTTATATGGTTTCATATACACTTATTGATATTATACATACACACAAAAATGTACGTGTGTTAAAAATGAGAGGATGACACTACTTTGCGGTTTTTCACTTAGCGCGGCCGGTTCTTGTCCCTATTAACCGCGATAACTGAGGGATGACTGTACTAACTTCTCTACCACTGAACCGAATGTACAGGACATTGCTCCTCGTATCTAATTGTTTTTTTAGGCATTACTGATAGAAACAATCGGACTATCTATACCAGGGGTTAGCAACCTATGGTAAGCGTGCCACACTTGGCACGCCAAGCAATTTCAAATGGCACGCAAACTCTTCACGTTTCCTGTATAAAGTTGATTATAAGTCGATTAGCGGGGTTTTAGCAACAGATTGATTTCAGATCTTCAGAATTATGGACATCAAAATTTGTTGAACTACGGAAGTCTGGAAAATATAAATCTAGAGAAGTCTGCAGCTATTCTCAGCTGTTGGACATCATTTCCAAATTATTTACATCTGTTTGAAGAAAATTGCTTTTGCTCTTCTTTTAGCTTTTGGATCAACCTATTCCTGTGAGCACATTTTCTCTCACATGAAAACAGAGCTAAATCCACAGCATAGTCGCCTAACGCCTGAACATTCAGAAAGTTGTGTCAAACTCTGACTAAGTATGTTGTCGATATTGAGCAACTGGCCAAGGGCAAGGTTCCCATTAATAATAAAAAAGTGTTTTTTTTTAATCTTTCAAGAAACTATTTCTTTTAATGTTTTTTACAACTTTACATATTATTGAATATCACTATATATTAATTAATTAAAATATTTTTTTTTTAAATATTTGGTAAAATAAGAATATTGACCTAGACTTGTATAAAATGATAGGCCTATGTGATGTTAGCACTCTGAATAATTTTAAACCTTAAGTTGGCACACAGTTAGCAAAAGGTTGCCGTACCTGATTTATACAATATGAATAGCACGGTTTATCTACATATCGATCAGTTCCCTCGAGGTGCTTTTTTGTGTGGCCAACATAGGAAGGATCTGTTGTCAATAACAGTGTCGTATTTCCTTTGGGATTCTTGCCTTAAACCAATTCTCACTAGTATAGCTAGAAAACAAGTCCTTCTCCATGGTAATCTTGCGCGATAATCTCACGCGCCGTCACTTATATTGGCTTACTTATTTTCAGGGTTTTTTAATAGTTGATGACACATAGCGACAAAAAAATCCGCTAAGATGTGTGACGATGTGTGAGATCAGTACGCAGAAATACTTTGAAGAATGACTTCGTAAATAATTTACGTGAAATCCTGGCAAAATATTGTTAATAATTGCCCTTTATTGTTACACCATTCTTGTATGTCTATATATCCGTGGGCAGGTTTACTAAAGTCTCTTCCACCAAAGACGGCTGATTTAGCGTGGAGGGAACATAACTCTCTTATCCTAAAGCAGATGTATATTATAATTCATTGACAACAGACTATAGATCTATGTATCTTGCCAGTCATCACAAATAATCACCATAACTCCTATCCTTAGTCAAGTTATGCATGCACAATATTTTGTATATCATCATAACTCCTATCCTTAGTCAAGTTATGCATGCACCTTTTTTTTTATCTCATCATAACTCCTCCATCCTTGCTTTAATTAGTAGTGCACAACTTTTTTCAATTTTACATTACAGATCCTTATGTGAAGATCTACTTACTGTACAATGGACAAAGGATTGCAAAGAAGAAAACACATGTCAAAAAACGAACTCTGAACCCAGTTTTTAATGAGTCGTTTTTATTTGATGTACCCTACAATGAGGGACTCCAGGTTTGTAAAATTAAGTGTATTCCCTGCCAAGTGCATAAATATAGGGGTACAGGAAACAACTACTTTTATCGCCTTGTGTTGCCGGGGCCCGAAAGGGGAGCAAAGAATAGCAACACTGTTTACCTTCCATGCATGTCGTAAGAGGCGACTACGGAGGTTATGGGATGGAGTTGGCTGTCCCATCCCATATAGGGTCAGTGGACCCAAAGCCATGCAGAAGTCGGATGTGTCAGGCCGAAATGCGCATATCTCGCAGCAATGCTGTAAACCATGACACAACGCATTCCGTTCTCCGGACTACATCCTGCTAATCTGCAGGAGTTTGAGAACGAACGCAGAAGAATCAGAAGAAGAATTACATACGAAATCGGGAAAATTTGCAAAATCACAATAATGCATTTCTATTAATATGTAAGAAGTGCAATATGAAAATTAAAGTACAAAAATAAAACAGAAGTTATAAAAATTTGCAAGTCTGCAACACCAATGGATATATAACAATAGATAACACCAAAGTGAAAAGAGCCAAAGAATTTAAATATGTAGGCATCCTTTTTTTCGAAAAGTCTTCGAAATGCTGCCATCCATAAATGGTTTTTCTTCTAAATGTTGCCTTTCACTGTATTTTGATTGGTGCCACCTGATGCGGCCGCTTTCCTGCATAGCATAGCACAGCTATGGACTAGACAGAGAATTAGAAGCAAGTTGTCAGAAAGCAAACACAGTTATTTACCAACTTTCATGATTACTTCTCCATCTAAAGATCAAGATGGAACTCAAAAGACAGATAATACATACAATTTGTATACCAACATTTTGCTACCAATGATATATATTTATATACAAATGGGTCGGTTGAGAGACACATTAGGAGTGCCTGGGCTTTTACGGCTCAAAGATGGGGAAGACCATCAGAGAGGAATGTGGTATGTTCACTCAGACGACAAGCAGCATGACAATAGAGATTTTGGCAGTAACTAAATCTTAGAAATGGGTGTGCTCGCAGACTGCACACATGCCTGCATACTCAGTGACTCGATGAGCATGATTGTGAAAGTACAGACGGGGTATATTCGGAAATAGTAGCTGTATTCAGTGAAGAATTAATGTGTGCGCAAAGGGACTTTTATTTTTGTGCCAGGACATGTGGGAGTCCGGGGTAATGAGAGAGCAGATAGTTTGGCCGCACATGCGCTATTACGGCTGTTTACGGAGCAATAGACCCGGCAGACATTTTGAACACCCTACGGGAAAACGTACGAACAAATGATTGTATAAGTGATGATTACTCAATTTCCATGACTAGAACAAGGGAGCTTGGCTTGAAATGTGGTGTTGCTAGAAAGGAGAGGTTTCATGGGCGATGAAGAATGATGGTCAATCAACAGCGTACTGGGACCGTCAGTCAATATGTAATGGCGGATACACTCAAGGAGAGATCTGAGCATCTATGGACCTGTCCGAAGTGCAGTGACGATGATCCAATGACTAACTATCGCACGATATAGCGACAGATGTTTCCATAGACATGACATGTTCATAGGTAGTCAGATCTCCGCTTCGGTAAATATCTCACGATATGACGACAGATGTTTCCAATTTATGGATGATATTACTTGATAACAGTCATTAATTTCATTTCATTTTGTTATGCTAATTATGAGAATATGAACTTTCGCTATGAAAGATGTTTTATCTTGAAGTGCGGATGCATTAACTTTCATTTTTCAAGTCATCTTTTAAGAATGGCTGCAAATTTGGCTACATGACTTTCAAACAATTCTTGCCTCTTTTTAAAATTGTTCTTAATACATTATTGCACACGCCGAGTAAACAGATATTTGTTGATCAGTATATATTTCTTGTTCATTGCAGAACATCTCCCTCGAACTTCTTGTCCTGGATTGGGATCGTATGACAAAGAATGAAGTAGTTGGGCGTCTGGAAATAGGATCTAAATGTGAAGGACAAGAAGCTGGACACTGGAGTGAGGTGATTAATTGTCCAAGAAAACAAATAGCTGAGTGGCACAAACTCCAAGACTAAGCAAAGGAGTAATATGATGACACAAGAAAGTGATGTCTTCTTATTTTACAGATCATCTAATCTGCTATCAAAGTCATCGCATATTGTATCCTCATGGCATAAACAGTTGTGTTGAAATTTGTTGTAGCTAATTTGAGTTGGTCACTTGCTAACGTCAAGTTTAATACGACATGACTGAGATTTCTGATTTTATTTTCAAGTCTATTTCATCATCAACTAACAAGATATTTCATTAGAACGTTCACTTTAATATGCAAGTATACAGTAGTGTGTTAAATTAAAGATATCCGTGTTTCAGCTAATGATCCTTGTTGGACTAAATATACCATTATATAGAGATAAGGAATTAAAATTACGCAAAACTCACATGGGAGGAGTACACTCATAATAATTTCATCTAACAGTAACTTACAATACGTCACTCCTTTTCTAGTTTCAAAAGCAGACTGGGTGTAGCTATGAAACTTTTCAAAACATATTACATTGTTTAGGGTGTATGATTCAGAGACCGCTCCGTTTTTTATTATTATTCTTCAAAACATATTGTCTGGTTTTTTTTTGTTTTCTTTTTTTTTTTTTTGTAGCGTATCTTATTCAGGACGTAGCCATCAACCCAGCATTTTTTAGCTTTAGTTATTTTATAGGCAATATAAATA
Organism: Meghimatium bilineatum; assembly: GCA_034231615.1. Classification (NCBI taxonomy): domain Eukaryota; kingdom Metazoa; phylum Mollusca; class Gastropoda; order Stylommatophora; family Philomycidae; genus Meghimatium; species Meghimatium bilineatum. The sequence continues at coordinate 44,654,692 of CM067298.1, forward strand.
CGTTCAGTAGTTTGACATTACTTCCTGGAGAGTCCGGATGCACATTGTCTGTTGCGGGGATCGATTTCATAACATTAGCAGTCACAGACGCGCACCGTACCACTCCGTCACACATCTGGACTTGTTTAGGGTGTATAATTCTTTTCAAAACGAATTATCTTATTTATGATGTATGATTCAGAGACTACTACGGTATTTGCAAAACGTTTTGCTTAAATAGATAGTGAGTTTAATAAAAATTGGAAGCACTTTCTGTGCAATGATTTCTGATCTGGTGGGCCCTGTACAATTTCTGGTTACGATATGGTATGTTTAGACCACAAACAGTTCCAAAGTTGGTGCAGTCTTAAAAGAGAGATTAAAATCTAAGAAAGTAAAGACAGTTAACATAATGATAACCACATCACCTCTAGACCTAATATACTTTCACATAAAAATATGAGCCCTCTGCCATATATTCCGAACACCTCAATAATATTGTAAACTTTTAAATTTTTTATGACAAATGCAAAAAGATCTCTATAGCATTGAGGATTAACTTCAGTGTACTCGGGGTATTTCATATGTGCTCCATTCCTTTTAACAAAGTCGCACTCCAGCTGCCGAGAGTATCACTGATAACACAAAATTGTAACTTCATATGATAACTCCCCGGGATTTCCGAAAGAATGCATATATAATCACGGCCCTGTCTCGAACCTACGACCTCCTGAATATATCTTAAGGCAGATGTCTTAATCACTATTACGTGAAGATCCCTCACATAAATTAGATTTAATCAGACTATTAAAACGTTATTTTTAAAAATAAAAAAGGACATCAATTACTTTATAGTAGTAATATTACTGAGCTTCCATGGATGGCAAGAAATGCATATTTAGCTGCCTATAGATCAACATACCAGTGACCATTTCTAGAGTGATAAGGAAACTTCTGACAGGAACGCATAGTAAGCAGGAGAACTGAAACGCATGACTCCAACCCTTCATGTTACAGAAAGTTAGAAATTTGCAAAGGTACATATAATTTACCACTTCTCACGTAGAAGGATTCTAAAAGCATTGCATAACTATGGGAGTTGTAATCGTTCAAGTTTAAAATAAAGCTCTGATGAAACTTCCCAATTGCACAAAAGGATACAAAAGTTATAGTGTTCGTAATTCCAAAGAATCAAAACAAACAAACAAATACGTTTCTCAAATATACCAGCTCGCATATTATTCATATGTATCTCCTTTTTTTAAAAAAAAGCTCAATTTGTTGAGTTTCAGTGCTATATTTCATTTATTGACTCATTCACCTTGTTTTTATTAACGATATATCTAGATGTATGTAAAATACAACAAAAATCTTGTCAGTACTTTCTGGCAGTTGTAGAACAACAAAAATTGCAATTATAAATCATAAGTTTCAGAAATATCAATTGAACATCTTATATTGTATTTACAAATCACGTAAGTTGTGTGAGTAGATATGAAAATGCTAAAAAAAATCCTTCTTAATTAACATAATGCCCATTTGAAAAGTAGCTACGTTCAAATAAATTATAGGTCTAATTGATAGATAACATTTTTAAATAACGATCTGGAGCTTATATCAGAGAAATTCAATGTATTTTCATAAATCAGAACTCTTGATAATTTCCACGATGTATCTATGAATACCGGTGATCACGCAATGCATCTGCTAATATTCTAATAGATTATTTACTGGGTCATATTGCTTGAGAAAGAGATACTTGAAGTAGTTAAATAATTTTTTTAATGGTTCTATAGGTCTACAAATTACAGTTCTATACAATAATGTTTTAGGTACAAGAAGTTTATGTATGTATTACAATACTTAAGAGATATAAAACATTATTTGTTCCTTGTCACTATGTTCACAAATCAGTTATCATTTATTTATTTGTCCTACAGTATATCTTTACTGTTTAGAACGATATCCCACCAATTTATCGTTATCCAAAAATGTTTATCATGATACTGTGTGTTTACTGATAGTATCTTCCATTGTTTAAAACTTATTTCCATTGCTTTCAAAGAGCATTGTACGTAATTATTTGTATGTATTGTTTCTCATAAAACCAGTGTTGTTATATTGTATGATTTGTTGAAAGTAAACGCATGCTGAATTATATTTATGGAAATAGAATTGGGGATTAAAGCTTTCTTTATGTGATAAATACCTCTATCAACCCTGGACACAAGCTAATCTTCGTTATATATGTTATCTGGGAGTTTGAACATCAAAAAAAGAATAGTTATATGGTAATTCAAGTTCTGGTTACAATGACACAAAAATGTATTTAGTGATAATTCTAATATTATCATATTTTTATATTTGAGAACGTTTTCTCACAAATTAAACTAAGTTGAATGTTTTATCTAGTTTATTTTCACATTAAACAACAAATGGTATTTCAACAAATGCCAGTTATTTAAAAATTAAAAAACCTTCAAAGGATAAACTACGGGTTAAGATCTGGGTTGGTTGTTGTGACCTTTTCATCCTACAGAAGTTATAGGACTAAGATTTCTTGCTCATGGAGCTGAGCATTTATCTTTCTGAGACTAAGTACTTGACATGGGAGTACTTATTCCAGGGAGCCGCGTTAGCGCAGTGGTTAGCGCACTGGCTTCGCATATGAGTGGTCCTGGGTTCATTCCCCAGTTGAGGCGGAAATGTTTTCAGATCGCAACGGCTCCCAGGTCGACCCAGCCTTAAATGATTAATCCGGGAAGTAAAGACTGCGAGGGAGAGGAGATGGCTACCACCCTAATTTGCAGAGCCAGTGAAATGTGAGATCGCTAATATCTCACACCCCTACGGCATTAATAAATGCTATGGGTTAAATTACTTTTTACTTGACATGATACTATTTGTCTGAATTGGCCACAGGACACAGCCGACATCGCAGTTATATGTATACAAATTTCAAGTTTGGCAACACGGTCATGTGTACATGTGAACAAGCAGCACAGAGTGCCAAACATATACTTCAAGAGTGTTCTGAGCATGAAACGCTGAGGCAGACATATTTGACAGAGGAAACAACACTGTATGAACTATAAAAGACAGAATTACAGATATAGACATGTTTCAAGTGAACGAAAGAAGAAGAAGAAGTCTGAATTGGTTGATCTAAATTAGCGGCGGCGAATATATTTTGTTCCAAGGGCATTTGATAATTTTACAACATAATTGACCGGCCGTACAAAATTACCAACTTTAAAAATCTCCAGCAACATTTACTCAAACATCTCAGTAACTCACCCTTAATGTTATGACTGGAACTGTTTCTCATTGCCCAGACGTATATGTACGTTATTATTATGACTCACTTAATAAAATTAACGGTTCTCGGGAACCCTAGATTTATTGAATTTTTAGCTCAACCTCTGGGATGATTTATTATTTGGATGCTATCTTTTTTATTCTTCTATGTTCGTTCTCAAGCTCATACAAATCAAATGGATGCAGTCTGAAGAACAGAATGTGTTGTGTCATGGTTTACAGCCTGGCTGCTATATCAGAACTTTTCATCCTGATAGATCTGACTTCAGCAAGGCTTCTGGGTAACTTTGGACCTCTATGAGATATGAGTCAACTCCACCAAAAATCTCCTTAATCATTTCGTACGACATACGTGAAGGGTAGCAGTGTTGCTATTCTTTGCTCACCTTTCGAACCCCAGCAATACATTTGTGCGACATATATGATAAGACACATAATAGTGAACCTTGAATAAAGTTCATAAGACACATAATAATGAACCTTGAATAAAGTTCATAAGACACATAATAATGAACCTTGAATAAAATTCATAAGACACATAATAATTAACTTTAAATAAAGCTACTATGACATATAATAATTAACCCGAATAAAGCTGAAAATACACATAATAATGAATCTTAAATAAAGCTGATAAGCCTATGATGATATATTCAGGTCACAATGAGACCATAAAAGAAATGTACAATGAAGGAAGGCCACTGGCGAAAAGAGGTTGAGAACAACTAGTTTAAGGAAACAAATATATGTCCATAGGACGATGCATAAAAGAAAGCATAGTTGGAATATAATATGCACTTCATCATCTGCATGTACTCTCAAACCACTGTCGGTTAGCAGGTTGAAGTCCAGAGGGAAAATTGTAATGTCTTGCAATCTACGGCATTACTGAGTTATCTTTATCTTTCTGCCTGACACACCCGACTTTATTGTGTTATTTTTGGTTTACTGTTACATTTACTTTACCCTTCTTAGTCGCTTCTTACAATATGCATGATAGGTCACAGTTTTCCTATACTGTGTTTCTCTATTGGGCCATGGAAAAATATATACACTAATATATGACCAATGTATTTCATCATTGATTTATTAATCATAAATTGTGTATGTATGATTCATTCATACATTCCATCAGCGTTTTACAAATTATTTTGTTTCACAATAATTCCTCTAAAACTTATTGTATTTCTGTCTGAACAAATGCAGATCTTTTATTTTCATTAGTAACTGCGATTCTATTTACCATAGTTCTGTCTGCACTTATTTGACAGAATGATTGTGTATAATGTCATAAACATGTATGTAAACATTATTGTGAATTTACTCATCATAATGGCTGTGCTCTGTACATAAACATGATATTTATGTTGGAAATTTTATGAAAGAAATATCTATGACAGAACGTGTAGACCTATCCTTGCAAATCTATGACATCGTGTAGACCTATCCTTTATCGGTGTTAATTATCAAACGTCTGAAAATTAACAGGATGTAGTCCAGAGAATTGAATGTGTTGTGTTGAGGTCTGCAACTTAGATGCTATATCTGTATCTTTTAGCATGGCACATCCGACGTGCTTCCCTTTTATACTACGGTAACACACAGCCGTCAAATTATGAGATTCACTATTACATAATTAAATCTTATAAAATATTAAACCATACATATTTTCTCACTAAGTATTTCCTGGTTGTCTACTATTTCATTAACAGCTTAGTCATCTGATGCAAGAACCCATCTCCGGAATTTGGATAAAGTGCAAAATCAAACGCTCAGGCGTTACAGGAGTTATGAAGACCACGCCAAAAGTGCAAATACGAAAGGTTACATAATTGCAGCCACTAACATACAGAAAAGATATAAAAAGCAGAATTCGGGTAGAGAAGTATAGTGTAAGATATAAAAAGCAGAAGTCTGATAAAGTATAGTCTAAGATATAAAAAGCAGAATTCGGGTAGAGAAGTATAGTGTAAGATATAAAAAGCAGAATTCGGGTAGAGAAGTATAGTGGCATGATAACACACCATGAAGGGAAAAACTGGATGATCTAGTACTTGAAAAATTAAAACTCAGTAGCTTTGTCCATCATGGAAAAATACTAAGAAGACAGTATCAAGCAGATCTACCCATAAAGTCATCACTCCTACTACCTACCCTTTACCTTGTACCATGGAATCAAACTAATGATTCCTTACAAATAAACACATCAATCAATCTCAAATTTAAAAAGAAAATGATCTTCAAAAGCTAACTGCCACAATTAGCAGGATCCATGAAGAATTTCCTGAGCAATCGTGTACTTGACATAGTCTTTGAATGTCAACACGTGGTCATCTTCACGAATGCACTATTTGTTCTGCAGGCTCTCAAGTGTGGTAAACTACAACACCTAGAAGATAAATTAAATAATACAGCAAGCAAAAAGAGCAGATATGTATTTCAGTGGGTACCATCACGGGACTGTGAAGTTCCGGCAAGTGAGAGGGCTGATAAGTTGGCCAAAGAAGGGGGGTTGGAGAGTGTATGCAGGAAGACAATGAAGTCTCATAACAAGAAACGAAAAGAGCAATTCAAACCATCAGAAGTTAAAATAGCATGACAAAAAACGTCTACCAATCGGTAGGGACAGGCCACCATACTTCGCCTAAGGACAAGACACAACAGACTCAACAAACACACTCACATGATGCAACTGTGTTCCACACCATTGTGCACTTGTGGAACAGATGAATATACCTCTGAACATATTCTGCAGAACTGTCACCAGTATGAACACTTGAATGAGACTTACTGGCCTAATCCTTCAAGCAAAGATATCTGAAACCAAAGAAGAGCTCCAAACAACGGTGAAGTTCGTCCATAAGATTTGTCTGACGGGGTAGACATCAAGTAGCAAACAAAAGAAAGTATAATAATCATGCACGAGTAATATAGCGGAAATAAGCAAAGTTCCAAATGATGTCTGACAAAGATGAAAGGGCCACGGTAGCAGAAATAGGAAGGCGTAGCAACAAGAATACGTAACAAAATATTATTATTACTTAAAGGTTAAAACATAAGTGTAAACATTAAATGTTAATGAAAAAAGGATGGTTTGACATCACGACTTAAAATTGGTTTTAGTCACTAAACAAAATATGAACATATGCATAATAAAATAAAAAACCAATATAATCAGAATGATGGAGTCTGATGAAAATTAAAACTTTGTGATCGCCTGGTGATATTGCTCATTACTATTTTATATTAGTTTGTTTTTGTTTCCTGACAATAGTCCACTTTCTGAAAATTCATGGACACAAGTCTGAAAATTCTTCTGTATCTTTTTTTCATTTACATTAATTTTTTTCTTATAATTTACATTTACTATTTGTATTTATTTATTAGCTTTTTATAATAATAACACTGCATTACTTATCCTTGCTGCCATACAAAGGTATATGAATTGTAGGCCTAAATGTTTGTCTCCAACGCTGCCAACTGTATTCAAGAAGTATCTACCTGAATTGTACAAGGTCGCAGATATAAGGTTGAAAGGTCGCCTTGAATTCAAACCAACAAAAAAAAAAAAATTATGTTCCCCGCCCCATTTTCACTCACAAACATGTCATAAATATTACATTTGTTGAAAATATGTAAATCCATACATACTTTGATATTCATTTGTGAAGTTGTGTAAAATTTCATCAATATATATAATGTTGTTTTGTCCTTGTGTCAAATAAATTAGTTGTACTAATGTAGTCCTGTTATTTTGTTTATCTATTTTCTATTTGATTTACAGGTAACATCAACTGCGTCACTTTGTAGGCTATATTTTTTTTATTTTAGAAAATATGTTTTCTTTTTAAGATAAAATTACAAGAAACTTGAAAAGAGGGAGCGATGGTTGTGCCGATGGTAAAGCACTACTGTGCATAAAGGAGGTCGTGGTTTAATTCCTAGTTGAATCTATACGTTTGTAAATCTAAAACGGTCATCATATCAACTTTGAGACCCACCTATACAACCCTCCTAAAATAAATATTTCGACCCCAATCTCTTATCGGTAATTATAGACTTATTAGACAAAAGAAATAATTTGCGGGAAACAAGTTGCCTATATTTTGTTTCACATCCAGGAAGAAAGATAGTCCCTTATTTTGGGAAAGAACCAACTTGCTATTAAAAAATGTGTACCAATCAAATCTGGGAGAGTAGTCTCTTATATGTTGTCTTATTATATTGCTGACAAAATCACTCGTAACGTGTAGTTTGTTACATAATATGGACCTTACCCAATATTTTCCATAGGACTATGCTACATTGGTAGAAAGTAAAAACGGACTTCATTTACAAGTGATTAAATCTATTATATCATATTTTCTTATATTGTGAAATGTTTCACATTTGAGAGAGTATACTAATTATTTTACACTAGGTAGAAGGTATGTATGACCTTTTGCGTCTTGCAGACGGTCATTTAACAATAAGAAGAAGCAATCCGTTGAATATTTTCTCAGGAATGGGAACTTCTCAAGCGATCATATCATAGCAACGGAAGATTTTTGTCTATGCCTTTCTTTTTTTCTTCCATATGGCCTATCTTTAAATATATTATTTCTCAACAATGCTGCTCCCGAACGCAGGTTCGGCCTCCAGACTTCCCGAGTTTTTGGCCGTGTTTTCCCAGTTTTTGGATTATATGTGAAATACTTTGATTAAGGATTTACAGATGTATTTATACCTCAGTATTAGTCTACCTCGGGTTCGGTGGCCTTCAGTTAGATTCTTGTTTTAGATAGAATAGATCTACAATAATTAGAATCATACGCTTGCATTGGCAGAAAAGTATATAGAAGGGGAACAAACAGGGGTGGCTAAATAAGAATATAAAAAACAAGAGGAAACTTTATTGTATTATATATTACATGCCTATTATACCTATACGAATGTGTGTTGGCGGGTCCGGAATGAGAAGCGAAGAATAACACTGTTGCCTACCACACATGTCGTAGGAGGCCACTAAGGATGTCTAAGGGTGGAGTTGGCTGCCCCAAAACATAGAGGGCCAACGTGACGCAGAATCCATGCTGAAATCGAATGTGCCAGGTCGAAAGGCGTAGGTATCGTAGCTAATCAGTAAACCATGGCACGTGCATTGCGTTTTCATCCCTACATTTTGCTAATCTTCAGGAATTTGAGAAAGAACGCAGAAGAAAAAGTGAAAATTATCTAGCTCCATGGCAACGAGGTACAATGACCAAAGGTACCAGGTTCAAATCCCATGCAATTGTGCATCTGGACTATTTAGAGAGCATTGCCAAACTACTAGCCGTAAATACTGTCTAGAACAACGCTACAGACAAAAAAGGATTTGTTGATGGCCACATCCTGAATAGGATATGCTACCAATGTGAAAATTAAAGGAGATTAAATAAAATACAAATCTAAAAGTAGAATTTTATTTAACTAACATGTAAAATAGGTGAAATCGGCACAATAAAAATAGAAGCTTATTTAACTCAGGAGTGAAATTGGAAAAACTAAAAATACAAGTTTATTTAACACACAAGAAACATAGTTATTTACTAATGTATTGCTCAGGTCTTGTATATATTATAATTTTCACATTCGCTACAGAAGATTTATACGAATTTCCTATAGGGAACATAAGACCAATGTGTATGTAAGAAATAAAGTAGAGATGGGTGCAGGTGTTCAGGAGCCATTGCTTTCAATAGTGAAAGGACGAAAACTAGCATGGTTCAGACATGTATGCAGGCACGATTCCTTGTCAAAAACAATACTGCAGGGAACTGTCGAGGGTGGAAGAAGCAGAGGCGGACAAATAAAGACATGGACAGACAACATCAAAGAATGGACAGGGCAAGATATTTCCACACTCATCCGCATCGCTGAGGATAGAATTCACTGGAGGACTCTGTGTGCTGAAGCATCCAATGTGGTACCCCTACGACCCTGAAGTGTTATGGGTTTATTGATTGATTGATATATATTATTATACATTTTCAGACATGGGCCTACATTTCTTTGGAAGTGCACAATTTTAAAGTTTCAGTAAGATTTACTTAGCTATATTCGATCACATAAACCTACATTAATAAAACATTAGATAATTTAATAGATACTTTAGACCGATATACAGGAAAATGAGAAGAAAACACGAAGCGCTAAAGCGATAGAAACAGTATATAAAAAGTGTACAGCCACAACTGGAAATAAGGAACTATTTTGAAAGTATATTAGGTAGGTCTACAATATGGGGAAAGGTGTCTACGTTATTTAGCGGAACACAAAATAATATTATAATAAAGTTGAAATGTTGCAGAAAACCAAATAGGAACAGATAAGCAGTGTTTGCATAAATATTCATAAAGATGCAGTAGGCTTTTCACAGTCGCTGCCGAGTGAATCGATCTGCGCGCCACCCACTGAGAGGGAAACCCCCCCCCCCCACACTTTGATTTAAAAAATTTCTAGAGTGAACAGTTGTAAAAAAAATAAATGGAACAACATGTACACTTTTTTATTCATGCTTTTATTGAAAAGAGTATATCTCGTGCACATTCAAATTTTTTTCTTCGGTACAGGAACCCATTGCAAGTTGAAATCAACTATTTGATCCATATAGATAGGTGCTTCCCAAATTGTGGCCCACGTCGCACGGCGTGGGCATTTGACTATTTTGGGGTGCAGTTCGGAAAAAAAAATATTTTATGCTTGGAGTGTTACTTGGCTATTATATCTCTTTGAAAATTTATTTGTTTTTTTCTTAATAATTTCCTATTGATTTCTTCATAAAACGTAAGTCTTGTGTCCGGAAAAAGTTGTAATTTGGCTTCATATAGGGAATAATTTTATTTTTGAATATAAAAAAGCATAAATGTGTTACGTAGGAGGGGGGAGCCAAATTTTAGAAAGACTTATGTGGGGCATTGGTAAAATAAGATTGGTAAACACTGATATAGACCATTTTGGAAATCTATGGATAACATTAATAAATTAAGTTATATTATTTCACTAAATCTGTTTAGGTGAATTTTTAAAATTCCGTTTTATTAATTAAATAAATTATGTTAAAATAAAATTGGTTTAAATACAGGATAAAATGATTTGATATTATTTGTTTCATACCACCTTATTTCACATTTGTTGTTCTGACGTCGTGTGTTTGTAGATTAACATGAATATAAGCAATACAGTTGTGGTTGTTAAAATTAATTAGGTACAGAATTACCTCTAAGCATCAATGAACCAGAGCAGTGTCGTGCTATGATGCAGAGATGCGGCTGCATAAGGCGACACCAATCAAAATACATTGTTGGAGAGGTAAATTTCGAAGAAAAAAAACATATAAGGGGCGGGCGTTATTTCGAAGACTTGCACCATACTGAAAAAATCTACCGCACGGTCCTGCAGTGAATCGTATTGGTAGTAAGAAAAATCATAATACAACAAACGGGATTTGAACCAGGTCCGCTCAGAAGGAATCTACTCGCCTCGCAACTTGGGTCAACGCGGTTACCGTCTTTGACCACGCAGCCTTCAAAAAGGTGCGATTTTAGTCCTGATTTTCAAAGTGTATATTCCCAAGATACTGTGAATATGAACCGGTCGAACGACACATATATAAACACAACAAAACTGCTCAAACATCTATACATTCCTCGAGAACGACAAACATTAAGCAACAGATTAGGCCCACATTTTTAATGGCATACCTAGACAACGTCTATTTTTGCGTTCGTTTACAAGTTTCTACTTTTTAGTAGGATGTAGAACAAACAATGGAATGTGCTTGATTATGGTTTTCAGTTCAACTAAGATCTACGCACCTTTTATCTGACACATCCAACTTTAGCATGGCTTATGGATCGCTTTGACCCACAAAATATCCTTTGACATATCACATATCATGCATGGTAGTTCATAGAAGTGATATTCTTTGCTCCTATCTCATATTATGATGAGAGATGAGCTTGTACTTAGAGATGGTGTTATCAATATAACACCAACCGTTATTACCAGAGATGTTCTTATTTAGAGCACTACTATTAATTTTTCATTTAAAATCTGGTATACATTCTCTTATGGCCAGAGCTGATGCAAACCAACAAAAGTAACATTTTCAAGTGCCTGCATATTCCCAGCGGCAATATGTGGGTGTGAATACTGGACAATCACCAACAAATTCAAAAATAAAATAGCAACACAATTTGAAACAAAATGTTACAGAAAAATTATCAGAATACCATGGATCGAAAAAGCACAACAATATAGCCGTCCTTAGAGAACTGAATGTAAAAGAAAACTGGCTAAACATCATGGTTCTTTCCAGGAAGCTTGAATATTTTGGCCATATCAAACGTCATGCCAGTCTAGCGAAGATCACAATGGAGGAGATGAGGCCAGGGAAACAAACAAGAGACAGACCAAGAAGAAGATGGACGCAAGATATCAAAGACCACCTGTACATGACAGTAACAGAAGCAGGAAGATTGGTCAAGATAGACTAATGTTTCGAAATGCTGTGATGACTGCTACATCCTGTTCATGATATGCTACCTGATGATGATGATGATGATAATGATGCATTCTTTTATTCTGGGTAGACCTGTGAAACATTAGAAAATGCTCAGTTGGCCCGATGATGATGATGATGATGATGATGATGATGATGATGATGATGATGATGATGATGATGATGATGATGATGATGATGATAGAAGTTCGTCCTTCATAAGTGAAAATGGGCATGACATTGTAAAATCCATTATATTTGGTATTTGTGTGTCCTTTTTTGTGTGACTCAGAAAACTAATCTGTGGTCGGAAAAACCAACTATTTAGGAATGAGACAAAATAGTCCGATCTATCCTTTTGTTTTTGTCTCTTTTTACTTTCACCCGCATCTCATCTTCAGACTACGAACTGGCCACAACTGACTGAGAAGTCACATGTTCCGAAAGCTGAAGATTGACGAGATAGACCTATTCAACTGTGAACTGAGCCCAGAGACTGCAGAACACATTCTTCATGTCTGTCAACGCTATCAAGAAGAGAAGGAGAAAATATGGCCTACTGAGACAGCACGACTTCAAGACCTGAAAGATTCCATGGATGACCTGAAGTTAATCACACAATTCATTGAAGCTATTGGCACTGTAACCTGATATCTGACTGAAGAACGATGAAGAAGAAGATAATCATTGATACGGAATCATCGGAATAAGATGTCATGAATCGTGTTAAATGGAGGGGAGTTATCAGGAATGGTATAAAAACAACTAAGATAGAGATTGCACATATCTCACGGGCTGCACGTCTACGAAGACGCAATAGTGCACAATTCTCCAAATGGTATGTGTTTCATTGTACATACTGTGGAGAATTCTTTGAGATTTGTATTTGTCTTGCTAGTCACATCTATCATTGTCATAGATTATAAATTATATTTCTTATAGCACAACAATAATGTCTTTTGGAAAGACAGAAAGTGCAGAGACTGTATTGGCCATTTTACAAATGTGCTTTATGTATATGATGCATAGCAATGTGGATATAATACATCTTTGACGTACTCAGATGGAATGTGGACTGTTCGGAAGCTTGCATTTGTTCTAACATCATACTAGCTAATGGAATTATTACACTTGTACAGATATATTGTTATGTTGTGGTTCTCCGTATTATGATAGTATTGTCCATAGTTGCTTTCTGCCAAAAGATTCTTCTTGGTCGGTGAATAATATGTTTTTTTAATGTATCAATCTTTCTGGGATTTGTAGTCAGTTGACAACATTTAGAAAGGCCTCAAGGAAAGAAATATGATGAAAAGTACCTCATGCAGGAATGAAACACCCACCACGCTGCATGATCTGGTGTGCAATATCAGAGTGGAACTGCTGATCTATATTTCTTTGACGCTGGAACGACTATCAATGGTCACAATCCCCATCAAGGCCAGCACCGAGCCGTGGTGATGGGGCTTAGTTCAGCCATCAGGGGCTGGAAACTAAGACTGGTCGGGCAGTCCCATTCGAGCAGGACCCAAGTCCTGCCCAAGTAAGCAGAGTGCTGAAGACGGAGGCATCCAGCCAAAAGGCGCACAGATAATCAGGATGCCACGCACAAAACACAATGGAAAACATTGAGTTTTATTAAGGAGACAGAATTACAGATATAGACATGTTTGAAGTGAACGAAAGAAGAAGAAGAAGAAATGGTCACAATTAGCTGGAATTGCTGATCTATATTTCTTTGGCGCTGAAACGACTATCAATGGTCTCAATTAGCTGGAACTACTGACATATAAACTTGTGATTTATATGGATATATATTCTTGCCGGATATTTATGAATGATAGCGCACCATGCAACAAAGCAAAGGTTGTGCATGAGTATGTTCAGAAAGTCAATATGAAAACACCAGGAAGGGCCTGGAAATTGGCGGGACTTGAACTCTGTTGAAAATTGATGGACCCTTTTGAATAGTAAGGTTACTGGCAAACAACAATCTAGTGCCAAGACACTTTTTAAGACGTTCGGATCCATGACATCTCAAAATAGTATTGTCATGAACTCATCTTCTGCATGCCTCGACGCATTTTAGTAGTCATCACGGTAAAAGGTGGACGGCAAAATATTAAATAATGAAAGAAATTGTACACACAAAATATTAAACAAAATAAAGAACTTAAATTGAGCATTGTTATTTTCGTTTTGTGTTGACTTTACATAATTTTATGGGAAATTGTTCTCGGTCCTAAACTTTTGACAACTATTGTACAATCATATAACAGTACTAATTATTTTTTTATAGAAGTTGGCGTTCTTTATCTATTTAATTAAGTCGTACAATCTACATAGAATTTTTGTAATGTTTACGCACCATGCAAATAGGAAAAAAAAAGACGGATCGTGACTAACTATCTATCTATCTATCTACCTCCCCACAGCACATAAGAAGTAAGAGTTATTCGCTCGTAATTCCTGGGGTTCTCAAACAACATCTATCTATCTATACGCTGTAGCCCTTGTTTGCCTTGCGGCGTCAGGGGTATAAGAATTCACTTGAGATGGCCCTCCTGTGTGTTGTTTGTAAGCTTGTTCCTGTGGCTTCTTTGATTTCTGTGATCTATTTTTTACATGGTCTGCATTTGGTTTTATAACTTTTTGTCTATAATCGTCACTGACATCCGTAGATAATTACATAAGAGGGTGTTCATAAATTACATCAACAATTAGGAGGGAGTGGGACTGAAAAAGTTTGACAGCCAGTGCTGTGCCATGCTATGATGCAGAGAGGCGGTACCGATCAACATACAATGTCGGAGGGAGGGGGGAATTTCAAAGAAAAAACAATTAATGGGCTACATTTCGAATATTTGCATCATACTGAACATGTACCGCACGGTCATGTTGATAGTTATTGACAAATCGTCAAGTGCGTCTCCGCAATGAAGGTTGGCTGCAATGGATCTCCAACATCCCCTGTCTCTTGTTTTGGTGGTATACTCTGCTAGACTGTAACCTGTCCATCGTGTGATTTTACTCTCCCACTTGTATCTCTGCCTACCTCTTGCTCGCTTCCCTTTGGTTTTACACTCAACTAAGGTCAGCAATAAGGTGTCATGTCTTTTAATGTGGTAAAAATGTTTTATTTGCTTGATCTTTATTTCTCTTAGTAGTTCTTTCTTCCTATTAAGTGTTTTTAGCGCCTCTTTATTTGTTTACTTCTCTGTCCATGATGTTTTCCCTATTCTTCTATATACCCACATATTAAATGTATCAATTCTGTCTTCTAATCGTTTATTTAGTTTCTATGTTTCTGAGCCATACATTAATATAGAATAGATGTAGCATTTTATAATTCTCATTTTTAACTTGTTTGTAATTTGTTTAGATGTTAATATTTTCCTATTCTCCTTTGAACTTCTGTTTTACATCTGCCATCATTTGTGATTATGTGTCCAAATATTGATAATGTTTTACTTGTTGCAGTTTCTCTCCATGTATGTTTAGCTCTTGTTCTTCTGTGTCTTTGCTGGCTATCATGGTTTTTGTTCTTTGGATGTTTATATCCAGTCCATAATCAATACTTGATTTATTGATTTGATCTATCAGTCTTTGTAGTTCATGTTCACTTTCTGCTAAAAGAACAGTGTCATCTGCATATCTAAGGTTGTTTATTAAGGTTGTTGGCAAAGGGTAGAGCTGAAAAAAAGTTGACATCAATAATACTGTTTTTATACACCAATAAAATTGTATGAATTTGAAAAAATATAATTTTTCTAAAATGTGAAACAAAACAACTACTGGGGTATTTATTCGTACTTTGTCTACTATTTTTTGGTGGGGGGGGGGGCAGGGTAAACGATTGACCTAATCAACCATGTGAGAGATCACTGAATTATTTATAGTTGTTAACAAGGGGGAGGACGGAAGCCAAAGATTAGCAGAAATATTATGGTGGAATTTATGGAAGCCCCAAGAGGGAGGGGGGATTGACAAAAGTTGACGCCAACAAAATTGGTTTTTTTATGCACCAATTAAATTGCTCTGGTGTAGTTTGAAACCAGATTTAAATCTATACAGAATAAAACTTCCAAAATTATACATTCAATTATAAAGTTGCACAATGTACAAATGTTGTAATTGTAATTGGCAATGTAAACAAAATTACGTTGTGGTCATAAACGCCAGATCTTGTGCATAAAAACTTGGAAGCGGCAACAATGATTTTAACTATTTATTCATAATACCTATTATTTATACTATTATATCTATCCATCAAAGTCACAACAGGCAAGATTGAAAGCAACAGAGATAGAGGATGAAGACATGAGAAACTATTACACAGTTTCACAACTTGGCACGGCAGGGAAACAGCAACGAGTCTGATACATAGGGCCTAACACTGGTGATAGAGCCATGATCGCCTACGCCAGAGGGCATGGCATCCGATTATGATGATCTATTTATTTATGTTCCCTCAGCGCCGAACACAGGACATAGGTCAAAAACCAGGGTTCTCCAGTTCGAGCGATGTGATGCTACTGTGTGTAATTGTACGAGTTATTGAGACCCATATGTAAATGACAGTCATTCAATGTACGAATTGTTCAAGAACATTTACAGATCGAATAGAGCTCATTAGTCATCTACGAACTATGCATGGTCATAATTCTAAATGAATGTTCAAAAGTGGATGTAAAAGTGGTCATTATCACTTGTGATGAATGAACACACTTATTGAGACCCCAAAAAAAATAATAATAATACTATATAAATATAAAAAGTTAGTCATACCCTCTTTGATTGTTTCTATACTATATTATATTATTGTTTCAGATTTAAGCACTTCAAATTCGTTTCAGACAATCATTATTTTAATGGAAGCTATACTTTACTTCGTTGTTTTCAAAAAAAGATTTGTTTGGCTTTCCTTGATACAAAATGGCGTCACTTCTGTCGTCTTGTTAAGTTCTTGAAAATGATGATCTAGATTCGTGAGGAATATCACACTACACATATATTGTATAAGTTATTAAATATAAGGATATCCTTCCTACAACGTAAATCATGAGTTATCTTGATCAGATGACCATTAGTATTGTCAGTTACCTTGGTAAGCGCAAGATACTTTGTACTTTGTTGTATTATTTTATTAATGTTCTGTTGTCAGTTCCAATGACTCGATGGGAAAATTAGAATTGAATGTGAATCACTAACTAAAAAAATAATTAAATTACTCACTAAAATGAAAATGTGATTCAGTCGGGACATATGTAGGCCCTATATTATATGTTACTATGTATGACCGATCTCTTGCAGACGGTCATTTAAAAATAAGAAGAAGCAATCTGTTGAATATTTTCTCAGGAATGGTGACCTTTCTGTTTCACATATCACAGCAACGGAAGATTTTTGGTTGCGTGAACGTTTCCTTTTTTTCAGTTTAAACATATTATTTATGAACAATGCTGTTCCCGCACGCAGGTTGTGTCTCCAGATATCTCGAGTGTCAGCCATGTTTTCCCAATTTTTGGATTCTATGTGGAAAACTTTCATTGAGGATTGCAGATGTCTTCATATCTCAGCATTGGTCTACCTCAATTGTATTCAGCCCCCCAATAGTACTTGTTTTGGGATGCAGCAGTTTGGCATTCTGCGGATGTGACACGGCCAATGCAATATGTATGTTTAGTGTTTCCATGGCAGATGGTAGCTGAGTGGGGTGCAACACTTCTATGTTGGCGATTTTGGCGTGCAAAACTGAGTAGTGTTCCACTCATCTTTCAATATTAAGAAGAATGATGGTCAACCAGCATAGGACCGGTACTGTCAGAAGAAGTGTAATGATGGATACACTCAAGGATATATCAGAGTAACTATGATGTGTCCAGTTTGCAGTGATGATGATCTAATACTAACTAACCATCTTTCAAGATGTTTTTTTGTGTGTCTATTATAGAATTTTCTGCTTTGGACTTTAGTGGGGTAATTCTTGAGACCTTTGACCCTAGAGCTGCTTTGATTTTTTAGTACATCATTTTGGAGTTTCCCATATCAGCAGAAGTATGTATTTTAATGCATATATCCAACCAATATTTGTTTGAATATTTTCTTGATGCACTAGTTGTTTTGTGTGCTTGAGGTGGTAGTGTGAGCTTTTTGACAGGTTCTTTTTTAACTTGTTCTTTTTTAACTTAAGCTTTCTTTTTCATTTCTATAAAGGGGTGGAGTGTTGCTTCATATTTTTCAACCCAGTCTTTATTAGAATATTTGTGTGTTCTGTTCTGTACAATGATACAGCACTGTGATATATGTGTGTTTTCAGGTATTTTCAATTGTTATCTACTTTTACATCATTCTCTGTGCAATTTTCTTTTTCTATGTTAACCACGTAGTGAATTATTTACAAAATAGTTCTTTCATTTCCGGGGTTTTTACCCATGAGACGTTTATTTTGGGACTTGCTGGTTTACATGGTGCATGAAATGTCTTTGGTTTTATATTTATTTTGCTGATGACTAGCGCACAGTCTGTATTGCAGTCTGGACTCTGCAGAGTTACTTGGGGGTATTGTGATTCTTACTGAGTTAAGATATTTTCTAAAAGTGAGAATTTGGTCTAGCTAGTGCCAATGCCCTGATCTGAGATGATGCCATGAGATTTTATGAATGTGCTTGGTGGCAAAAAAACTGTTTGTTATGCACAGGTGGTTTGAGGTGCAGAATTCTAGTAGTCTCTGCCCATTTTTGTTTATATTACCAGTACCATGATGACCCAAAGCAGACCGGTCATACAGAATTATCAGGACCCACTCTGGAGTTTAGATCGTCCATATAAAAAATTTTTCTTTTGCTGAAATTGAGTCCATGAAGTTCTGTAGAGAGTCATAGAATTTTTATCTTTCTCTTCTGTAGTGGCAGCAAGAGTCAGTGCATAGGCACTAATGATATTGGTAGGGCCATGTTTTGCACTCAGCTGTAGTGATATTATTGGCTCGGACACTGCTGTTGGTGTAGTTTTGAAGTTTATAAGACTATTTCTAACTGCAAATCCGACTCCATACCGTCTAGGTTAATCTTTGTTTTCCTGGGGACATAGGCTTACATTTTTAGGAAAAAATGACACTGAGAGGCATAACCGAACTGATTATTTCTGAAATATCTTTGTTATTTACAATAAAATGTCCTGCAAACTATTGGCTACATTTATTTTTTTTGGGTAGACATGACGAATCTGTTCATTCAACACAATAGGAAGACATTCAACCATTGATGTCAACAGGACAAATATTTAAAATATATATTATAATCAAGAAGTGTAATTAATCAGGCATTGGGATGCAAAATTAACTTAAACTAAAGACCCCAATGTAAACTGAATGTGAATATAAAGTAGAAAATCTCGGTATACATTTATATTATATAGTAATATATATCATCATCAGGTGCCATGCCGGGTGGCGTTGGTGGTGATGGCTCTCCACAGCTCTCTGTCCACAGTATTATGTATCAAAGTCGTTGTTGTTTCTTTGCCGTGCCAGGTTGTCAAACTGTCTAATATTTTCTCACATTGTCACCCTCTGTCTCTGGTGCCTTCAATCTTGCCTGTTGTGATTATGTTCTCTAAACCTGCTTGTCTCATGAAGTGGCCAAAAAAAGAAGATTGCCTTTTTCTTATATTGTTGATTAAGGGCCGTTTCGCATTTAACTCTTTTAACACCTCTACATTAGTTTTTCTGGCAGTCCATGGTATTCTCAGCATTCTTCTGTAGAACCACATCTCTGTTGCCTCCAATCTCCCACTTTCCAGTTTGTTTATTGTCCAAGACTCTCACCCATATGTTAGTATAGGGGTTATATAGCACTGCAGAACTCTCTTTCTCACTTCTAATGACAAGGTCATATTACACATTATATTTTTCATTTTTCTGAATGTTGTTTTTGCCTGTCCTATTCTGCATCTTATTTCTGTTGAACTTCTTCCATCTGCTGTAATAATTGTACCTAGATATTTGAATTGGTGGACCTGTTTTAATACTATATCATTCACTATGATCTTGCAAGGTGTGTTATTTTCTTTCTTTGAAATAACCATTACTTCTGTTTTCTTGATATTTAGGAAGAGGCCTTTCTCTTTGCTTTCTGTGACTACTACTTTAATTAAGTTTTGAAGGTCTTCCTCACTTTTTGCAATCAGAACAGTGTCATCCGCATATCTCAAATTATTTATGTTATGTCCTCCCACTGATATTCCTGGGATATCTACTATTGCACGCAATATGTTTTCACTGTATAAAGAGAACAGGTCTGGTGAAAGCACGCATCCCTGTCTGACTCCTTGTTTTATTTGTTGAAAAGGGCCAAATTGATTTCTTACTCTTATTGCTGCTGTTTGTTGCCAGTACAGTAATATATATAGAACTTATATTTAGAACTTATATTATGTAATAGGCATATTTAACAATTTCAAATGTGAGGCATCTAATATTTCAAATATGTTCTCTGTTAATTAAATATTAGTAAAGTTAAGGAGAAAGCATAGGCTTATTTATTGCATACATTTGACAAACAATTGTTTTTACTAGTGATACCTAGGCCTATGTCAATAATAGTAGTCAAACATAATTTCAGATACAAACAGGACTCAGAGAACAGATAGCAGAACATGTATTGACAGAAACCAAAAGGGGAGCAAAGAATTGTGACACTAATCTGCCATGCATGTCATAAGAGATGACTAAAGATGTTTTGGAGGGTGGAGTTATCCTATAGAGGGTCAAAGTGATCTGAAGTATGATGTTAGATGTATGATGTTACAAGTTAGATGTATTATAGTGAAAGACACGAATATTGCAGTCAATCTTGAAATCATAACACAACTCACTCCATTCTCTTGACTACATCCTGCTATTTTGCAGACATTTGAGAATTTACAGATTCGTCTTGTCTTCCCGAACAAATAAATGTATAGTTTGCAGGATATTTTATCGTAAATAACATAGACATTTCAGAAATTAATAATTAGTTCCGCTCTACTTCTTAGTCACATACACTTTTTCCTAAAAATGTAAGTTTATATTTTCCTATATGTTCCAAATAAATTATTGTGATGTAAAATTAATTCATACAATAATTCATAACTTGTTTTCAGAGTCGACCTACAGACTTCGTTGAGGTATCTTTGAATTAAAATTTTCAAAGGCTATCTAGCTGTGGTGTTTATAATGCTGTAAACCCAAATTTGGTAGAGTATTTATTGCCAGAATCCAAAAGAGGAGCAAAGAATTGTGACACTAATCTGCCATGCATGTCGTAAGAGATGACTAAGGATGTTTTGAAGGGTGGAGTTAGCTGTCTTATCCTCTAGAGGGTAAAAGTGATCTGAAGTATGATGTTAGATGTATTAAGGCGAAAGACACAAATCTGCTATCTGTTCTCTGAGTCCTGTTTGTATCTGAAATTATGTTTGACTACTATTATTGACATAGGACTATGGTATTACTAGTAAAAACAATTGTTTGTCAAATGTATTCAAGAAATATGCTTATGCTTTCTCCTTAATCTTAAAAATAGATATAAAAGTTTTATGCGACCTGGTCTAAAGCCAGCCTGCTCTTTTCTAAGTCTTTTATCTAAGGATGTCTTTACTCTTGCAAGCATCATATTTTTTAGACAATTAAAAATGTTCTACTACTATACTAGAATTTCGGTGTAAAATTTTTTATTGCTTAGGTATGTTGATTATTGTCTTCACACACCAGAAATATTCATGCTCATAGCCATAGATGCTCAGATCTCCACTTCAATAAATCTCTCAAGATGTAGCGACCTATGTTTCCTGTTAGGGCTATGTTTTGGTTGAGTGATTTTTGTGAATTGTTTACATGCCATACATCCTAACTCCCAATTCACACATTCTCGATGCTGACTCATGTTCATTGACTTCAAAATTCACAGATCATGCAGACTCAGTAGAGCATTACTTATTAGGTCTACAGTCTGATAATATAAAAACAAGTAGCCAGGGAAGGATGCATGCATACATTGAGAATAGCAGACAATTGGATACAAGAGGAAACTTAGTTAAAAATATTTAGAAGAAAAATTTGGTGTTACCAGTATTCAATTAGGAATGGGAACCTGTGAACCTACCTTCTCACTTTCAGAGACCCAAGTGTTTTTAGTTTTTAATCAGAGAGCTACACAAACTATTGGCCACGTGAACATAACCTTCAATATCTGCTGGATGCTACAAAGCACTTAATGGTTTGCTTAAACTGCAGTGATTTTAGTTCATAAAAATAATATATTTAGTATTGACTGCATTGTAAATTGCCATTATTTTCTCTAAATAAAATTTCAACTTTACCATGAACATTGTTTCCAATCTAACATGAAATTGGTTGTGTGTTAGTATAAATGTGCTCTGATTCATATAGAGAAAAACGTTTCAAAAGTAGCTTAACACTTAGTGAACACTGGGCAAAAAACCATAGTTTTACAAGGCTCTTTTTTCATTTTTAATTTTACCTATGACTGATGTCACTAAGTTTTTATGAATCATTTATTTGATTAGCATACTGTAGTCCATATATTAGAATGTGTTGTGTCTTGGTTTACAGCAGAGCTGTATATATA
The DNA here is from genome assembly GCA_034231615.1 of Meghimatium bilineatum. NCBI lineage: Eukaryota > Metazoa > Mollusca > Gastropoda > Stylommatophora > Philomycidae > Meghimatium > Meghimatium bilineatum. The sequence goes on from CM067298.1 coordinate 44,677,144, forward strand.
CACATACATATATTATACAATATATATGCAATATTATATACAATATATATACACACATACATATATTATACAATATATATGCAATATTATATACAATATATATATATATATATATAAATTGGGTGTGTGTGCTTTTTGGCCTGACACATCTAACATTAGTATTGCTTATGGATCACTACTTTGACCCAATATGGGATGGGACAACCAACTCCATCACCCAAATCTCCTTCTATCTATCTATGTTCCTCCAGCGCCGAAGACGGTGCATAGGGCAGAAACCAGAGCTCTCCAGTTTGAGCAATGTGATGCTATTATGTGTAATTCTTATATGTTGTTGAGACACATAGTCATCTCTCTTTGATGGTTGTTTTGCGAAGAGTCTCTCTTGGTCTTCCTCTTTTTCTTTTCTGGTACCAATTTTAATACTTATAGTGGCAGACTATTTTCTATAGGGGGATGAAGATAACTCTTCATGTACTAAGCCGCAGCAACTATTAGGTGGGGTGGCCAGTTCCCTTCCTTGCTGTTTTTTTTTTAAATTCTAAGTACATATCCGATAAATTTCCATCATTTTCTTCTTATCAACTTCTTATATTTTCAAATCTCCTTAGCTACTTTTTATCACATGCCTGACAAGTAACAGTGTCACATTCCTTTTTACTCCCTTTTAAGGTTTGGTAACACATGTATATGTGACTGCTGAGTTGTGACTGTGGTCTGTTCTGAAAAGCATAATGACAATGTGTACAGATCTGTTAATTATTTGATAGTAAATTTGTGTTTAGTGGCTCCTCACAATAGAGGCAAACTAATATATTTAATGATGCACCAGTAATATAATGTCATATTAACTTTAATACATTTTTAGAGAAGAAGCCAGGAGTCTGCCAAGTGAAGAATGAGATCAAGGTACCTGCAGAACGTCCTGCTGTTGCAACATGGGAACAGGCAAGAATTGTTGGAAACATTTTGTGTGTCATGTAAAATAAAGCAATATGAGATCATAATTCAATAATGCTAAATTCTGACAACTTACTAGTAAACATCTTATACATCAGTTTATTGTATATCATAATTATGAATTCTACACATTTCCTCTAGAGAATATTAGATAAATGTGTAAGAAAGATATAAAATAGAGATATATTACGTACACAAGAACCATTACTTTTAATAGTGAAACGACAAAAACTTGCACGGTTTGGATATGCAAGGTCCTATACTGACATGATTCCTGATAAATAAATGATACTACAGGGAACAGTCAAAGGTGGAAGAAGCAGAGGATGATAAAGAAAATCATGGGCAGACAACGACAACACCAAAGACTAGACAGGTTGGGATTTTTCTTACACATCACTGAAAATAGAAATCTATGGATGACTTTGTGTGTTGATGCAACCAATGAGGTACACCGTAGTCGTAACCTTTGGTTACCATGTTGTTCTGACAGGCCACCGTTATGCGTGAACTAGTTACGGGCATGGTGTGGGTGGGCGGAACAACAAAGAAACCTGTCACAAGGACCAGAGTTGTGCCCTGATGTCGATGTCTGTTTCAGTGACATTAGACTCCAAACACCATCGAGTCAGATGGCTGCTGGAACAGAGGGTGGAGCACTTATGGGAATGCCCCACATGCTGTGAGGCCAGTTTCTAATCAAGGATCAAGAATGAGGTACACCTCCAACCCTGACAGGTTATGGGCTAATAGCAAGATACATAAGGTAAATAGACTCAGCATCAAAGATACATGAAAGGATGATCACATGATGTAAGAACACTAACATGTATTAACTTCATAGAGAATTAATTTCAAATGAAATCAGTCCAATAGATATGGGAGAGTAGAGGTAATTAATGGGTTAAAAACCATCCACTTAGGTAAGTAAAAAGTAAAGTAAAGTTAACCCATAGCATTTATTAATGCCGTAGGGGTGTGAGATGTTAGCCATCTCACATTTAAGTGGCTCTGCTATATGTGGGCAGTAGCTATCTCCTCTCTCTCACAGTCTTTACTGCCTGCATTCATTTGCTAACCAATAAAGGCTGGGTTGACCTGAGAGTCATTGATATCTGAAAAATATTTCCACCTCATCTGGGGAATGAACCCAGAACCACCCATATGCGAAGCCAGTGTGCTAATATAATTGGTATTTTCTTTTGATATCAGAACCCTTCACACACCCTTTCTGCCTTTACAAAGGCATGTCTATGATTCTGATTACAATCTGAGATATGAATAATTTCTATTTGCAAATTTTTTTTGTGTACTTCATTATTGCTCATTCATTATTCATGAGAGTTGAAATATTAGCATTTTCCAACCCAGCACATTCACATGTTTCTAAGTCTCTACATACCTCTCTTGTGACACAGATTCCATTTGAAAGACATGTGTGTATCACTTCTACATTCTATTTCTCACTGCACATATGTAACAATCATTTTCTTTCACAATATTATTATTGATACCTTTTAGCTGGAAGTTTATGTTGGCATTTCTGTCAACATTGCATTGCCATCATCTCTCTGTTTCCAAGTGCAGCCATTTCACTTCAATCCTGGTTTTTCTCATTTCACTTTGTTCTCTCTTTCCAAGTGTCTTCTTCTTCTTCTTCTGCGTTCATTCTCAAACTCCTGCAGATTAGCAGGATGTAGTCCAGAGAACGGAATGCGTTGTGTCATGGTTTACAGCATTGCTGTGATATCTGCGCCTTTTGGCCTGACACATCCGACTTCAGCATCGCTTTTGGGTCACTGGCCCTATATGGGATGGGACAGCCAACTCCTTAGTCCATAACCTCCTTAGTCGCCTTTTACGACATGCAGGGAAGGTAAACAGTGTTGCTATTCTTTGCTCCCCTTTCGGGCCCAGGCAACACACGGGCGTCACATGTCTTCTTTTACATGCTGGGTCCAGTAAAGCGCTATGTATGAAAGTCTTATTTTCCTCATTAATAGGAAGTGTCCTGTCCACTTCCATCTACCAATTTTTTTTTTCATCAGCAATGTTAATAACTGTACATCTTGTGATCAATACATTTGTTAACTTTGTTTCTATTTCTGTAGCTAGCTTGTTTTCTATCATTGGTTGTCAACACATTGCCAGAGTCATTAACCTAACAGGAAAGGTGTGTCTCTCTGTGTCTCAGTCTGGTCTATTTTTTTAATCTGTTCAGTATTGTAAAACTTTTTGACAACAGCACTGTCATTAAGATAGCTCTTAGGATTTTTACAATGCTCAAGTTCTTCCACCAACTATACAGGGGAAACATTGGGAGGTGTTTACTTGAGTGCTTTTAAATATATTTTTATCTTATTCTATTCCTTCACTTTTAGCTTCCTTTATCAATGATAGACGGAGATGGCAGGGCCATATATATGACATGTGGAAAATAGTTTTACATTTACCGGTAACACTTTACAGACCAATTTTAACGGTCATCAAATTTCCATTATCGAACCTTGGTGAGCAATTTTGGCAGCGCTATGATACTTGAAATATGACAACTGTAGCAATAGTGTTACTAAAAATAGCTCGCCCGAAAAAGTATGTTGTTCCAAAATTGCAGCACGTATTGACTGTATTCATGAGTTCATGAGTATTAATCAGAAAAAAGTTGGAGATTTCGAAGGTGAAATTGTATGACATATAGAAAATAATGTAAATCTAGACCTAACATTATAATAAGTAGGATTTTGCACTTGAAATAACTATGGGGCTTTCAAATTCATTCATAATGTGCAAACACTCATTATAACACTTAGAAAGTTTCAAGGCTCTCTCGCACTAGTTCAATTTAATACAGATTTTTTAAGATGTGGTGTCGATGTCTAAAAAATGTGTATCTTATCTCATTAAAATAAATGTGGAAATATAAAAGCAAATTTTAAAATATAAAAGTATAAAAACATCATATATTTAAGTGTAAATTTTATAGATCTACTTATTAAAATTGTAGTCCTACATAGTCTAATATTTTTTCATGGGAGATAGGGCCCTAAGTACGCTCAGGATTGCTGGTCAGTAAAGTGTTAAAAAAAAGTGAATCACTCTGATTTTGTTGACATTCTGGTTATATATTGGGATGGAAACCGCTCGGTTGTATGGGCATATTTAGTTTTTCTTTCTGTGTACTAAATGTTATATTCCAATATTTTGTGAGAAAGTGGTTTAAACCTTACAAACCCCTCCACCATTATCTCCTGTTGTATGCAGGTCACATGATAATTTAATTTTCCTGTTCATCATCATCAGGTGGCATATTCTATCCAGAATGTAGTCTTCCCTATGGATCTCTTGAATTTTCTGTGGCCTTGAGCAAGTTGCCCTGCTTCTTCTAGTGACATATGCAGGCATTCTTGAATGCCTTTTGTCCGATGATGTCTTGGGTGGCCTTTGCCCCTGTTGCCTTCTATCATCCCCTTCAGGAGCAATCTCTCCATGCCATCATGTCTCTTAATGTGACCAAATAAAACTAGCTTTTTCTTTAATATTGTGTTCAAACTCCTGCCTTTTTTGGATGTTAATTGTTTGTAACACCTCCTGGTTTGTTTTCCTTGTTGTCCATGGTATTCTCAAAACTCTTCTATAGCACTTTAATTCAAATGATGTTATTCTCTTGACCACTGTTTTATTTAGTGTCCATGCTTCACATACATTTATCACCACAGGAAACACAATGTTTCTGTTGCCCTTCTTATATCTGTTTCACATTATTTTCTTTAAATGTTTTGGCCATCTTATTAGTGCATTTTCATTTAATCATGCTGTCTGCCCAATGTTAGCTAGCTATTATATAGGCCTTATGCACTAAAACCAAAGAAAAAATATTAGACTGTGTACAGTGTTAATAAGTAAGCCTATAAAATGAACACTTAAATAAATGATGTATTTGTAACTTCTATATTTTAAAATTTGTTTCTTTATTTGCACATTTAATTTATTCTCATGTATTTTAGGAATCATGAAAGCACAGTGTTTAGTGTACAGATTTCCCACTCCTGTGGTTTACTGCACAGACTTCCCATTTCTGTTATTTAGTGCACGGACTTCCCACTTCTGGGGTTCATTGTACAGACTTACCACTCCTGTGGTTTAGTGCAGACTTCCCACTCCTGTTATTTAGTGTACAGACTTCCCACTCCTGGGGTTTATTGTACAGACTTCCCACTTCTGAGGTTCATTGTACAGACTTCCCACTTCTGGGGTTCATTGTACAGACTTCCCACTCCTGTGGTTTAGTGCACAGACTTTCCATTTCTGTTGTTTAGCGTACAGACATCCCACTCCTGTTATTTAGTCCACAGATTCCCACTCCTGGGGTTCAGTGTACAGACTTTCCACTTCTGTGATTCAGTGTACAGACTTCCGACTCTTGTGATTCAGTGCACATACTTCTTACTCCTGTGGTTCAGTTTACAGGCTTACCACTCCTGTTATTTTGTCTACAGACTTCCCACTCCTGTGGTTCAGTGCACAGACTTCCCACTCCTTCGGTTTAGGGTACAATTCCTGGTTCGTTTGGAATTTTTTTAATAATACAAAAAGAAGTTGGTCAAAACTTAGAAAATGAGTACCAGATCAAATCTGGTGTCCCATTGGTCGCTAAAAAATATAGGCCAAACACAGTAAATAGACTTTGATATTGTGAAGAGGTACATTTATTTTTCTTTCCAGGTACTTACATGTATTATGCTTGTACACTGACAATGTAGATTAAATTATATATTTACTTTCAGAAAAACTCTCTGTTACTCCCAATGGATTTGAAGAACTTTTACCTCTCGAGCAATGGATTTCATCTGACATGGTCGGTTAAACTAGAAAGTATGTTTTTATACATATATTACATTTATAATACAAACTGTATATTCTTTGGTGGTTTCTCTTGTTTAACTTTTTTTAAAGTTTTTTCTTTACATTCATTCTCAAACTCCCACCGGATTTCTCTTGAAGAAGGACAATGGCCTTCCTAGTTTATCAGCAGGATATAGTCTAGACAACAGAGATGAACTGAGTTGCAATTTGATTTGCACATTAGCCAGACACATTCAGTGGTTTACTAATTCTCCTCAGAACCACTGAAATGATAGATTGCTAACCTCTCACACCCCTGACATTAATAAATGCTTTTGGTTAACTGCCCTTGTTTTTTTTTATATTCTAAAGACATGCAATGAAAAACACGGTCACTCATCTAAATACACACACACCCAGTCAACTCCACTATTTTTAGTGCTTCGGTCTGTCCCTGACTAGTGATTTATTACATTTTCTCTTATGCATTACTTGAAGTGAAAATTTGCACGTCAAAAGCTCAGATTTTCTACTTTTTTTTACCCCAACCATTTTTTAATTTGTTATAAAAGGATATTTGTTTAAATGCATGTATTTATAATATGTTTTATAAATTAAGACAAAGAGGTGAAATAATCGGGGTTTTTTTTAAAATTTTGTTGAAGAGAAATTCGTTAAAACCAGATTTGTTGTAATAGGATTCCACTGTATACAACTATAGTGGAGAGAGTTAAACAGAAGTTATAGATCTAAGGAAAAATATATTAACAAATTGAACTGAGATGACCATGTTTCGATATTTTGACTGAGAATGGGACCACTTTTCAAACTTCTCAATTTTCAAACTCCTCAATTTTATTTATTCATTATTGTTTGTACTGTATATACCGGTAGTGAATTTCTGTTATTACATAAACATTTTCTCGCACCAGAATACGTTTTTATATTGGAATTTCATTGTATAATCAGTTGAAATTAAATTTTATAGAAAGACCTAAAAATATCATGAGATTACACAGAGAGATTACCTTAACACATGTGTCTACATAGAGAAAGATTGGCTTCCAGAGCACATGAAAAATGCAAGCTAACATGCTTGGGCTTAGAAACGGCACAATGGGTTAGAAAGATTAATCATGAAGGTAAAGATTCCAGAAAAGATAAATGGAAGCCACCCGAGACGTCAATGGACACAGAATATAATCTTAAAATATAATCTTAGAATATTAACCCTTTTTAATAGGGCACTACAAGAGGCTGGGCATCTTACACAGAATACAGAGACTTATAGAGTGGTAGGGACGCAATGTCCTGTAAAGAACATGTGACTTGCACAGAATCCAGAGACTTGTAGAGTCTTATAGAGACATAGGCAGGGAAACAAGGTCTTGTAAAGGACATGTAACACAGAAGAAGATAGTAACATTCCACACATTCCAATGTTGGTGCTTTCTACTTTAGTATGATCCTTATTATACGTCTTTGATATATGAAATATGAAAATTAAATGTAACAGAAAGTTAAGATTATCTTTTGTTGATCTTTACAAGCGGTAATTTAATTGTTCTAGTTGCTTGTATATCATTTTAATGTATGATATCTGTTTCAGAAGTGAGTAAAGTGTCAAACTAGAGTGACCAATCTAGATAAAATGAGAAATGATGAAATTAGCAGAAGAATTGGTATAAGACCATGCACAGAATACATCGAGAAACAACAACTAAAATAATTTGGACACCATATGAGAAAGAACCATACCCAGCTAACACGAACATATAACATAATAAGATCTGGATACAAGGAAGACCTAGAACAAGATGGATAGATAACATCAAGACAACACTGAACAAATATGGATTCAATACAGCTAAGGTGACATATATGGCCTTGGATAGACAGCTAAAACTCCTAGTTACCACCTTATGCTTAACAACAAGTGTGGATATTCTTACCATCATCCACCTAGGGATAGACAATAGAAATTCTTGAGTATGAAAAGAATTCCCTTAAACATTATCATATACAATGAAATACCTTTTTTAGTGCATATGATTATAAAAAATATCCCTATTTAACAACACTTTCTAAAATCCCCAGTGTAAACTTTATTGTAGAGATAATCCAATTTTTCTGCGGTCCCCACAAATTTGTGATTAAGAAATTCCACTGTATTTAGGCTTATGCATTCACTGTCATTATGTTTAGGTCTATATTTTATATTTGTTATTACATGGAACAAAATGTATTACGTATGTCTGTTTACACTACTTATTTACTCTTTGGTATCTCAGTCTCCAGTATTTTCAGTTTTTCCTCTGACTTTTTTGTAATTTGATTTTTGTAACTTAGTTATGATAGGAAAAATGATGGCAGAGAGAAAAGTTTCTGGAATAGAATAGGAAGTTAGCATTTAAAAAAAAAAAAATTTAATCGAAATTATTCAAGAAATTGATGTTTCAGTGAAGAATTGATAGTCAATGTCATTTTATTGATAATTTGCTTGTTGATGATGACATTTCTATTTTGTTCTGTCAGATGCAACAGTGTCAGTTGGGAAAATGCATATTAATGATGTTGGGCAGCTCATACGATTAGATAATGGCATCAGTGAGGGCATTCATATACAGCCTTCGCTATGGGACCTGGACATGGAAGAGGCAAAAGACGGTAAGGGTTTTATTAGATAATTATATTAATAGTTCATATTTAAAATGTCAGTACCATTTATGACTGATTTGCTGACTTTGAAGAGGCAAAAGACGGTAAGGGTTTTATTAGATAATTATATTAATAGTTCATATTTAAAATGTCAGTACCATTTATGACTGATTTGCTGACTTTGTCAATAAATTTATGACCAACAACTTAAACAGGTAAAAGTATTCGCTTATCTTGGAAGCATCATATCATCAAATAAACTCGTTATGAATTTACTTTAATCAGAACAAATTATTTAACTTTTTTTGTCTTTGTTATTATTTGTAATTATTTGTCTTAAGATTTATAGACAAATAGTAATTTAAATAGCTGGACAAAATTACTGTAGACCTAATGTTTAAAGGAACTATTTTTCTAGTTTCTTGTAATTTTTATGTCTGTCAGTTCCACAATATTGTGCAGAAGCTGTATTAGGTAGTTAATGAGTTTGCCTCTCTTTTGGAGAGGTGTGGCCCTTTCAACCAGCAGGCAACATTCAATTAGGTTATATCAGAACACATTACCATAAAATATTAGAGGTAACAAATTCATTTAATACATAGTACTTACTCAGAAACATAAGGTGTGAATGAAAGAGAAATAACATAGTTAAATGTAAATATTTGATAAGATTTCTTCCAAGATCAAACAATTTTTACCTGATTCCAAATGATGTGTCTCATGCTATGAGTTTTGTCAATGCATCTCATAATAAGTTGGTTAGTATGTGACATTTGTTTTGTCATTTTTAGAAATTTTGACTAAGTAATTCCAACTGGAAGTAAATACTTTCTTTGTGAAATTTTAAGACCATGGCTGATGTTTTCCATAGAATTTCTGTGTTTTATATCATTTTTTTATCGTGTGTTAAATTCTTATAATGCTGTACAATTTGGAATATGGTGGTTTGTCATCAATATGTCCTGTGCGGTTGATTGCTTTTCTGTCCTTTTTAATTTGTGAATAGTTAAGAATCTATGAATCCAGTTAACATTTATTAGATAGGCCTATCTTTTTTTTCAAAATTGGAATACTTATATGTTTAAAGGAACAGAAACGTTCTAGAACAGTTATTGTTGCTGCAGATACTCAGTAAGTGAATTTTATTTTCTCTCATTTTCATATTTTTATTTTGTCATGATTTTAACAATAACGATCATTTGCTATAACAGTCTATATTTTCTATAAAACCATTCTACTGTTTTAAAATGGATATATATAACAGATGATACTTTAATCATATTTAAAGTTAATAATTTCAGTTTGCCTAATGTAGGCTTACGCCTAGGCCTTTATCTTAAATATTTTTAAAATTTCTTAGTAGATGGTCATGATACAAGTTTGGGAACAGTTCACAAACCATTATACATATCTCAATTTTGTAACATTTTGTTTATTCAGAAGTGGATTACTAACAAAATAAGACGGTTTAGAATGTTCTTTCACAATTATTATGGTCTGTTGTTCTATACAGGTAAAACAATTTTCTGTCCACCAATTTTACATTTTAATTAGGCCTAAATGCTTGTGTATATTATTTTCAACATGTTTAACTCTTTCAGGACATAATTGTTCCTTGGGTTTGGACGTAATTCATTTTAGGCTAAATTTTTGGACCTCAACATCATTTAGGCGCAAGTTTCCTGACGATAAAGTATTAGCTATGGAAGGTCATATAAGGTATCAAAAGAAAGATAATTTAATTTGGAATCCATACACAATATTAAAATACAGCAATTGTAACAATAAAACACTGCAAAAATTCAGGAATGTTAGATGAACAGAAATATTTTGGACAGGCATTTTGTTCTGCTCGCCTTCAATTTTGCTTGTCTTAAAATGCTGCTATCCAATCTTACTAAAGTAGATGCATTGACTGTCAATTTCCTGATCATAATTTGTTTATTTGAAGTAAATCTATTGACTACCTAGTGTTTTATGCCATGTTTTTGTATTTTATGTCAAATTTCAGAACTGAACACAATATTGCAAAACTTTATCAAATATTCCCAAATATTTCATTTCCAAAGTTGAACTTTATTCCACTCAATATTATTAGTAGACCTAACTCTGTTTTCTATTTAACATAGTGCAAGATTATCATTGCTGTCACTAGGCATATCTGATTCTTCAGAAACAATAGCAGTGGGAACAGTTTTAGAATTTTTTTCTGTTATTTTTCTCTTACCAATAATATTACCGGTAGGTCTATTTATTTTCTGATTTTCAACAAGTCTGTAATCTCTACTGTTAAAATCAAAAACACTGTTGTTAAATGACACATCACTTGAAATAATATCCAATTATAAATCCTTCAAAGCTAAATCTTTGAGCTCTTTTACTAGTTGAAGATGAAGCCATTTTTTTCATTTCAGAAAAGCTGAACCTACCTTGTTCGAATTTTAATTTAAAATAAATATGTCACATGCCTAATCACCAATACCACATTATTAGCCAAATTTCTAAAGTTTAAACAGTTAAATAACTTAATATGTGTTAAAGATCATGATGTATCCATGTGAATTTCCTGATACAACACTGAGACAGGATTAGCAAACCGTCAGTGAGAACACAATGGTTCATAGTAAAATGAAGGGTTTTCCAAAATGACTTAAATACTTAAATGGCAGAATTCACATACCTATGAAGCAGTATAACAACAGATGGCAAGAGCAGCAAAGAAGAAGCATACCAAGCCCTAGGCAAATAACACCAATCTTCAGAAACAAAAATATAGATTTAAACACCAAAATAACACTATTCAAAACACTTTTAAAGTCTGAATCTGTTAAGTGTTTATTATTGACAGTGATGATCTATCTACACTAGTATCAATTATGTTTATTCATTCAATTTATATTCAGAAAAAAAAGTTCCTAGCTTTGTTGAGAGCCGAATCTTTGAGCTGGATCCATGCGATGGGTATGGAAAAGTTTGTTTAGTCTACAGTGGGGCTCCAAAAGGTAGGTTTGACAAACATTGTTTTTCTATATTTTGTAAATATTTATCTCATAATAAAGATGATGTCCTGTTAATCTTGACAATGGATGTACCACAATGACAAAATTATATAGCTTTTCAATAGCATATTTATAAATATGTTAATATAGAGATTGTTTATTGTAGCCAAAATCAACTTGTAACTAATAGGGACTAAACCTAAGGGAAAGTCAACAACTGATACTGATTTGCATATGCAATGCTGCAACAGTTGCTAGAGCATCAATAAATAAAAGGAAAAGCTGCATTAAAGATTTAGGCTGGATTTATTTTGAGGTGTTCTCCAACATTTTTTTTTAATGATGAGTACTACCCATTTGACAGAAGAGATGTTAATTATAAGTTATTCTTCTTGTCCGACTCTTAACGGAGTGGTAAAGAGTGTGTTTTAGATGGTCACGGTACCAGGTTCAAACCCCACCACAGGCAACTGTCTATTTGAATAATTCAGAAAGCAATATCAACCTACTCAATGTCATATTTATATTGCCTAGAACAGCACTACAGCCAGGAAATGTTCAATTTATCACTACTTCCTCAATAGGATATTTCACCATTTTTTTATCCTTCTTATAGTTGCGTTGGAATAAATCTCATCTACCTGGTTTTGAAATGCCATTTCATCTTTCATCCTTTCTCCTGTTAGAAAATGTTCCTACACTTTAAAATTTGCTGTCAAAGGCTATTCTGGGATGTAAAGTAGGCCTACATATTATGAGCATGTAATGGTTGCAGATACCCCAATTCCCACTCAGTTATTACATATGTTGATATACCACCCATTGTTATTCCAAAAGAAAATATTGTGATTCTTAATAATTTGAAATTGAAAGATAAGTAATGTTTAACTGATTATGTCAAGTTTGATTCCTGCGAAACTATGAAAATTCACTCGATTTCTACTGTGGCAGGGTTTTCCACTCCACATTTACGGCTCTTCTGAAATTATTTCTGACATGATTGGTATCCACAGCATGGTTTGTGAACATTATGCCATGAGTTTAAAAGTCATCTGCATGTGTAAAGATGAGTCCAAAAGGAAGCAAACAATAGTTACTTGTCCCATTTCATAGAGGATCAAAGTGATCCAGAAGTCAGCACTGCCTGATATAACTAACATAGACTCAGGTCTTAAGTTGAAAGAATCGTGCCTCTGCCAGTGGCTTAAATCCCCAATTTAATAAACAAACCCAAAAGCCATGCTGAAGCAAGATGTGCAAGACTGAAAGGCGTAAATATTGCAGACAATATGTAAACCATGACACAATGCAACTGTTCTCTGGACTCCTTCTAATCTGAAGGAGTTTAAGAATCAACAATCCAGAAAGCCATATAGACCATTTACTGTGACTCTTTTACTACTTTTACAGCATATCACAGAGGTGATTGTATCTATCTTCTTTAATATAATTTATCACAGCAGAAATCAGGCTGATTATTATTCTATCAGTTAATAGAATAGCCTGCAAACATGCAATGCTAGGTCTTAGCTGGTGTTTCATGATATGCAGTTGAAAGGTATGACAACAATGAAGGAGCATGAACAGTTATATAAGACTTGTATGCCACAGAAAATAATGAAATTAATTATAATCCAACCTGTCATTTTCTTTTCATTTGCTTCATAATTTTATTTAATGCATGTTACTCTGTTTAGGAGTGCAGGAAAGATTTTGTAGCTACTCAAACTGCCATTCATGTATTTTACATGAATTTACATGTATTTTACATGAATTTACATGTATTTTAATCTTGTCACACACCCAAATCAATTACAACCATATTATTTTTTGACTAAATCCCTTGGCTGCAAAGGTATCCTCAAGGATATAATCAAAGTTACCACCATTTTGAAGACATCTCCTTAGGGAACGATGGGTCATGTATTCGTATGATTTATCACTACAAACACCTCAAGGTGTTGATTTACTCTGGCTAGTTCAAACTGTCTAAAGGTCATCTTCAAATAGAGATTTTGTAATTGTACACACTTGTAAGCATCATTTCTACTTTTGTGTGTGGACATAGCTGGACTATCTTTGTGTAGACAGCCATCTTACCCATATCTAGAAATATAATAGACTCATTGAGTCGGAAATTTATAAACTTTTGAAAGAAAGTTTTTCTGATAATTCTAGTATTAATTTATCTGATGAGGAAGTAATTTAGTAAGTGTTAATTTGTATTGTGATACTAGTAGTGATTCAGGGGATATTACATTCAGATGATATCTACAGCACACGTTTCATTTTCATGGTCAAGCGCACGCAATACAATAATTCACCATTTTATTTTACGGGCACTGATAATGTAAAAATTCAATGCATTGATAATACAAACATTTAAAGAATATTTAAATCTCTTATAAAACAAAGCATTATGCTTGTAAATATATGAATTAGAGTATACAGTAATAATACACTCAACTGCTGAATGCAAGAATGCTGTGAGCAAATCGGTTAGGGGAAAAAAATTCAAGAGCCTTTAAAATGTTTCTGCACTGCTAATTTGACCTATTAAACCCCTCAGTCAAGGGGTCAAGTGCAATTTCAAAACGTAGGCCTATCTGGTAGGTAACTTGATCAAAATATAAATATAAAATTAATAGACCTACGTGTTTATTTTATAATAAAGATAACTTTTTACAGACAAACACATCAATTCCTTATTAAAGAAATGTCATGTATTATACAATAATCAATATACGCTCAGATAACTCCAGTTCAGAAAGTGATGGGGAGGCAGATATTGGATTTACATTTTCATTTGGTATGATATTCTACTTTTCCTAGCTGACAAATATATTTTCGTAGATTTTGTTTTTTAGTTTCCAAGCCCCCATTATTATAAATAACAAATTTCTTAGAATTCAAATTGTGTGAGTGCCTTTGTTGTAAACTTTGAAGTGCACATCGAAGTTGAAAAAAAGCTGCAATCCACAAATCCAGCGCTTTGCTTTGAACTAACAGAGATGTAATTAAAACTTTGTCAGTGTTTCTTTGTTACTAATTCACAAAACAAAGAACATGACTTAACCACTACAGTTAGTTAGAGGGAATCAGTGTAACACAGTAATGTTGATCTAGATTTTCCCACCTACAAACTTTCTGGTACTGTCTCTAGTTAGGAATTGGTATCCTTACATTGATGTTAATATTACTATCTTTGTTACTAATTCACAAAACAAAGAACATGACTTAACCACTACAGTTAGTTAGAGGGAATCAGTGTAACACAGTAATGTTGATCTAGATTTTCCCACCTACAAACTTTCTGGTACTGTCTCTAGTTAGGAATTGGTATCCTTACATTGATGTTAATATTACTATACAAGAGTTCTCCCTTTCACCTATCTATGGGGGCTTCCTGAGTGCAACGGTTTTTATCCCATTTCAGATTATAGCTTTCCTGTTTGCCTCCCTTCAAGGGTTTTGTGCATAGTACTTGATAACCAAAAAATAGCATATGACATTGCTTTTCAACTATTGTTGAATAATAAAATTGAAAAATAAAATAATAATATTGTTGATTCATTGCTCATGAATCCAATTACATTGGCATTTCAATGTGAGTTTTCAACCTCTCTTTGCCTTGAACTTTGAGCTAGTGTGTGTGAGTTAGAATTGTGAGACTAACTCATAAAATTTCCTTCCCCCCCCCCCCCCCATTTCCAGTCTGCCAAACATCGTTGTATCTGACAGAACAAATTGATAGATTTATTTATTTTTTTTAATTGGTTGTGTATCGTATTCCAGATGTAGCCATCATCGCAGAATTTTTTTACTGTAGTGATTTTCTAGGCAATATAAATGTTTAGTAGTTTGCCATTGCTTTCTGAATGCCCAATTACCTGTGGCGGGGATTGAACTTGGTACCTTGGCCATCACATACGAGCTCTGTACTTCTCCGGCACAATGCCAGACTGTTTTATCTTGGTCACAGAAAACATGGGTCTAACACCATACTCCCCCACATTTCTCAATGGTGAGATATTGGACTTTACTTATTTTATGTGATTATAAATTTGGTTTGTGTGAATTTTAGTTGATAGAGTCAATGTATGCAAGTGTACTTGTGGTGATTTTGTGTACATTTTTGCATTTTCTAGGCTCACTCTGATATCAGCTAATTGACTCTAAAATAGAAAGTGACAATAGTTCAATAACCAAATAATCATCTTGGTATTTGTCCTGGAATAAATAGGCCTATATATTTTAAAGAGGGGTGGTAGTAAAAGACATTTGATGAAATCTTTTTCACTGTTTCCCTAGGTGAGTGGTTGGGCATTAGACTTACAAACTCATCCAAGGAATTATATATATATAGGTTTCTCTGGATTTAGAAAATTATTTATTACAGAATCTTGTAAACTTCCCAAAAACAGCTACACTGCAGGTCTATGTGACATCTAACAGCACTAAAGGAATGATTCTTCTTCTTCTGCATTTGTTGCCAAACTCTTACAGATAAGGAAGGTGTCTGGAGAATAGAATTAATTGTATCATCATGTACAGTTAAGCTATGATATCTGCACCTTTCAACCTGACACATGTGACATCAGCATGGCTTCTTGATACTTTGACCTACTTGGCATGGGACAGCCAACTCCACCATAAAACATCCTTCGACATGCATGGAAGATAAAGAGTGCTGCTATTTTTTTTTCCCCTTTCCGGTCGCCAACACAGGGCAGGACTGGTAATCATTATGACAATGAAGTTTGTTGAATTACTTATGTGTTCAATATTTGCACATAATTTTCTTCCCCGTATGCATTTTCATTGCCTAGTATACATGTGACTTGTAATCTACTGAAAAGTTATTATAATGTTGCATTATCTTCTTATGAACCCAAACAAAAGAGGATATACAAAAGAATATCTGGACATAAAGTCAAAGCTTGATCAGAAAACAGTGAATATAAAGCATCAAGATAACCTTGAAAAACATGGACTTAATGTAACCAAGGTGACACATCTGGCCTAGAAACGAAAGCTGAAGCTCCCAACCCTATGCTTAATGGCAAGTGTGGATACTATGTACCATCACTCACCTGGGTATCGACAATAGACAATCTCCTTATTAGTTAATGCTATGTTCATTTGAAGGTACCGGTAATCAAATTTGTTTGGTGTTTACATTATCAATGTTTTATGTGAACTGATAAAGTTCTAAATTCCCCTCCCCAAAAACAAATGCAAAAAAAATACAATAGCCAAGAGCTATGTTTATTGTAATATCTGGGTATATAAACAAAAATATACATTAACTGATTATGCAATTTGAAAGAGTGATCTTTATTGTATGTCCTCAGCTTTATATTTAGAACATAATTTTCCACATTGCTTGTAAATTTCTGATATGTATTAATTTGGATAATTAGTTAGTTGCCAGATCATCATTGCACACAGAACATATTCATAAGTTCTCCGATCTCCCTGGGTATATTTGCAATTATACAATGACTGACAGTTCCAGTTCTCTTTTGGTTGACAATTCTTTTCAGTCCATAATGACATTCATTTCTGGTGACACAATTCAAGTCCAGTTCCATTATTCTGGACATGAAAAATTAATAATCACCCTCATTAATTTCTTTTGACCTTGCAGTTTCTTGTAAGGTCTTCTTGTGATCAGTTTCCTATAATTAGAAGTCTATACAAATAGTTCTGAATTATGAAAACTCCATGAATTTAATCATCAGCAGAAGGCCCTCATAGTTGCCCCACAGCTTCACTTCCAGATCTGGGGCCAGGTTTTAGTCATCGAGTCACCAAAATGTGGACATGTCTGCTGATGTGTTCTGGAGTCTGGGGACCCTTTGGACTTAAACATTTGTCAGTTTTGAACATTTGTTTTTAAAGATAATAAAATAATTTGTGTACATGTAAATAAAGAAGTGAATACTGAAAATATAGGTGTAAGTTTTGTTTGTGTATGTCTGATACAAGAGGTGTGAGAAGGTTCTAAAGATGGGAAAGGAGTAAAAAAGATTTTGTAATTGGAAAATAATTATTACAAAATTACCTTTATTTCTGATATGGCAACCCAGAGAACATACTTTTAAACACTTAAACCTCTTGTAAATATTGGTACTTTACAGAATAATGTGTCCACACTCATGTGACCACAGTTCATCTTTTAAATGTTATGCGCAAAACCATTTAATCTCTGTTATAGTTTACGTATATTTCATGACATCAGAGATCTCACATGACTAGCAGACCAAGTCCATTGGGTGGATTCAGTGTTACATTGGTAACACTATTGCTGATCCTAACCCCAACTGCCCCCTATCAAAAACTAAACATCTAACACTAACCTCCCAACCATAAACTCCCCTAACCATAAATACCCCATCCCCTCCCTAATACTAAAATATGCTATCTCCCCTCCATAAAATAATGTTCCATAATATAAATAGGCCACATTTTTTTAATGAGTTTATAGTTTGTTTCGTAAAACATGTCACGTGGGTGTGGACACATTATCCCCTAAAGAACCTAAATATGTAGTTTCATAACCAAACTAACATAATATTGCTGGGGAAATCAATAAAATATGTAAAAGTAACTTACCTTGTCAAAAAAATTGAACTCGAGAGTTAGACCTAGTGTTATCTGCAATGCAGTCAATACATTACCATACTTGTTCCATCATGTCATTTCATAATGAAATCAACATGTTACTATATCTACTTTGAAAACAAACATCACTCCCAAGAATTCCTTACTATCAGAACCACAATTCATAATGATTTTACGTGAATTAGGCCTATACATATTGACAGCCACTGTGACCCTCTGATGGATTCTGAAATGGACAGATGTCTCTCGATATTTACAATTTTGTTGTCTGACAACGTCTCCTATCTTTCATACACAATTACTGGCATCGGCAGTTGAATAGAACTGGTGAATATGATTTGCTGATTCCAGTCACGTGACATTAGCAATCATGTTGTTACATGTCATAGAATGATGAAATTAGAAACAAGCTACAAATGTCACCAATGGTTGTGAACAAATGAGCAATTGGCAAAATTTGTAGCCATTGACATGGTTACGGTTAGGGAACTAACCTAAACTAAGCCTTTCCACAGCTTCAAGCAACTGTTCACGAATACAACACACTTGTATTTTTCTGATAATGCTCATTGAGCCACTGAGAATGCATAAATAAATTTCACTCTATGTTCCCATCCAGTTTAAAGTCTCAATCACTCAGCAATTTGAAAACCTCATGTTACCACCAAATCCAGCCTGTTTAGTTTGCCTTGAAGGCCTTAGACAATTAGAAAGCTAACTACAACACAAGATGACTACCATATTATGAACAGACCAGACCAAGTTGTTATTCTGTGCCTCAGAACAGGACACAACCAACTCTACAGCCATACAAAGTTCAAGACTGACAACACGGCCATCTTTACATTAGAACAGGCCACCTCAGACAGCAGATCATATTCTTCAGAAATGCCTGAAATATGAAATACACTAGCTGTGTATAGTGGCCTTGAAAGTAGAACCATCAGTGTATGAATGTATTTAATGTAAGGGTAACTACAGTTTTTAAAAGTAGCATCTTTAGTCTATCTAATTATATGCTGTGGCCCTTGTTTGTCTTGCAGTCTCAGGGGTAGCATCTTTAGTATTGTTGAGATTATACAGTTGAGCCCCACTCACCACTTGCCCGATACTCAACATACAAAAAAACCAGGGTATAAAATTATAATTATAGGGGGAATCAATTCTGTCTATGGGAAGAATAGGTGAAAATTGAAAACATGAAGTAATAATGAAATAATACTGTATGGTGATGTGATCATAAGCAGTACCAGCCTTTACTCATTTTTTGCTACATTGTGTTGTTGTTAAGTCCTTTTGGTAAAAATGCTGATTTGTGTGTTTTTTGTGTGCTTCCAGTGATTTGTAAAACTTTGTTGCCTTATGTTGTGTTGTTGCCTTGTGTCGTATCATAGCTTTATGATTTTTAAATAATAAAGTACCTCTTGTGGCAAAGTAAGTTTCTTTTAACTGTGGACATTAGTCCAAGTTGTATATAGAAGAGCTTTTTACCATAAAAGTTGAAGGTTGTTGTTAACCAAAGTGCAATCTCTGAGGTATATCACAATATCATAGTTAACTGCAGTTTACCAGTTATCAATGGGAAGAACCATAACACATGAAGTGTTGAAAGTGATAGTAGCACAAGATTCTCTATATTATTGTAGGTTCACACCAGCTATTCAGCATTCACACACAATTGTGTGGTGACATTGTGCCTAGTCATACAGTGTTTCCATTTTGGAGCTTTCAGACCCTTCAGTTTTATGGGTGTAAAGAAAACATCATAGGCCATTTGCACTTATTTTTAAACTGTATTGTCTATGAGTGTTATTCTTATAGATAACTGAGCATCTCAGATAACAGATTTGATGTTTTCCTTTATGATGGGTTGTGTTGTTTTGCTGTAGTTTATTTTTGTGCTCTTTGCAGCCTAGCATAGGGGCGGGGCCTATGTGATTTGAACATTTTTACTGCATTTTGCTTGCTGTGAAGACTTTTTTAACATTCAACCCTCCTTAGTTGCTCATTGACATGAATGACAGGTCACAGAGTTACTCTGTTCTTTTCTTCCATTTAAGGTCATGACAATACACTCTTTTCAGTTTACACTTTTTTCTATTCCTCTAAAGATCTAATAAATAGTATGTATGTTGTTGGTGATATCTAAATGCTGCTGATTAATTCTACTCCTGGCAGCACAGTGGCATTCAAAAAAGTACATGTCTTCTGAAGTTGACTTAGTGATCCATACAGTGACTGTTAAGGGTTTCTGTAAAAGTGTTATGTGGTAATTGAAAGGGAAGGGCAGTCAATAAAGAGATGTTCCACTATGGGTGGTTACTGGGGTCTGATATGGTTTAAATGACTATTGACTCTTGCATGTCCTGATAAAAACTGAAAGATAAGAGATGGATTTTTCCTGCAGTTTATTTATGTTGTTATTGTCCTTTGTGTCATTTCACTAAATACATTTCGATCAGTCAGCCCATCTGTTCAGCCAGATTTCTCTGGTGTTGTTTCTGAGAATCTGTTCCCATACTACAAGGTCTTTGCTTTTGTTATTTTGAGGCACCTCTTCTTGAAAGTCTGTCTGCTGTTTCATTTCCTACTATATCACTATCTCCGGGGATCCATTGCAAAGTCATGCTGGTTGGATATATGATGATAATACTGAGCACAGCTCATGCTATGTAGAGGATATCTTGATTTTCATATGCGGTCTGTTTAAATGCATCCAAAACAGACATGAAGTCTGTAAAAATGGCTATAGGTATACTCAATGAATATAATCCAGAAGCAGTGGAAGTGCATAGGCGATGGGTTGAGTCATTGGAGAGGGCTCAGAATTCAGTCTCACTTCGCAAAATCACTTTCATCTTGCTCCAGAACACACAGGTGTGGAGAGAAACGAGCGAGCCGACAAGCTAGTTGGTTCTGCTTCTATAACTGGCAGTCAATCTATGGACAGAGCAGACATACTCAATGTTCTATGAGAGTCTACATAATGAAAGATTTTTAGGTCAATGAGCATGAGAGTACAAGTGTATCAAGAATGTATGAAAAAAGAGCGAAGTCACACAAAAAGAACACTCAACCAACACAGAACTACTATGCCCTGAGAGATTTACTGAAGCAGAGATCTGAGCACCTATGAACATATCCAGTGTGTGAGGACAACAATCAACATACCTAAATCTACATGGGTACCAGAATTTATAAACTGTCAAAAGGTTGAATAATGGTTTCATCCCTACTGAGTACATTCTGATGACAACACTAGTCAATGAGTTTTTTATCAATATCTGCAGATAGATTTATGGGTAAAACCATATGCTACAGCTCTGGTTCTCAATATACTGTATCTTCTATGGTAATTGTTTCTGTGGCAGTTTAATCTTTTAAGGTCGTTTATCCCACATTCATTATTTTCCTTTTTCATATCATCTTTGCTTGGGTAGTGTTAATATATTTTTCTCCCAAATTTTGAGTAATGTTATCCATGTGAGATTTAATTCAGGGGTTCATTAATTTTATATTTTGTTGTATTTATATGTTCAACTTCTAAAAATTAAATAACTTAACGACTCATATTGGGGCCTACTTTATTTACTCACAAGGTAAATGTTAACTATTTCACTCCTGCTGAATATTGCATACCACCTCACATGTCAAAACATGAAACATTACATCTTTGAGCTAAGACTTAGATCTGCTCTTTGCATGTGAAAATACATGTGCGAGTTATAATCAGGGTAAACAAAGTTTGAAACTTGTGGCAAAGGAATCTGTGATAAAAACATAGCATCAATTATCTTATATGTATCATTATGTGACATATTCTTTCCAGAATGTGATCTTCCTTATAGATTCTCTGAACACTGTGATTCTGGGCCAGTTGACTTGCTGCAGCTAGAGACATGTTTAAGAAATCTGATATATCACTGCACCTTCGTTGTCTTGGGCGCCTCTCTATTAATCTTTCAATGCTGTTATGTCTCTTTATTTAACCAAAATATCACAGCTTTCTTGTTATGATGTTGTTAAGGAGCCATCCCTCTTCGACATTTATTGATCTTTAATACTTCTTGATTTGTCTTTTTAGCTGTCCATGGTAAAGGTGTATACGTAAAATTCTTCTGTAGCATCTCATTTCAAAAGCAGTGATTCTCTTTGCTTCTGTTTTATTTAATGTCCATGCCTCACAACCATATATTGCCACTGGAAATATGCATCTTCTGATCATACATAGTTTTATCTTATATATTTAATATGCAGTATTTTACAATTTATTTTTATATATGTGCTATATTGTCACTCAGGTGTCAAGTATTCACATATGTACATTGTGACCCAATTTTACAAAAAAATGGCTATTTCTTTTTTCATTACTTATGTGTGATAATGAACTATACTTGTATGCCTTGAACTTGCAGACTATACAACTAAAATATGGTTTATGGATCGTTCCTTGCGATGGCACTACATCTGTGATACTTTCTTGGCATATTATCGTCTCATGCTCATGCACTTAGGCTTACCGTATTGGCAATTTGCCTTCACAGATATTGGACTACCTCCGTGTGCAAAGGTAAAGATTTATTTATGTGAATTGAAGCAACAGTTTGTTTTGTTTTATTCACAAAAAGTAATGCTCAATTTCATATTGCAGTATTTCTGAAATTAAGCAAACGAAATTTAGTTTTACTTATATTTATTTAGTTAGTATTTTGATATTTCAGCATTTATAGAACTTTTTCACAGTGCAAAATCTTAAATTGATTTTATTAATGTGCTAACATAACATAGGCATGAGGAAAAAAAAATTCCAATTGGCCTGCAGCTTTGCGTTATGAAGAAAATTTGACTCCATTCAGAGATCTTCACCACTTGCCCATCCTAACAGAATTTGAGAGTTGATACAAAAATAATGACAATCTATCTATTCGCTAAACACTTTGTTGCTTTTCATAATGACAATGAATGTTGATAATAATAGTCATCCATTACAGGGGATGATAACTGTTTCAGTCGTGTTGTTACATCTCTCTCATATATGCAGAGATGGCTTTAAAAAACCCAATTCTAGCTTAGAATATCCCCCTGCCATATTTGGATACAAATAGTGGAATCCCTCTATAGTGCATTCTTTTATAACATATTTCCCTATATAACACTTTCAAAATCCCCAATTATATTTATTCTATGTTGTTTTGTACCATATATAGTGAACTTCTATTACTACATGCATAATTTGTCGTCCAAACCATATTATAACATGATTCCACTGTAGTTGGAATTGGATATCTGTGAGTTTGTTGTTCTGTCCTTTCAGGCATCACGTTTTCTCTGAAATTCAATACACCTCATCAATGTGTGCATCTGCGTTTGTGTAGCTATGCTACATTTGATTATTCTGAGCGATAGATTTCCAAGAGGTGATGTCCATGTTGAAGATCTTTAAAAACACTTTGATGAATGATGATAAATGGCTGTTCAACAAGTTCCTCGACTGATTTCTTTATGTAGATCATTGCTATTTACCAGGTACACTTGATGATCATGTGTCAAAGTATAAATGATTCTGGAAGTATATAACTTTGTACATCTACTCTATGGTAGGTATCCTATAAGTGGATTTTACCTAGTCATCTCATTTCAAAAAAGGTTATTAATCTTCAACATATGCACATTAATTTCTCCTTTCAGTTTAGTGTAACTGGTTCCAAAACTTTTTAAATGCTGCAATATGTTTTCTCAGAGTCCTAAGTAGATCTACAAAATTGAGTTGTATTCCTGTTTCAAAAGTGGAGTGGATTGTTTGAAGTTGACCCTCATCAAGGCACAACAGGTTAAATCCCAGCTCAAGATCATGATTACTGCATTTCTTCAACATTGATAGACTGGTTATTTTCCCCCTCCCCTAAACATTCCTAATACAGTAGAACCCTTTTATAGCACACATGTTTGAAACAAAATTTCCCTATTTAACAATACTTTTCAAAATCTATAATTAGTTTATTCTTCATTGCATATAGTTTTATATAACAAAATTGTGATTATTCCATAAATATTTTGTTGATCCTGAAAAATTTGTTACATAGTAGTTTCACTGTATAGAGGATTAAGTTAAAAGTCACTTTCCTATCAGAGAGCAAAATACCACATTTTTCATTGGTTTCATTATATTTAGGTTTGACATATGGAACCTGTTCAAAATTTATTAATTTATAGGTATTTTATTTGCCCATATACATACATTTTTTATGTATAATTACTTTAGTTGCCCTATGCACATACATTTTTTATGGTTTTATCATATATCCTGGGCTAACCTTTCACACATTTTAAGAAATCTGTGCCAATCTGAAATTTATAGTAGTTTGTGACATCACTGGGCTAGTTAATTGCTACTTACAAAATGGCTACGCTGAGGAAGAACTCAACAGAAGACACGCTGGGATAACAACCATTTCTCTTCACCATACGGACACAGTTAACGCGCCACCTCTCTCTCACTGCTGGGAAGCAACAAAGCACACTTGCCTTGTTCGTCACGCTCAGCCGGCGGAGACTGTAGACGCATGCTGTTTAACACTGGGAATACGAGCTCGCCGATTTTATCGGGAGTTTGCACCAGATTACTTCAACTGATTAACTGCAATATGCTTGTTACAGATGCAAGGAGTACTCCTCGATGAAAAGATATTCGCACAGGGACATGCTATGCGATTGCAGGCACATGTTATGACATTAACCTAGTACGCTGAGGGAAGGATTTACTGAAAGTGCTACCGTAGCAGTAACCACTTGAAAATCTATCTGACAGAGTTCATGTGGCAATCTAGTCTACATGCCAACATTACCATGTTCTACGCCATACTTGAGGAAATTAGTACATACTATCCCCCTTCTTAACCCCAATATGTTCCCACCTACACAACTTTCCTAATCCACTCATACAACCGTCCTAAATAAATATTTAAATTTAATAAATATCTGTTGTCTGATAGAGACAACAGAAATGATAAAAAGAAAAAAATTAAGTTTTTGTATCCCTCTTTATGTTATATTTCGTTGTTCACATTCTGTAAAAAATGTAGACTCGATATATGATAGGACCTTTTTTTATATAGGTCTATGTTTATTACTATAGTTGTCCTATGCACATACATTTTTATTAATTCATAACATTAGTTGGTTTTACTATTTCTTATTCTTTACTTTAGTTGCTGTAAATTTATTTCTACTATTCAGAGACTACCTTTAATTTATGATTAGCTGATATGAAATCACAGCAATACAGACAAATCTACTAGTTCTCACTCTTTCAATAGATGTCTAAGCATATGAACACTAATAGTTCCAGCTACTCGTTATACACTCTCTTAATCATCCTCTCCTATTGTCTGACCACACAATTCCACCTAAAGAATTCTCAGATTCTTACCCTCATCATTTGTATCCTTATCCCAGTGTGTTGCCAAAAAGGGAGCAGATAATAGAAACACTGTTACCTACCATGCCTGTCATAGGATGTTACTAATCAGGTTTTGGGGTGGAATTGGCCATCCTATTGAGGGTCAAAGTGATCAAAAAGCCATGCTAAAGTTGAATATGTCAGGCCAAAAAGTGCAGATAATCTGTAAATAATGGCACAATGCATTTTTCATTCTTAAGACCACATCTTGCTAATCTGCAGGAGTTTGAGAATGAACGCAGAAAAAGTATCCTCATCCAAATAGAGAATGTACTTATATTTGAACTTATATTTGAAGTTTCAACTCTCTGGTGTACTGTTAATGACAAAAAATGTTTTAAAATTTTGTCACTGTAGCAGTGGTTCAACATGTATGCACCTATCAGACTGGAGGTGGATTCAGAGGGTGTGATTGATATCAGTGTTCAGAGTGATATGAATGGCAAGGTTGTGACCTCACCACTAGACATTAAAAGAGTTTTCAAGGAAAAGAATGATCGCAGGTATTTTGTTATGAAGAGAATTTGTGTTTGAGTAAAAACATGTACCCGGTATATTTTCCATGACTTGTATTTTAAACAATTGTCACTATACATGTATCTTTCTGTCAAGTATTCAGTATATCAAAGTGGTTTTTTTCTCTTATTTTATTAAGAAGAACTATGCATTTGTTACAAAGTTTATTCAATTAAACCATGCATTTGTTACAAAGTTTATTCAGTTAAACTATGTATTTGTTACAAAGTTTATCCAGTTAAATTATGTAGGCCCTTTTAGTTAACAAATTTATTCAGTTATTGAAGATGTAGTGTTTCTACATTCTAAAAATTGGAATTTTTATTTCCCCCAGTAAAACTACAGTAACGCAAAATACAACAAATGCTTCTAAAGCCATAGGATTAAAGAAGCAAAAACCTCACTTGTCATCAGCAAGGTATACTCACTTCTAATCTACATTTTCATTATCTCAATGTGAACCACTTCTCAACGTTAACTCATATAAAAGTATGTTATAATATATAATATATTTAATTTATATATTACATTATAATTATATAATGTCTTATATATGGCAAACTACTGAACATATTTATATTGCCTAGAAAATCACTACAGCAAAAAATGCTGAGTTTATGGCTATGTTCTGAATAGGATACATTACTTATTTTTATGTTATAATGTCACTAGCTCCTTTATAATTTGACCAATACCATTTTCACATTTTTGATCAATTTCCCGCCAAAGACGGATGTGTCAGGCCATTGGCGCAAATAAAACGGCGACACAATGCATTTCCATTCTCTGGACTACATCCTGCTGGAAATCTAGTAGGACAATTGTCCTGCTACAAGAGAGATCTGGCGGGAGTTTGAGAATGAACGCTGAAGAAGAAGAAGATCAATTCAGTTAATTTTAATTTTTTTTTAAATTTAAATTTGTATTAACAATACAGTGGAATGCCTCTATATCGCATTCTTGTGAAACAAATTTCCCTATATAACAATTTTCGCAATCCCCAATATATTTATTCTATATTGTTTGTATTATATATAGTAAATTTCTGTTATGTACATATTTTGTCAGTCTAGATAAGTTTTTATAATGGGATTCCACTGTAATTTTATTTTTTTTATCACATGTGATCATGACCATTTGTTACACCCACTTTTGAAATTAAGTTAAGAGATACATCCATGCCTGAGTTCATTGATAGCTTGGACAAATGTCCTTGGACAGTCCTGGCATGGAATGACCATTGTAGACGGTTTTTGGTCTACCCGTGACGTAGCTGCTCTCCACTGTTGAACTGCTGCATTTCTCCTCTTTTCACAAGATGAGGTGAAGTGCCCTTTTTGACTGTAGAGTGCCATGTAGCTCTATTTTCTGCAAGTTCTTCCCATGTATCGTGATCTATTTCAAAGGCTTTCAGTGAGGTCTTTAACGAGTCCTTGTAGCACTTATTTTGGCCACCTTGAAATCATGTTCCCTTTTGCAACACCCCATAGAGAAGTATCTTTGCCAGGTGATGATCTGGCATATGTACCAGATCAACTGCCCAACGAATCTGCGTGAATCTTCAGAACTTACGTACGGAAGCAGCATTGTTCAGAAATAATATGTTTAAAGATATTGAAGAATAAAGAAAGGGACTCAAACAAAAATCTTCTGTTGCTATGATATGATAACTTGAAAACTCACATTCCTGAGAACATATTCAACGGATTGCTTCTTCTTATTGTTGAATAACCGTCTGCAAGATGCAAAAGGTAATATTTTCATAGGTGGCAACTAGTATGGATTTTCGTTATTGATAAAGATTTTGGGCCAAAAGAATTTTTTTTTTAAAACAAATAAGCCATTTGGTGTTCAATGTCAATTTCAGTAATTTTTAAGTTGACAGCTATGAATTTTATTCGGCCAAAACAATTTGTTATATAAAGAATTTCACTGTTTTTACACCTAACTATATGCAGAGGATAATTGGCAATATACTATCTCTGCAGGTCAGCTACCCCTGCCAATAAAGAAGTTGGACAGTCAAGCATTCAAGGAGGAGCCAAATCAACTAGATGATACATAGAATGCATTTTTTTCCAAGTCACACTTTTATAGATGTGCATGACATTGTTTTTACATGGAATATTACTGTCATTTAAAGCGTATTTTTAAAGATTATTACTTTCATAAGAACAAGGTTGGATACACTGGGAATAAAGTATTGATTTATTGTTGGTTTTAATTAAAGACTTTGATCCAAGGCATGCCCTTCCAACCTGTCTCTTTTGTCTGTTGGGGTGCAAGGAATATGGTCACAGTCTTCTTGCCAGGCAAGCTTGATTTTGTGGTTCCATTCTGTATTTGTTTGTCCCTATCTTGATAAAGACCTTTTGGTAGAAATTTTTACTCTGTGTATTGTTCCATGTAAAACTGCTATTTAACCATATGGTTCACAGTTTTACTCAAGCCTCTCATTCACTAAATTTTTAGACAGTTTGTAATAACCATTCAACACAGTTAAAACAAATTGGCACTACTGTTAACTAAAACAAGTTTAATTTGATGATATGAAACAATCCTGAGTATTCATAAATTTACTCAAGTCATAAAATAAGGCATTGAAAACAGGAATGAACACAAATGAAGCCATTAGCATTCAATTGAAGGTATTTACATAAAAGTTAAATAGAATTGTATAAATAGTTGTTGTTCTAAGCAAAAGACAAATATACAAAAACAAGAAAATTAGTATTAAAGATAAGTACAAATAAATGAGGATGTGCTATGTAACTCCTATACTAACATATGGTTGTGAGTCTTAGACAATAAACAAACAGGAAAGTGAGAAATTAGAGGCAATAGAGATGTGGTTCTACAGAAGAATGCTGAGAATATCATGGACTGCCAGAAAAACTAATGGTGTTGAAAGAGTCAAATGTGAAATGGACCTTAATCAATAATATATGAAAAAGACAATTTTCATTTTTTGGCCACTTCATGAGACAGGGAGGTTTGGAAAACATAGTCACAACAGGCAATATTGAAGGCAACAGAGACAGAGGGCAACAATGTTAAGAAAATATTAGACAATCTGACATGGCAGGGAAACAATGATCTTGATACATAATTCTAGAGATAGAGAGCCATGATTGCCTACACCAGCCGGCATGGCACCTGATGATGATGATGACTAAATGTTCATGATCTTAAAACAAGGTTAAAAAGAAATGTTGACAAGCTACTGGGTTTTATCAAATATGCTGTAAAATGTTTTCTGAGAAATCATCAGAGAACAACTAGTTACTTGAAAAGAACAGATATGTGCATGATTTGATAAAGAAATAAATAGCTTTCTTAGATGGAGTCAATAGCTTGAGCATTTAGTTTCTGCATAGAGAAGATTACAAACCACATAAGCAATGAGCCCATCTGCAAGAAAATAAATAAACCAACAACACAATTATATGAAGAATTGATATTGTTGCAAAATTAATATATGATCTCAAATCCAGAAATGTCTGATGCTCACCAATATGAAGATTTAATATGATTATTTGTCTACAAGTAGAAAATGATTGTATAAAAACTGTCTCCTGGTATCATAGAAGCTGCTGTTAAACATAAAATACATGTATTACTTATACAAATAGTGTAGTTTTTAACTAGGCATAACAATCAGTAAAACATCATCCAAATGATATGTTTCATATATATATATATATACACATTTTTTTTTAAATAAAAAACAAATCTAAAACATGAAGCAAAAATTCTGACACATGAAATACATAAAGAAATGTGAAGAATCATTTGATTAATAAAAGTGCATCGAGTCTCATAGTAACAAGGAAGGACAAGGATAAATTTAACAATGACAGCAGGTGGAGTGTGAATGATGATTTTCTTTTCTACTTGAGGATCCTTTCCTGTCAAATGTGCTCATAGCACCCAGCTCTAGACCATGGCCACTATTATGGATGGGTCAGCCAGTTATGCG
This sequence comes from Meghimatium bilineatum, assembly GCA_034231615.1. NCBI lineage: Eukaryota > Metazoa > Mollusca > Gastropoda > Stylommatophora > Philomycidae > Meghimatium > Meghimatium bilineatum. The sequence goes on from CM067298.1 coordinate 44,707,184, forward strand.
TTTCCTGCCATGTAAGGGAGATCAACTATGCAGATCTAACATGCTTACCTGCTTCTGGGCTCTCCCAGGTCCTGTATAAAATGTTTCTATTTCAAAATTGTTTATCTTAAGACAAAATAAAACACCTTCATTGCCATGGATGACTTATGTCATCAAAACACGAAGTCTCCTTCACTGCATGGATGACCTTGGTGAATATTACTTTTTTTCTGTCTGAAATTTTGTCAAACCTACACCTATTTTATTAGTGCAGGATTGCCAATTGCAAATATAATTCCAAATTGGTGGAACTGGTTATTAGATCAATTCAAGGTCGTTAGCTGAAAATTTTTATGATTTTATCGCGGTTTTTTCAATTCACACTTCAAAATGGACGATGTAACTTATGATCCCTTATGAGCTCCTATTCTGACTTTTCAGCAAGTAATAGACATAAAACAGACTTCTGAACAAAACAAGGAACAAATGATGAACACCAGGTTCGAAAAAAGGAGCGTAGCACTGTCATTGCTAGACAAAACCATTAATTAATTAAATGGAAATAAAACCTTTTTGATAAAAGTTAAGATAAATGGTTTAGGAAAGCTTATCTTAATGGCTGCTGAAAGTTTCACAATCTTGGTTATTTAAAAAAATGATTTCTTAAAACAATCATCTGCAAAACTCATACCTAAAGCATAGCATGGCAGTGAAAAATCCTTGGTTCAAAAGGTTTGGCAGCGAAAGTGTTAAAAGTGTGTCCAAGTTTAAAGAAAACTCAATCCTTTTTACAGCTAATAAAAATATAATTTAACATCTTTGTATTTGAGTCCAAGGTGGGGAATAAAGATGACTCTCACACATTTTCTTCCCCCCTCCCCTTTTTTGTATGAAAACAATTGGCGCACTGAGTGCAAATGTTCTACCACCCCTGATCTAGGTTGTTGAGGTCGCAATTCAATGCTATCATGTTTTGCATAGTGCTTATTATTCACAAAGAAATTATGTTTTAATGACATAATACAGTGTTGTTTTTTAAATCATGCAGAGATTACCAAAAATTCATGAACTGATGAAATGTGAATTGTGAAAGTAAAAGAAAATAGAATATGATGACATCACCAAATGAAATTGAATTCATTTGCTTTAATACATAAATCCTGTTAAGGAATAATAAAATAAGGTAGAAATTTTAACATGGATAATAAGTCATCAATGACTTTCGCCCTTGTTCTGCCATGGGTTAAAAAAAATTAGAAAACAATAGCACCTGTCATGAGATTTGGGGGTGGAATCATTGCTATTATGAAATTAGATTTGTCAGATCAAGAGGTACAAATATCCCTGCAAATAACAACAACACATTCTGTCCTACTGGCTACATCCTGCTAACAAGTAGGAATTGAAGGACAAATACAGGGGTATGATAGTCATATACTACCTCACCTCATAAAAAAATAAATTATTTTCATGACAGAATCTTTCTCTGACGAGTATCTCCAACAATATTTTTTACAAAGCTGCAATGGGTTTCATATAATGAGACAATTTACATGTAAGCTGACCATCCAATATACATCTGACAGAGATTAGTGTCACTGGTTGCTTCCTGCAATCATAAGAATCACAAATAAATTAATGAGAAACAAAATGAACTACAACATTAATACATTCAATCAATTAACTGGTGCCAAAATTTGTATACTCAATCAGTCATGAAATAACTGATTCCAACATGTGTATATTCAATCATTCATTAATTAACTGGTTCGTTCCAACATGGCAGAAAAGTATTCAAGAGCTTTAAGGGATTTGAAAGTCACTTTTGTCCATGGTGTGGATGTGGTTTGGAATTGCAGGTTCTCTAAAGTCTCTTGAAGATTTTGGAAATAGCTAGATCAGCTGTTATTTGCTCAATCCCATTGTATTAGCTATGCTTACCTTCTTGGATATAGGATTTATTTTGACAAACTGCATCACCCACAAGTTAGATCAGAGTGAAAATGTATTTTACTTCAAGGCTGAAAACTGAATTGTTGAAATACCAAAATTCTGTTCAGAGAGAGATTGCCATCCTGGCATCTAACATGCTTGTGATATCAGGCAAATTCACAGATAAAAAATAAAAGTGTTGCATACTTTTGCCCCAAATGGATCTTTTCATAATCTATCTTACCTGGATAAGGTATTTGACATGGCCTTCAATAGAAAGAGGCAAACATCGAGGTTTAGACTTTGTTGTCTTCAGGATTCCTCTCATTCTGTCTTCAATGTTCTGAACATGAATAACAGCCTAGCAGTAGAGAAAAGAACAATGGTTACTTTGAGCTCTATTATTTAACATAAACCTACTACTTCAGTGATTCCTTATTCTTGTTCTTATTTATTCCTTGGCCACCAGTTCTTAAAGAAGTCAGTAGTAAGTATGTCTACTTTTCTATCGAAGCATAGAAATTATTCCACTTTGCTCTTTGGTAGCCATCATTTACTCAGTATCAAAACTCTGGTTTGCTTTCTTGCATCTCAGTATCCACAGTTCTCCACATTATTTCCAGGTTATCTCCTTATTTCTTACCTTAAAGATTCATAGCATAACTGTTCCTGTAATGGTACATTTGAATCCTGTTACAGTGAATTTTTACTAATTTCCCTGTTTAACAACACTTTTCAAAATCCATGATTGTTTTAATTCTTTGTCTTAATTTTTTTAAAATTATAACGTATGCCTTGAAATGTATTTAAACATGTATCCTCTGGCTTCCTTTTTGAATTTACTTATCCCTGGATAGCGAACTATTTTTAAAAATTGCTTCAGGTAATGTTCAAACCTGTAAAAATTTTCATTAGCTACCTGTTTGAACGATATTTGTTTCCTGTATTCTAAGGTATGGGTATGTAAGAAAGAGAAAGTAATAAATTACCAGTCAGGGACAGATCAAAGCACTGAAAATAGTGGGGGGACTGGGTGTTTGTAATTTAGGCAGGTGACCTTATTTTCTTTGCAGGTCTTTAGACTAAGCCACATAATCAGTCCCTCTACAATACAGTCCTGTGGACATGATTAATAGTTCTAAAGTGACCTAATTTGACTTTCTCCGTGATTTACATCGGCTGTCGACATAAAGTTAATAATGAAAATCACAGGAAAAGTAAAATTGTTTAATTATAGAATTATGCATCCACATGACTGCTTTGTCAAGGGACTAAATTCAGTCCATTGTAAGAGACAATGCTTCTTAGTGAAGACAAATGGGGAGGGCCTTGACACTCCTTGATACCAATGATCAACATTATAAAACCTGTTGGCTCATTGGGAGTCATCCTTCTAAAGTGATATATTTGGTTTTTCTCATTATTTTTATTTGTCACTTTGCCTATACTTTGTGTCCACCAATAAAAATCACCAGAAAAGTCAAATGTGTCCCTTTTGAAAGAAAAGATGCTTTCCAAATTAATCAGCGGGTTTTATATTGTAGATGGTCATTGAGTAACTCATGAAAGCTAAATATCTATAACAAATCCTCGTTCTTAAAAAAAAACTTACATATCAACACATCCTTCTCCCATAGCTAAAATAAATCCACAACAAAAATCTGGTAACAAAGTAATAATACCTCTCCCTTCCCATCACTAAGGATGAAAAGAGCATTTTAATAAAAACCACAATGAAGGTCAAAGGTGACTAAACAATACCTTCTCATTCCCACAATGAACTAGAATACCATTCTCTGGTCCTTGAAACCCATTGATTACATCATGTAAAATAGTGTACAATGGACATAACTTGTGCTAATAATTTTCAATAATTATATATAACGAAATTCAGTTATTACACACATATCATGTCAGTCCTGATTGATTCATTATAATAGGATTCCACTGTATCATAGTCCCCATTCTAAGATGGTGCGATGATGATTTTTGTGAATACGAATGGACATGAGAAGACTTGTCTAACTGTTGTTTAAGGTTGCATGACAGATAGGGCACATTTGCTCCCCTACCGTGGAATATTTTTTTTAAACGCAAGACTGCTTAAGCGGGTGAAATTCCCGAGTGGTATGTTTGTATGTACCCATATGAATGTTTGGATGAACAAAAGTCATACTCTGGAATAACTGGATAACGTGTGGAGGGAGAAGAAGAAATACATAACTATCTTTGCTAGTCTTGGCTTCGTTTCAGGCACAACTCACTAAAACAGTCGAAAAAATATGCAGCTGGATCTGACTAGTTTCTGGAGGGCCTTACCTTACATTCCTCCTGCAGCCGCTAGATGTCTTCTTAACATAATCATTTAAGGATAGACTTTGAGCAAAATGGGATTAATACTGTCATCTGATTTAGCTGTGGGAAGGATGGCAATATAAACTAAGTTGACATTGCAATCGCTAAGTGGACCAAAGAATCGTGGTCAGATATTCCGTCCAAAATGATTGTCCAATCTTTCAAAAAGTGCCTCATTAGTAATGCAATGGATAGATGTGAAAAAAGCACTATCTTTGAGAATGATGCTGATAATGTATCAGTAGGCTGAGACTCATTATATCTACCTAGAATTTGAATGATTTTTGGTACCTGTAAGTTTTTCCTATTATCGGTAGGCCTATTTGACTATTCTGAGTTACCGTTTTTGTGTTGCAGGTCATTTTTTTAAAACATTTTAGTGTACTCATATTCAAAAAGATTAGCCTGTTTATTTGCTGCCAAGACCTAAAAGGGAAGCAAAAGAGTTGCAACACTGTTACCTGTCATGCATATCTTATAAAGGACGTTTTGGGGTTGAGGTCACAGCCCTATCTAAAAGAGGGTCAAGGTGACTCTGGAGTCAGATATTTTTCAAATGTAACTTACAAGTTCATTGTTAATTTCCCCAGAGTCTGTGGCATTTGACTTCTGACCTCTACTTGACTTACTCCACTCAACCAACGGATCATAGATGAACGGCTTTAGAACACTGGGAAAAAAAATAACACATTTTTTAAAAACCTTGCATTTAATTATTTAATAGCATCACCTAATATCATCATCATGTGACATACTCTGTCCAGAACATAGTCTTCTTTTTGGATTCTCTGAACACTCCGTGATTCTGGGCGAGTTGGCCTTCCGCTGATTGAAACATGTTTAAACAATTTGATATATATCACAGCATTGTCGCCTTATTAACTTCACCTGTTGCCATTAACTCTGCCTTCAGTTCAGCTATTAATCTTTCCATGCTGTTATGTCTCTTTACATGGCCAAAAAAACTCAGCTGTCTTATTATGATGTTGTTAAGGATACAGCCATCTTCGACGTTTATTGATCATAACACTTCTTGATTTGTCTTTTTAGTTGTGCATGGTATATATAAAATTTGTCTGTAGCATCTCATTTCAAAAGTGATTCTCTTTGCTACTTTTTTATTTAATGTCCATGCCTCACAACCGTATGTTGCCACTGGAAAGACATGTTCTGATCATACAACATCATTTAATATATAGAGGAAATAAATGTCTGTATTATATCCTTCTCGAAACGATGGTGGGTCATTTATATAGAACAATCCAATAAAAGTAAGCTCAAGAAATCAATAGCCACCAGTTTTAATTCTACAAATTTAAATATGGAATGTGAAGCTATCAAAGAAGCAACATGTTTGCTTCTGGGATAATCCTGGCTGAAGAAAACCAAGATAGTGATCCTGATCATTGTCAAATCTGCCTTGGGTATTGCCTACTGTGATGACTTCAAGTCTCCCTTATAACATGATTGTGCATGCACACACTCTATGCATAGTATGATTTCACATGTCAACAATATGATGTAAATTTTCTTTTTATTTCGTTCACTGTTGTGTTTTGTGCGTAGCATCCTGATTATTTGTGCGCCTTTTGACTGGTTGCCTCCGTCTTAAGCACCCTGCTTACTTGGGCAGGACTGTGATCCTGCTCGAGTGGGACTACCCGACCAGTTTTAGTTTCCAGTCCCTGATGGCTGAACTAAGCCACATCACCACTTCAAGGTGCTGGCCTCGATGGGGATATGATGTAATCTTTGTAAAAGCCATCATTGTGAAAGAAATATGTCTGCGACAACTAATTTTCAACATCATATTCACCATCCCAACAGCATATTCTACAACTAATACAGCCTAATCCTAACCGTAATAAATAGTTTATTCTCTACATATACACCAAAATAACACATCAATAGACAGATGTATGTACATCATATAAAACTACATTTACATTATATTATATGACCTACATTGTAGGGTTTTTCCAATAATGATGTCCAGTCTGAAAAACTAACAGACTTACAAAAACTACTAAATAAACTGTCTTACCAGTGTATGGTAACTATGCAGTGGATACTCTCTCACTGTTTGGAGAACATAGTCACAACAGGTAAGATTGAGGGCGACAGAGGGCATAACGTGAGAAAATATTAGACAGTTTAACAACCCGGCATGGCAGAGAAACAATGATTCTGAAACATAATACTGGAGACTGAGAGCTGTGGAGAGCCATGATCGCCTATGCCAGTCGGAATGGCACATGATGATGAGCTTGAGATATGCGTCATGCCTGCAGGTCAGGTTATCATCAGTGCACACCAGAGAAGCGCATAGATGCTCGGATCCCCATCTCAATGAATCCATCGGAATGTAGCGGCCGAAATTCCAGTTCGATGCTGATTCAAATCTCTCCGTACATCTATTATGTTTCTCTTTACATGCGGTTATGATTTTTACACCAATCTCACGCAGTCCATCTGCATTAGAGCAAACATTAAAAAATGTAAGTCTACTTAGAAATGGTACAAATATAATTGTATATATAAAGTGATGTGGGACTTCTACAAGAAGAAAGATTAAACTATATATAAGCATGTCATCTGCTAGAGGCTCATTACACTGTGGTTGGTCTGATGGTTCAGCATGAAGCCTTCAGACCTCTACATGTGGCTGTAGCCATTTGAGCATATATACATTGGGCTGTTGTTTAACTCCAGCACATTCATTTTTTATAGCATTTTGTTTTGGTTCAGGCATTTGGATCATAGACCACTTTGTCTCATACTTTCTTTCAGAGCACAAAAATACCAACACCATTTTTAACTGCTTCCACAAACTAGTGTTTTTTAGGTTTAAACTAAGCTGATAAATTGCTCATTATGCATTCATAAATTAGAAAATTCACCTCTTGTGTGTTGCCTGGGCCAGAAAGGAGAGCAAATAGTAACAATGTTACCTCAATGCATGTCATAAGAGGCAACTAAGGAGGTTTGGAGGGGGGAGTTGACTGTCCCATCCCCATATATTCAAAGTAATCCAGAAGCCATGCTAAAGTTGGATGTCAGGCCACAAAGTGCAGATAGCACAGCTAAGCTGTAAACCATGACACAACGCATTCCATTCTTCAGACATCTTGCTAATATGCAGAAGTTTGAGAATAAATGCAGAAGAAGGAGCTTCATACAATGGTCAGCTTGTTACAACTCACCTCATTAGTGGATCCATTTGGTCTCTTATCACCTTCAGTGTCATCTCACAAGCACATCTGAACAAACCTTCACACCCTAAGGGACCCTGCAATATGTGAAGCTAATGAAGATTCTACACAATATACAAGTGCATCTAAAAAATATTAGACAAGTTAGAAAGTCACATGATTAAGACACTATATGACATGCCACTATATATCTTACAATGGTTGTTAAGTGCGATTATGAACAGGTAAATTAAAGTATTACCAATAGTAAAAACAACATATTAACAGTATTTTTACTAAAACAACCTTCATCAGGATTAAAAACAACAATGAATCTGCATAGGAACATATATATAGTACAGTGAGTAGTAAACTATACAAGAAGAGAAGAAAGACTATATTTACGTATTATATGTATGTTCCAATGTAGATTCATCATTTTTTTATCCTGTTGAAGGCTTTTACGTTTAAACACCATCCGCCTTGTGTTCCATTTTTATGTCACTTTAACACTTTATGTTGGTAACACTTTATTTTCCCATTTCCATCATACCGACATTATTGTGCTTCACAACAGTCCCTATATTTCCAGTTTGTTGGGTTAATCATGTCATGACACCATGGAAATTTAACAACTATTAAGAAAAGTAAATATATATATATATATACACACACACACACACCCTCTAGTCAAAATTTAATTAATTTTTACTTCACCTAACTTCACACAAAAACCACCTGGTTTTTATATCTTGGATGTATTGTGAAGACAAATCAATATCTTATAACTAGTTTAATGCTATTGACTTTTTACATACAATTAAAATTTACAGTGACTGAACACCAGTTGTACTGTATACTAAAAAAAAATAATATTTCCAGAATTACATTACAGCTACTATGGTTCTAAAAGGCAACAATTGGTTAATTTATTAAAATTTTTACTTTCTATAATGTGTATAAATAGCAATGTTATACAAATGAATAAAAACATAACTGCACATAATAAAGATAATACAAATCTTTCTATCTATCTATACACCCATAACTTATTAGGGTCGTAGAGGTACTACATTAGATGCATCAATACACAGATTCCTCCAGTGATATCTATCCTCAGTGATGTGGATGAGTGTGGGGCAAATTTTGACCTGTTCTATCTTTGATATTTTCAATATCATACAATTTTCTATATAAATAATAAATTACACTCTTCATTATGATTATTTATGTTTCCACTCCATAACAATAGTTAAATACATTACATTCTCTTGCTTACCTGTCAACTGCCCGTAAATCGCTGTAATTTTTACGGTTTCTTCCAAGCTGTACTGTTTTACGGACATACACCGGCATTTACGGGTTTTTACGTGAATTTCTGCAGTTCTGTAAGTTGTTGGGATTTTTACTAAATATAGTGGTGACACTGATATTTTTGTATATATTTTAGTGGCAACAGTGATTTGTGCGGGGTTTCATTCACAATAGTGTCGTTTGCGGGTTTTATTTAATCTGGTCTTGGGACGAAGTATTGTTGGAAACAATGCTTTTAACACACTACCCAGTACTTTAATTATTCTCTGTGCTTGAGACATTGTCTTTATACCGAACTTAGGGAATTTTTGTCCACGTGCATTGACAGTGTTACTCAGTGTATCTACAGTACACAAATGCTAACATGTATTTTGTTTCTAGGCCTACTATATACATCGTTTAATTTATATTGTAAGTTTTTGTTTGCCTCCTAGACCTAGGTAGTGTAGGTAGGCCTATAGTTAAATAATAGAATATGCATTTGTTTATGTAGGCCTAAATCTGATCTTTAGATTTATTTTAAACCAATATTTTATTGTCACGTTGTTTCTTTTTAGGAATTACAAACGGAAAATGATGCAGCTGACTGAAAATGAAGCCGTCGCTGCTATAGATGCACGATCGCTTCCGATCACAGATGCACAATCTCCACGAGTCATAGTTGTACAGTCTCCGCTGATAATAGACGCAGTCTCCGCTATTCACAGATGCACGATCTCCACGAGTCATAGTTGTGCGGTCTCCGCTGATAATAGATGCACAGTCTCCGCTATTCACAGATGCACAGTCTCCGCTATTCACAGATGCACAGTCTCCGCTATTCACAGATCCCTACCGGTTATAGCTGCACAATCTCCACGGGTCATAGTTGTACGACTTCCGCCGATAGCCGATGCACAATCTCCACTATTCATAGATGCACATTCTCCGCCCGTCATAGATGCACGATCGATGCCGGTCATAGTTGCACGATCTCCACCAGTCATAGTTGTATGATCTCCACTATTCATGGATAGTTGAAATTATTGATGAACGCTTTATAGAGCACTCCAACAAGTTGTTATAGTTTCAAACGTATCTAAGCATCCATTCGCTGCATTAACTTTTTTTTCATATTTCTTTTTTTCGTATTAACCTTCACAGCGCCTATATCAACTCCGGCCGCCGAAAAACAAAATGGCGGCTAGCGCCGTTGGCGACATACCCCATCCAATGAGATATCGTTATAATAGACGCCCCACATCCTGATTGGTTACTCGGGAACATGCGCTATTGAAGCCGGTTCATTCCTACGTCCGACATGATCGTTGTAACAATGGCTAGCCAGAAGATAGAAATTTTATAGCAATTAATCTGACCACATCTGCACACCGGTACGATGCCATGATGGTCGACTGGTTTTATAGACCTTTCTTTCATCGTATTTTTAATAAAATAACATTGAATCGTGGCTTGAATCATGAATTATTGAGTTATTTAGTTTCACAGCAGTGAATATACAGAATGCCGCGTTGGTTTGGAGACTTGTGGACGTTTGATATCGAATATGTGGAAGTAGCACAAAAAATGGCTCTAAACCTAATCTCAAAGAACAATTTTACTGCAAATCTATATGTTTTATACAGTTCTCCCGGCTATATTTTGATAATTTCGCAGTGAAAGAACATAAATACAACAGATTTGCATGATTTAGTTTACAGTGTTGCCAAAGAATTCGATAACTAAGGTAAGTTATTTTTTTATTTCCTCTTTATTTGTTATAAAATATGTGTTTTTTTGTGAAAAACGTCTTTACCACTTTCTCATACCTCTGGTATCTCACACACACGTACATAAATTACACCAATATATGCATAATTAAATTCTTTATTTATATGTGCAAATATTATTTAAATATCTCTAACAACCAAAAAATTATCACATTTTCAAAACAGTCACCATCAATAACGCAAATTTTCAAAAAAGAATCCGGTGGCAGGGAGACGTTTCGTATTTTTAAATCTGGCTTGCTAAAGGTTAAAGTTACATAAGCATAGTCTTTGTGCTCTATAATTTTCCACTATGACTGTCTATGTTAAGCAAAGGCAAACTACCTGTAAAAAAAACCCAAAGACTTTTTTTTTTCGGATGGGGTCCCCCTCAACATTTCATGCTCAATTAAGGTTTTTCATAACTTTTTTTTCTGGTTTTCAGTCTCAACAGGTTGACAGGTATGCTCTTATTATCTGTGGCCACCTGTTTATTCCTAGCATTCATGTAATTATATTATTGTACGCCATCAAATCATACATTATTTTCTCAAACAAACAACATATACATCAGTTTTTTCTCAAATAAATCATCATAAAATAAGATGTACTTACAAGAGCAGCTATCATATTGTGTGTCAACCTAAATGGTACTCGCTCTGGCCACTCAAATGTCTCTCCCTGAAATGAAAAACATTTCTCTATGAAAGCATACCATATACTAGGATATTTTCCCCTTTTCCCATCTTTAAAACCTTCAATTTGGAATGTATACCCCCTAATGTAATTATCTCCTTGGCAATATTTGTCAGTTTATGATTATCCTTTATTGATTTTTATATAAATTTATTTAGGGTTAGTTATGTGGAACAAAATCTCTCCAAACCCTAAGCCTAACTGTAAAAAAATGAATAGTTAATTAATAATTGATTAATATCAAGTGGAAAACATTACCAAGGGAAATAGTCAAATTAATAATCACTTCGGGGGTACGCGTTCCAAACCAGAACCCAACCTTCTCACACCTCTTGTATCATATGTACAAAAACAAAACCATCTCTGTTTGTTTGTTTGTTATTTGTGAAAAATGGCTTCACCCTTTCCTCATACCTCTCATATCACAAATACAACAACAAACATTACACACATATTTGCAGTATGCAATTCTTTATTTACATGTGCAAAAAAATTATTTTAAATCTTTAAGAACAAAAAATTGTGTTTTCAAAACACCCACACAAAAAACTAATTGTCAAAAAAGAACATTTCTTGACAATGTGCATTATTTGTTGTTAGTGCATGGTAAACATGATAACATTTTTGTTTGTAAAGATATAAAAATAATTTTTGCACATGTAAATAAAGGAGTGAATAATGTATATAATTGTTTTTTCTGTTCCTGTATGTGTGATGTGACAGTTGTGAAGTTGAAAATTTGGGGGAAAATCTCAAAACTACAATTTAAAAAATTATTTCCTGGCGCACCTAATACTTGAACAATGTGTGACAACACTGATAAAATCTGCCTAAATATCTATTCATGTTGTATATATGTTGTTTAATATCCAAATTAATATAATATGGACTGAACAAACTAATAAAACATGAAGAAATCACATACAATGTTTGTCCATTCAACACTAGGTCTAGGTCGACAAATAACGTAATTATTTTTCATGCCAACACGTGGCACCCCTGATAAAAATTGTTTTTGCGTTATTCAATGAATAAATGAACATTCTTATAATATAACAGAACAACTAAAACATGTAGATATTACTTTCCATGATGATCACTTACCATGCCTTCGGTACTATGTTTGATAATAAAATATAACAATGAAAATCAATTTAATTTGCTCTAGACTTTTGGTAAATAAATTAGCCGGCATTCTCCTTCTAACAATCATAATGTGTAAAGGAATTTGACCTTTAGACTGATGTATTCCTAGCTTTGTGTGGCAGGAATTCTATGTCATATGAGCTTAAATTTGTGTGATTCCGTACTGAGGAATTGGGGCATAGCAACAGAGGTGACTGGATATGCTGATGGGCCACTGGTAACATAAGGCCGTCAGCGTTTTCAGGCACCTATGGCGCCTGTAAGGCTAAAAGTATGTTGCTGCTGTGTTATAAAATCCTTACTACAGGTGTTACCTTCATACATAAAAATTGTAACCATATGCCACAGCAGATATTGTTTGGAGAACTTTCGGAACGGAAAGAGTTATAGGCAGACCACTCCTGAGATATAAAGACGTATACAAGACCTCAATGAAAAAGTTTTATATTAACCACAATTGCTAAAATGTGATTGAAGACCATGAAGATATGAAGGTCGACACAGCACATTGGAACACAAACTTTTGAGGAACAGGCTAGGTTAATGCAAAACAGAAGTGACTAATTAATTCTACAACTAACACTATCTAAACACACAAACCTGGAAAGAACTATTTAAAAGATGAAAAAGCCCATACATACATAAACATTGATTACTAACTCTGTATGTGTGACAAGCAGCTAAAATACTCAGTTAAGCAGACCCCCTTCTGCCAGTAAGTCACTAAAACCTCCATTTTTATAGTTACTTCTAAATACATTACAGCAGGGCATTACAGCAAATACATTACAGAAAAAATAATGTCTCACTAAACAAAACACCTTTATCTTAGAAATAATCACCCATGAAAATCTAAAAAGAAAAAAACAAGAACAACGTTTCAAATAGACCAGTATACTTGATTCTTGATTAGAAACTAGGTTCACAGCACGTGGTGCACTCCCATAAGTGCTCTGTTCCAGCAGCCATCCCAGTATATGTACTCACAGATTCCTGGTCAGTTGTTTATTGTGTGATCTTCAGGACTTTCAAAAAAAATTACTTTGCTTTCCCTCCCCTCTAGACACTCCCATTTTTGACATTCTGTATATGTGTATGTTCTCAGCCTCATTGACATCATCTTCATCTTGGAATGAATTTATTACTGCCTTGATCAAGTCTGCTTTATCTCTTCTCAGCATTGTGCCGTCTATCACCGCATTGCCTGACAATATGTCGGCTCTTTCGTTTCCTCTGACCCCAGCATGACCAGGCAGTTTATTCATATAATGCTCTAGACAATTGGGTTATTCAATAAATCACACCATTTCTTTCTAAGCGTGCATTGTACAACCTGTACAATACACACTATATTAACTTAAAATATATAATGAACAGCTTCAAAACCATTGAAATTTCACAAGATCTGAATGTGTATGGTTAAAAAAAATCTTTGTATTTTGTACAGTACACTGTAAATATGTAATGGCTGACAGATGTTATATTATAGACAATATATTGCTATAAGTTTGGTAGATATAAAAATGATACTGTATTAAAATACACTGCAATAAAGGTTACTTTTACATTAATTGATTTAGCATGTCGCTATTTTAGTCTAAACAATTATTTTTTAAATCCAAAATGTGTGAAATTACGTCAGTCAGACTTTAACCGATTCCCCCTTAGAGCGCCGCTTCTACGTGCTGACCTCTAGAGCGGCGTGGAGTCGCTTTTTTTTACATGTATCATTGCGATCGATAGTACATTTTTAGTTTCCGCCGGATCTATCAAAAACCACAACCATTGCGCAGATCTGTGGTTTAGCATCCTTTTTACTTTTTCAATCGGAGGGAACGGACGTAGGACTGAATTTGTACGAATTATTTAGACTTAGCTAAATTTTAAACCTAGTTTTTGAAATGGAAAATATTTGTATGTATACTGATGTGACCGGCCGCAGTTACGATGGAAATATGCACGATGTATGTGATTTACATGCTGTAGAAGATGTTGAAAGCGACGTTGAAGTTCCTATATTTGATTTCGATAGTGATTCGGACCATGAGGACAAAATTAGCGACACTAATAGTAGCGTCATGAATGACGCTGGAGTGACGAAATTTTTCCTGTTGAAGGCGAGAAATTTATTGAAAACGTTGGCCCTGTGTATGATCTTGACGCGAATGCTACTCCTTTTGATTACTTTAGTCTCATCGTCAATGAGGAGTTTTATCAATATGCAGCAGATCAGACCAATTTGTATGCAACACAGCGTCAAGAACTAGCAGGAAAAGAAGACACGTACTGGTCACCAGTAACTGCCTGCGAAATAAAACTTTTTTCCATATTTACATCATGATGGGCATACATGTATTGCTTGAGTATAGCATGTATTGGAGTACAGATGACAGACTCAATGTTTCAGGTATATCATCATGCTTGGGGGGAAATAGATTTGAGAAAATATCCCAATATTTTCATCTGAATGATTCTTCTGGGCAACATCCCAAAGGCCACAAAGATTATGACCCCCTATATAAAGTCAGACAATTTCTGGATATGGTCAAAAGGAATATTGCTTCTGTTTTCTCTCCTGGAAAGAAAATAACCATTGATGAAGCTATGATAGCTTACAATGGTCGTCTTTCCTTCAAGTAGTACATCAAGGGTAAGCCACACCCATGGGGGATCAAGGTCTGGTGTGCGGCCGACTCTGCAACAGGTTATCTGTTAGACTTTGATGTCTATGTTGGCAAAGTTCTGGAACCAATGCCACATGGATCTTGACATTATGTTGTCACTAAATTATGTCTGCCTTTCTTTGGAAAGAATCACCATATTTTTTATGACAATTATTTTTCCTCTTTTCAGCTGGCAAATGATCTGTTGCAAAACAAATCATACTCATGTTCCACGATACGGCCAAATCGCAAGGGATGGCCAGATGCTTTCAAACCTAAGAGTACCAAATCTATGAAGCGAGGTGATGTGCAGTATAGGCAGCAAGGTAACACAGTGGCCACTGTTTGGAGAGACAAGAGATTTGTATCCATTCTGAGTACAAACACAACACCAGGTCTCACAACTGTGGCACGTCGTACCCCACACGGCAAAATAGATTTGCAGATACCATCCCCGGTGGCTGTCTACAATCAGTCTATGGG
Source organism: Meghimatium bilineatum (assembly GCA_034231615.1). Lineage (NCBI taxonomy): Eukaryota > Metazoa > Mollusca > Gastropoda > Stylommatophora > Philomycidae > Meghimatium > Meghimatium bilineatum. The sequence continues at coordinate 44,722,691 of CM067298.1, forward strand.
AGGAGTAGACAGATTTGACCAACTCTGTTCCTATTACACTGTGGGCAGGAAATCTGTCAAATGGTGGAGGTACATGTTTCGCTTCCTCCTGCAAACTGCCATCATCAACAGCTCCATCCTTCACTCTTGTTCCAATCGACCCCACCCGAAGGAAAAGAATGTTGCGCAGATAGCCTTCCGATTGAGTTTGAGCTCAGCTTTCTTAAGTGGCAACATATCGAAGAAAAGGAAGGCTCCCACCAATCATGCTGCAACTTCGGGTGTCGGTAACAATAACCTGCTTGAGCACAGGCTTATTCGTATGGTAGGGAACAAAAGGGCATGTTTCTGGTGTGTGAAGAACCGGCAGCATGGGAGCAGAAACAGGGCACATGAGACAGTCTATGGTTGTAGTTTGTGTCAGATTCGACTGGGCAAAGGAGAATGTTTCTCGCAGTATCAGGTAACATTGACAAGTTGACTACTGATGAGTCCAGATACTTTTCCTGTGCTGAAAATGTAAGTTACACATTTTTTTCCCCTCATTATTCTAACTTTAACAGTTTATTTTTTTGAATGTATAAGTGTTAGATTATTGTTGGTATAGTTTCCTGTGAGACTGTTCATTTTTCAGTTGATCTGCCAAGTCTGAGTGTGATAGGACAGACAGTTTTAAAGAAAATGCATTTTTAATATCATCATATCAACAATTTGGAGGAGTTATGCCCCTTGTGTTAGGGATGGGGGATTGACAATTGGAAAATCTCATAGGGGTGATAGGGTTAAATATATGTAGCAAGCAATATTTTATTACTAAAAACAAAAATGAAAGCATATCCTATTCCGGATTTAGCCATCAGCTCAGCATTTTTTGATGTAGTGATTTTCTTGGTAATATTTACAATCAGTAGTTTTCCATTGTTTTCAGAAATTGTCACGTACATATTGCATGTAGCAGGCTTTGAACCTGGTACCTTTGCCGTCTCAGATGGGCTCTGTATCTCGCCACCACAGGGCTGGATCAAAAAATGTAAGCATGCATATAATGAACAAATGTTATTAGGGGATACAAAATTCCATCTGTGGAGAACAATAGACCACAGTAATTGTGATAACATTCTAGCATTATTTTGTCGATGATCCACTTCTTGATACTAAAAACTCATAGGAGACTTCATTAAACTTTTAAAGCAAGATTTTTACAGTCTTATTCCCCAGTTTATTTAATCGTTACATGGTAGGAGACACAAGACCTAGAATTCTAATTCCCAGTAAAATACATAAACTTAATAGAGAAAAGTAAGGTCATTTACCTTGTTAAAGAGGCAGTTAAAATCTACATGGACACAGTCACCAGTATTGGAGTCAAACAAAATATTCTCTCCATGTCTGTCACCCAGTCCTAGGATGTAACCTACTATACTCATTACAGCAGTTGTTCTTGCATATGACACTCTTGCATTGTACCTGACAACAATAAATGACTATATGTACTTTCATGTCATGAAAACTAAATATGTTTGTTTGCTTGCTTGTTTCATAGCATGCATTCTCAAACTGCTGCTGGCTCTCTCTTGTAGCAGGGCAATGGTCCTACTATCCAGCAGGATGTAAATCTACAGATCAGAGATGTGTTGTGTAGCTGTTTTATTTGCACTGACACATCTGACTTTGATTATAACAAACAATGTAAATAAAACTGTATATTCAGTTCATACAGCAAATCTCCAAATTTGTGCTACTTTTCCTCTGCAGTACCATGGTCCTTGCTTTTGATTGCATGCACATGTTTTTGAAAAGGCCCAAAAGGGAAACAAACAATATCAATACTGTGACCTGCTATGCATGTCATAAAAGATGGCTAATGAGGTTTTTTGATGGAGTTGGCTGTCTCATTCCATAGTCTCTGACCCATTAACCTTGCTGAAGTCAAATGTTCAGACCACAATGCGTAGAAGAACTTTTGATTTCAGAAATTGTGGTCAGGTCATTGATCATGAGGACAAAGTCCACAATCTTTTATAATAACAGGTGCAACCATATAGGTGCCCATGTTTGATTAAAGTCGATAGGAGATGTCATAACATACATCTGATTTTTTCTTCATTTGCTATGCCTGCCAATGTCTGTGATCATAGATCGTTACAACTCTCTGTCCACTGTGTTCCAATCAGTTTTCTGGATGACACTCTCTTATACCGCATGTTCTCTTTTTTCATTCTCCACCGATTTTGATAACTCTCTGTCTACTGTGTTCCAATCAATTTTCTGGATGACACTCTCTTATACCGCATGTTCTCTTTTTTCATTCTCCACCGATTTTGATAACTCTCTGTCTACTGTGTTCCAATCAATTTTCTGGATGACACTCTCTTATACCGCATGTTCTCTTTTTTCATTCTCCACCGATTTTGATAACTCTCTGTCTACTGTGTTCCAATCAATTTTCTGGATGACACTCTCTTATACCGCATGTTCTCTTTTTTCATTCTCCACCGATTTTGATAACTCTCTGTCTACTGTGTTCCAATCAATTTTCTGGATGACACTCTCTTATACCGCATGTTCTCTTTTTTCATTCTCCACCGATTTTGATAACTCTCTGTCTACTGTGTTCCAATCAATTTTCTGGATGACACTCTCTTATACCGCATGTTCTCTTTTTTCATTCTCCACCGATTTTGATAACTCTCTGTCTACTGTGTTCCAATCAATTTTCTGGATGACACTCTCTTATACCGCATGTTCTCTTTTTTCATTCTCCACCGATTTTGATAACTCTCTGTCTACTGTGTTCCAATCAATTTTCTTGGTGATACTCTCTTATCCAAATATTCTCTTTTTTCATCTACTACCAGACATCCAAGGCAGTTATTCCTGTTGTCATTGATACATTTCCTATCTTCACACAGCAAGTCCAAATAAATTATCACTACTTTTTATGTTTGAAGCTTCCATTTTTCATAGAACTTTTTCTGCACATTCTTATTAATATTTCTAGAATCCCATTGACCTCTCAGCATTATTCAGCAAACCTCATCTGTGTCTTGGTTTTTCTTGTCCTCTTATTTATTTTTCAAGTCATTTTCATATATCAAGATTGAATCTTAAATATTGTAGAATCTTATTTCAACTGGCAAGCACCTATTACAAACAATTATCATTATTTCTAGTTCAATATTATGTAGCATTACACCTCAAAGTACTTTGTCACTGTTTACACTAAAATAATTCCTTATTTCTTACCAGGAGGTCGGATCTGGGAATGTTCTATTAAACCATTCCGGAAAGACAGCTGGATGACGAGGCAACAACTTCTCTTTGAATACTTTGAGTTTGGTTCTATAGAACAAAGAACAAGCTTTATAATTTATTGAAAGTATTTTATGAAATGACACAAAATCAACATGTTAGTTAATATGGCAAAGACGTACTGGACTATATGGGAAAGTATAAAAACGATTTCAGATACTGTAACCGCCGAAGACGGATGTGCCGGGCCATTGGCGCAAATAAAACGGCGGCACAACGCATTTCCATTCTCTGGACTACATCCTGCTAGAAATCTAGTAGGACAATGGTCTTGCTACAAGGGAGATCCAGCAGGAGTTTGAGAATGAACGATGAAGAAGAAGAAGATACTGTAAAATATAATTTTAAAAATAAAAATATATATATAATAAGATATAAAGTATAAGAATTGTATTTGTTTTCTACTAATCATGCAGCAGTTGCAGACTGAACACAATAACTTAAGAACTTACTCTAAACTTGAATGTAGCGCTGGCATGGTTTCCTTAAGTTCTTTACCAGACATATGCAAGCCTCTCTCCTTGTACAACTTTGCTAAAACATTGCGCAATCCTGTAGTGTTGTTAACCCACTCAATCAGACCACATTCCTCATTTAGTGGTGTAACAGTCTGAGGTAAGAAATGCATAACAAAAGATATTGTACTGAGCTGTGAATAAATACTTCTTATGATTATAATAATATTGACGGATTAATTGATTAATGACGATAATGAGAATAATAGTAATAATAATAGACCATCAATGGCAATGATTATAAGTTTCAGATGTTTGTTGCTGGTTTAATATCTGTAGGTTCGTGCTGAGAGGACTAAAAAAGTCAAATACTGGCATGTATCAACCTGACACATTTGGAACACTTATAATCAGACTTGGATATCTATGTGTTTATTGTTTTACCCTTTCAGACTGCATATTTATACTGTGCCTCTTCTCAGTAAAACGGGCAACTTTGCTGGTGTTTCTGCACCACATTGGGGGGGTTCTTAGCAATGGATTCCAAGAAGGCGTCATTGATGTTGAACATCTTTTAGATACACTTTGAGAGTGTCACAGCATTTTTCCCACAGGCCACTCATTTACCCTTATAGAGCTATATACCCTTATAAGCTGCTCGTTGTCAATTTATTATAATTTTTGGTTTCTTGATCAACGCTCATTTTGGCTCTACTGCCTTCAATGTGTTAGTAACATTTTATTATTTATCCCTGCTTTTACTTGGCTAGATGCTCTAGTTAACTACTTCATGAGAATGTGGAATGTTCTCATAAGCTGGTAAACCCAAAATGGAAATTTCTATATAACAATCAAATATATGCTAACGGTCTACTAATAACAAAATATATAGATACAGGGAACTAGCTGTGTTATAATCATCAAATAACTCACGTAAGTCCGAATCTGCAACTGGCGTTTTCTACACTCAGCATCTCTGCGTAAAAACCTGTTGACAATTGTATTGAACTCCATCAGACGACAATCTTTACGTAGATCATCCTGCATGGAAAAAAGTTATGTTGTAAATAGTTAATAACAAACTTCTGCATTTGTTAACAAATTCATGCAGATCAGCAGGATGTAGCCTGTAGAATACAAGAAAAGTTTCATGGTTTACATTAACAGCTTTGAATATTCACTTTTCATTTATAATTAAAATATTGTATAAATACTGTATCTAACAGAATAAATGTGTGTTTGTGTAAGCAGATGAGTGCAAGTGGATGTGTGCAAACGCATAGCTTGGCATATCAAAGAACCTGTAAGGGTCATAGGGGTGAGGAGGAAGATGTGTCAAAACAGGGATATCCATTTTATCATGCCTGCTGTGAAGAAAAGTATGTAGAACTCTTGTCCATTCCTTGATGTTATTCCATGATTTTCTTAATTTCCCACTGTCCATACAAAATTGTTTTAGACAGGACTCCCGTCAGGTCACATGCTCCAACCAGAGTAGCTTTCTCTTTTTTAACTGTTGATATAAGTGATTTTTAAAATCCTGTGTATATGCCATTTTATTTCTGACACATTCATTTGTCATATAATTTAACACTCAAGTTCAAAGACATGTATCATTCCTCTCTATATATGCAGTGATTGTCCAACTGTTGCATCTAACCAGCATGATAGATAATACTAAAGTCTATAGTTTGACCATAACTTGTTTATGAACAGGTGGGAAATATTATTTGCTAATCTAAATCTAACTTACCTTAGGCTTACACATCATGACATAATGTTTGCCATCACTTCCAATCATTGTGATTTTCTTTGGTTTTTGTAAAGATGGCAACACTTCAATCTGATAATAGAAAATGCTTTGTGCAAATAATGTGAAGACAATGTTACTATAATTATTCAGTAAACATACCTTAGAAAACTTTAAATATGAAAAAAAAAATAAGCATGAACTCTTTTGTGCCGAATGTTAAAAACCATATCTACACAGGAAAATAAATATTTTTTTTAATTTAAAAAAAACTGTCATGCTGTATTTTTTCCAATAGGGAGTTACAGGGAGTATTTGAGTGGTGTGCAATTAATACACGTACACGCATACACACACATTATGGTGCAAGTATGCATGTGCATGCATGCGTGTATTAGTTTTTAAAAATACACATACACATATATTTAATGTTAGTCAAATCAGACATTTCTTAAAATGATTCACTCATGGGAAAAATTACACTGCTCAAACATCTCTCTTCTTCTTCTTCATCGTTCATTCTCAAACTCCTGCTGGATCTCCTTTGTAGCAAGACCATTGTCCTACTAGATTTCTAGCAGGATGTAGTCCAGAGAATGGAAATGCGTTGTGCTGCCGTTTTATTTGCGCCAATGGCCCGGCACATCCGTCTTCGGCGGGCTCAAACATCTAACAATTTCATCATGAGATTTAAAAAATCAGAAGGAACACTGGTCTGAAAAACATGCTAGAACTATACAGAACAGTATAAACAGTAGCTCAAACTGGAGAGCACTTGTCTGTGCCTTATTTAGCGTTGGAGAAATGGACGGACTTTTAACTAAAGGGAAAAACTATATGTCAAGTTACCTACCACATCGTCAAATCCTTTGATGTATATCTGGGTGTCAGGAAATGGACTATGATGCATGCCATCTGTGACTGTTGCTGGAAGAATTACTGTTACAAGTGACTGTAAAGGCAGCAATATTTGACTAAAGTTACTGAAACAGAAAACAGAAAAAATATGACAATAATAAAATATTTATATGAAGTAATATATTTGATCACAAGAAATGAGACAAGTTAACAAAAATTAAATTCATTTTGATACAGATTCTATAATAAACAATGATGATCAGCAACACATGAAATTTTTTACAAAGAATAGGCAAAAATCTATTACATCAAAAGATTTTTATTCTTCTTCTTCAGCAATCATTCTTAAACTCCTGTTAGATCTATCATCAAGCAGGAAATTGTCCTAGATTTCCAGCAGGACATAGTCCAGAGAATGGAAATGTGTTGTTTCACTGTTTTATTTCCACCAATGCCTCACATATGCATCTTTGCTGTGGGTTCTTATTCAACATCTCGCTTGCTTCCCCAACCCTATTTCCTATTGTCACAATGTGTTCTTTATTTTCTTTATTCTTATCATGACTTGTCCAAAGATTGTGAACTGTCCTCTTCTGATGTGAATAAACAGCACTCTTTCTTTAATTAACCTTATTTAGATATCCTCATTTTGCATTTAATCTGCCCATGGTGTTCTAACATTCTTTTATAAAACCACATCTCTACTGCATCTACACTTACTATGCTAATTGCCCAAGATTGACTTCCATACATCAGAATCAGTTCTATATAAATTCTTAGAAATCTTTCTCACATTAATTAATTCATTCATTTTCCTTTTGCGCTGAAGTTAGCCCATAGGGCAGAGGTCAGATCTCTCTAATTCTGTCTATTCAAAGCTATTTTGTGCAGTTCTTGAATAGTATGAATATTGATTGTTTTTTACTTTCTCTAAGTATTGTTCTTCTGAGTGTTTCTTTAGGTCTACCCCTGGCTCTTTTGCCTTTAGGACGGTGGTGTATTATGTTGATGTCTGCGTGTAGGACATGCCCGATTTAGTACCAACGGCACATTAATTGGCAAAGATATATTACATAGGACATTCTTCATCTTTTGATAGGATACCTGTGTCTGGGTTATACTACATATATTCTTTAATATACATTTCACCTGTATATCAAGGTACTCAAATATTTGAACATTCTGACTTGCTTCAGACTTGTCCTATCCACTTTCATGTTGCATGCTGGAGGCTATTTATTTTTTGTTATTACAGCTTCTTAAGTCTTTCAGCTATTCAGACAAAATCCGTCATTTTGATGATCTTTTGCACAATTATATTTATCATTTCTTATAACTGTGTCTCATTTTCAGCAATCAAAACTGTTATCAGCACTTCACAGTTTGCTTATTATGTTATAACACTCCAATTTATATATTTGGTATATCCAGTATGGATATTATTTTTTTAATCATATAATTGAATAGATCGGGTAGCTTTTTAAAAGCTTGAGTAGTATAATGTTAAGTCATCTGCCCGTTGATCACCAAATTCTTTTTTTCTGTAACTCCTTGATGCTTCATATTTATCTTATTCTTATAATTCTCATAATAATTTTTGTTACATGACTCATTAAATTTATGGTGCAATTTTTTTCTCCACATAATTTCCAAATGTGTATTGAATTTTCTAGACATATTGTGAGTTTTAATGATCCAGTGAGTTAAGATGGTGGAAGCATATACTTCGCTCAGACTGTACTATATATCAAGTTACATATTCTTTCCAAAACATTGTCTTTGTCATGTATACTCTCAACGCGTCTCTGTCCTGGGAAAGCAGGCCTGCATTGGCCAGAGACGTGCATACATTCTTCTATGTCGCTGGGCCATCATCTTCTTGGTCTTCCTCTTCTTTTCTCGCCTGGCACTTTAGAAGCCACCCTTCATTTAGTTTCAGTAATAAAAAAAATGTCAATGTTCTTTTTCTCTGTCCATGATATTTGTAGGATTTTTCTGTAGCACTTCATTTCAAAGGAATTTATTCTTTTGGATATTGTTTTGTTTAAAGACTGTACTCGTCCTCCAAAATAGAAGTTTGACCTAGAACTATGAACCCCATCTAATCAAACTATTCACAAAGACAACATACAATTAAGACTGAAATTTTTATGGAGCTCTCATAAACATAAGCAAAACTGATCAAAAACCATAACAATTCTAAAATCTATAAAATCTGAATATATTAAAAACTAACCAAAGGCGTCAATAAACCAAAATACATTTATACTAACAATATGACAGTAACAATAAAAATAAATTTAGTAACAACATTATAATTTTTTCACAAGATATTAACATACTGTGACTTTTCAGAACTCAAAAAGTGAAAATTAAAAAATAAAATTGGCAAGATCTATATTCAAACCTGTCTTCAAGAAGTCGCTTCAAGGGCTTAAAACACTGGCTGAGGTTGATAGTAGTACTGGTACCAAAATCTTTCTCACATACTTCCAGCAAACGGTCTGTTAGTTTTTTACAGTCCTAGATTGCAAGATATGGTTACATTATAATAGAATAATTTAAAATACAAGTCAAATTTTCCATCACTTGCTAGCAGTATTATATAATTTTATTTTTTATGACATAAGATTAATTCTTTCCTCCCATAAGAACGATATATTGTTGCAGATAAACATCCATTTCAGACGTATCCACGGTTATTTGTTCTTGCAGATATGCCATCTAAAGTGTGTGGCATATTTATTTTAAATTTTTTTAAAAAATAAGGTAGGTTCCTCTTTTCTGAAATTAGCAAAATGACTTCATCTTTCACGAGTAAGAGAGCTCAAAGATTTAGCAATTGAGCTTTATTATTTTTTGAAAGTTTTTATATTATAATAAGATATTATTTCAAGTGATGTGTTAGAAAATAAGTGTTTCCGATTTTGACAATGGAGATTACCGACTTGTTAAAAATAAAAAAATTAATAGACCTAATATTATTCATATGGTAAAAATAGCTAAAAAATTTATAAAACTGTTCCCATTGCTATTGTTTCTGAAGAATCAGATAGGCCAAGTGACAGCAATGATAATATTGCACTATGTTATACATTAAAATAAAGTTAGAAAAATAGTTAAAATAGAGACATAAAATACAATACCAATATTTTAGCCAACCAAAATGAGATGTCCCTTTAATAAGTTAACAGATACATATAATACATAGTGCCTCATGAACAAAATATCCCATAATGATTCAAAGAGCATGTCAGAGATTGAAAAACATGGTTAAAATACCATATATTACTTGAGTATAGACTGAGTATGTTACTTGCTCCTTTCCTAAGTGAAGGTCTTACATTATTTCCAGGATGTAGAAATATATGATAAAATAGGAGACAAAAATGAGACCAGTTTTTTTTTAAAAATTTCCCTTGGCTATATTTATCAGGCCACTTGTTTATTTTTTTAAGAATTTTTATTTAATGCAAGAAAGGGGGGGGGGAGGATTTATGGAGAAAGGTTTTATGAGTGGAACAAATTAGATTTTCTGCAGGATGTAGTCCAGAGGAAGGAATTGCATCGTCTCTATTTTACTTCATCAAAGGTCCAACACATCTGACTTCCATGTTATCATAAGTGAATAATTATACAACAAATTATGTGATGACTAGACAGAACTAACCTGAATGAACTTTGTCAAACTCCCATCTCTCTCACTGTAAACAAATGATCATATAAATTATACAATTCACTTCCAGATCATAAATCAGCAGTACTGTTATTTATATATAAATTTTAATAATTAGCTGTAAATAAAATACACGTTGATAACTGCATAGGCCACATAGAACATATAAAGGCAATGTATATATTCTTACTTTCAGCAAATTAAAAACACACATCCACCTCCTACTAAAGATCTGCACACAAAAATGTAGCTCGCGTTATTTCTATTCTTATCTGATCTTACTCTAATACTTCTCTGAATTTGTTTTTGCAATGTTCTATCCTACTTATATACATATATGTAGTGCTTTTTTTAACTAGGAAAAAGGTGGGTATACGCTTAGTTTGTGAAAAATTGCATATATTTTTAGTGGTAACATACTAAGCTACTGGTTTTCTTTGAAAGTGTGTGAAAATCACTTTAGGGATTCAGTCAGCCGGAGATGTTATACTGCGCTTGCTTTTGCAGATATTCCTTTGTTATTATGGACATTACAAGACTTGTGAGCTAAATTGGATTTCATCTTTCTAACGTGATACAACACCACCATATTCAACATCTATTTATCTTTAATGTCTCAAAATCTGACATGAGAACATTTTTTAAAATAACAACATTGTGCCAATAAACAAACACATCATGGAAAACCATAAATCACAAAAAACTAGCCAGGATCATGAGATAGTTTATTTTTGATCACGTTGCTAAAGGTTAAGAAACTATTATTTCAGGAACTTTATGAAGGACTTAATCACATGTGTGATGACTTCTTTTTAGAGATAAGAAGATTGTACAGCGATTGTTTGGAACATATTTGGACAAGTGGTTAAAGCCCCTGGAAACGTATTTTGTTTTAAATGAGTTATTCTTTATCAGGTCAAAGTGGAATGATGCTGAATTCCCTCTCCAATGCCTGATTAAGATGAAAGTTAAAATTGATGTTAAATATTTTTATCAATATAGTAATTTGAAATTATTTGTTGAAAGAATGGTAAAGAGTTTAGCAGATTGTTGTCATATTAAAAAGGGACACAATATTATGAAAACTAAATTGACTATTATTCTGAATTATTACCAATTGTTCAATTTTTATATATTGTCTCTCATAATTTATATGAAGCAACCTTTCTCCTATATGACTCAATGGCCAAAGGAGAGAAACAAGTTCACTATTTAATGTCAGAGGACATGTAGCGCAGGAAGAGGTAATAATATGCAGCACGTTTTTTTCCGATCAATTGTTTTTTTCCCCACAAAAAAACCACATGACTACAACAGGTGCTAACATCTGATTCTACCACACAACGTAATTTCATCTCTCAAGGACAGGTCATTTTTGAGCCATGAGGTATTATTGACACAAAATTATGCACTGTTAGTGGGGTAAATCTGCACTGTGGACTCAGTGTGTAGATCTGCCCCAATCAATCCATGATATTTGTATAATATTTTGCAACATGAGGGGCTCATGTTGAGAAATATTTAAACAAATATTTTACTATCACTCTATGTTTCTTTTTAGGAATTATTAATGGAAGAATAAGAAAATGAAGCCGCTGACTGAAAATGTAGCAGTCGCTGCGATCATAGATGCACAATCTTGCCGGTCACAATGCACAATCTTCGCCAGTCATAGATGCATGATCTCCGCCTGTCAGAGATGCATGATCTTCTCCAGTCATAGATGTGTGATCTCTGCCTGTCAGAGATGCATGACCTTTGCCGGTCATATATGTGTGATCTCTGATGGTCATAAATGCGTGACCTCCACTGATCAAATTTATAGTCGAGCACCTTATAAGGGACACAAACACGTTGTTATAGTATCAAAATGGATCTAAGCATCCATTCTTTATATTAATTTTATTTCTCATATTTTCGCATTAAAATTACATAAAGATACATAGGCCTAGTCTTTGCTTTCCTATAATTTCCACACAATGCGACTGACTATGTGAAGACAAGATGCTGCGCAGTTATTCTGCTGTTTCTGTCAATTCTACTAGATTTCCAGCAGGATGTAGTCCAGAGAATGGAAATGCTTTGTGCCGCCATTTTATTTGCGCCAATGGACAGACACTTCTGTCTTCGGCAGAAATTCTAATTTTACTGTCTCCATGTAATTATATGTTTTGAATACCATCAGTAATGTAGGATGGATGGATAAACTATTTTCTGATGGCAGTTTGGACTCTTATTTTTAAGTCTAGTTGTCGGAAATTGCGAAAACGTGAGATTTGTGTCGTTTTACCCCATGTTACCCTATTTTTACTATATAACTTCAGAGATATATTAACATTTTCATAATTACATAAAATGTAAGTAATAGAGCGTTACTAAAACAAATTCAATCTACAGAGAAGTATTAGAATAAGGTAACATAAGAAAAGAAATAACGTGAGCTACAATTTTTGTGTAGCTATATAGTAGTGGTGGATATATATTTCTAATTTGCTAAAAGTAAGAATGTTAAAGCTTTATTGTTTACATTTTTTAATTTCTAACAATAGAATGTTTTAGAAATGTATCAATTTTACATGAAATTTTACCACAATTTATGTTTTAATCTCTTGGAATATATATAAATATTAAATTTTACAAATATAAAAATGTGTCCTTTTCTGTCAAATGTCTTTTTGTTTTCTGCTAAAAGAGCACTGGTAAACCTAGATAAGTCTAATACAGGGTTGCCAGAATTTGTCAATTTTTTAATGTCACTGGTCATGAAATTTATGTTTTGGTAATTTTTGGTCCATTTGATAACATAATAAAATTTAGAAATCTGTCCATTTTCTGCCATATTTTACTTGACATTTGACTATAATAAATTTCAACTATCTGGCAACCATGGTTTAATACATCTACCTTGATGAAAACTTACATGGCTTTGGTAAAAATATTTGTGCACCTTGTGACTCGCATCTGATATGATGACTGTGTGAATATAGTTATTAAATGCATCAAATTTTCACTTTTATTAAAATCTGAGTAATTGTAAAAATAAGCAAAATTACATAATGGAAACTAACCAAATTCTCCGAGAAATCTGACAAGGGAGAAAGCCACAGTAACAAAAATAAGAAGAGATAACACCTATGATATGTATTACTGTCACTGATTATTAATCTATCTATTTCCATCTATATGCTGTGGCCCTTGTTTACCTAGCGGCGTCAAAGGTGGAAGAGTTCTCTGGAGATCGCATACTTGTGTGTCGTTTGTAAGCTTGTTTCTGTGGCTTCTTTGATTTCTGTGATCCATCTTTTATATGGTATACCTCTGGCTTTACAGCCATGATATCTCTGTGTCATGGCCATTTGTGGCATGTTATCCATTGGTAGTCTGGAAGCGTGTGAAAACCACTTGATCTGTTGTCTTTTGATGTGTCCCAATACTGGTATTGTTTTGGTTATCTGTCTGATGTTATCGTTTCTAATTCTATCTCTTAATGACACTCAAGTATTCTTCATAGACATGTCAATTCTGCTGTTACTATTTTTCTTTTGTTTTGTTCTGTTATTGTCTATGTTTGGCACTGGTAGCACAGTTATGGAATAATAATAGTCTTGTATAATGCAACTTTAGTGTCTATGTTTATATTTTGTTCTTGAAAATATGTGTCATCTGTCCTAGGATCTGATACGTTTTGTTGCATCTATTTTGTATCTCTTTACTGTTTTTTTCTTCACTCAATATAATGCTTCGTAAGTAAGTGAACACATTTATCTGTTTACAGTATTTATTATCGATGGAGATAGTGATATTTCTATTTCTTTCTTTCTTTGCTATAGCCATTATTTTGGTCTTTTCAATATTAATCTTCATGTTGAATTTTTGACATGTTGTATGGAGTCTGTTCATTTGTTCTTGCAATTGTTCTTGTGATGTCACTATTAGTACTTGGTCATCTGCAAAGAGTAGTTCGTTCAATTTGTCTTTTATGTTATCTTCTTCGTTGGTACTTGTTAGTTTATAGATATGGACGATATATGTTATAAAAAGTAGAGGGGATAGGGCAAACTCCTGATTGAATTTGGAACTTATTGGACACTCCTGAATTTGTTCTTACTTCACATTGGATATTAGCATAAATGCCCTTGTACATATTGATTAAATGTTCTGGTGCTCTGTATATTGATAGTGTTTTCCAAAGTTGTCTGTCTGTCTACTCTGTCGAAAGCCTATTCTAGGTCGACGAATGTGATGTATAATTCTTTGTTGTTTACTGTGACTCTTTCTGTTAGCTGTCTAAGTGTAAAGATAGCATCCATACAGTTTTTGTTCTTATGGAAGCCCATTTGAGTTTTTTTGTGGTTCGTTGTATGATCGTAATCTTTGTTCTAATATTTGATTATTAATATAAATAATAGCAAAAATACCACATGCAAACCATTTGTATACACGTGGCAGGTGCATCTGCCAATGATTCTTTATCTCCAAACAGCTGGCACCTTGAACGCTTGCTTGTTACTATGACCGTATTTGGCAGTGTGAGATCACATGATCTGTAAATCAATGTGACCGAGAGTCTGTGTAAACTAGGCTAGTAATACGCCACATCCTTCTTGTTCATTTATTTTTGCAGTAGTGTTTAATACATAGCGACAGTTTAAGTTTTACTAGATCTGTATCTAATGAAATCTGGAGCTATATTTTCTGAAATATTTATGGATTCCGACAATGAGGATTCTTGGGAGTCGTGGCTGTAAATTGTGCTCCACTGCATACTCAATATGACTAGGGATATAGATACTAGTTCTGTGTCCAGTTTGTCTGACATATCTGAGAGAGAATATAGCAACTTTCAGTTTATAAGCCTAGTCATGTCTGGCTTTGCGACTTTTCTGAAGTTGCTGAGCTGGTAAACCTATTTCATAACGTGTGTGAGGTAGACATGTATTTTTGTTTATGACATCCTGCCAAAGATGGATGTGTTGGGCGATTGGCACAAATAAAATGGCAACACAACACATTTCCATTCTCTAGACTACATCCAACTGTAAATCTTGTAGGACCATTGTCCTGTTACAAGAGTAATTCAATGATAATTTGAGAATAAACGCTGAAGAAGAAGTACATGACATGATATTAACAAGCTAGTTTTGATATTAAATTGTTTATTAAATTAAGGTATTCCAAGGTAATTCTTTTTTTTTCTTAAATTATTTATTTCCTTTAATAATTCTTTCTTCATACAAAGTGTTGTTTGAACCTTTTTGTGGGTTTTCTTCTCTTTTCATGGTTATCCCTATTCTTCTATATGTCGACATCACAAAGGCATCAAAGATGTCTTCTAATTGTTAGTTTATTGTCCATGTTTCTGAGTCATACATTAATATAGAATAAATATAGGAGGATATTTACTACATTCGTAATTAACTAAATAAAATGGGTATCAAAGCGCATATGGAGCTGAATAAAGCACCTGATGATAATCTCTCAATTCAATCTATGACTTTAAATTTGTAAAATCTTACCTTGGACACTGACATCAGCATCCACATGGCTTGATTAGGATAAGTGACCAAAAGCCCAGCAATAATTTCCTATGAATAATACAAAGAAACAACTTTTTTTTTTAAGCTTTACAAACATTCAGAGGGAGAAAATAAGACAAAGAGAATGAGGTATATATGTGCATATAATGATCATCAACATCAGGTGATATATTCCTTCAACAATGTTGTCTATATAACAGCCATTCAAAATTCCTCTCCACTCTGTACCTGACACCCAGTGTCTATCACTGAGGAGTGTAGACTCTTTATGATGTTTTAGGTCCATATTCATCTGAGGTATTCTGTATCTCTTGCCAGTGATCATGTTTTCAATTATTATTCTCACTAAAACATTTTTTTAAGAGATCATGTTCCCTCCAATAAGCACCATTTCGATGAGGATACAAGATGAAGTTTTTAATCTAAAATATCATAAATTAGGAAATATGCAATGAGAAATATAAGCAAGAGGGATATAATCAGTGGAATGAGGAGTGTATAAAATCAAAAGTAATGGGAGCTATCAGTGTACATACTCTTCCCTACCTGTGGAAAGAGACTGAGAACAGTGAACTAAAACCCTTTATTTTTAGTGATTATTTATTGAGTTTTTATTTGCATAAGCATATAACTATAACATTTTTTTTCCACTCATTCTCAAACTCTCCAGTAGAAGAAAAAAGGCTTATTAGATTTCCAGCAGATCTACTCCAGAGAATGAAAATTTATTGTCACCGTTTTATTTATGCTAATGGCCAGACACATCTTACTTTGCTGGTCAACTATAATATAAAAGTTGCGGAATTAATGAAAACAAAATACAATTCCAGAGGTAAATAACTATTCAACATTGGGAATAATACTGCCATGTTTATGATTTATCGTTCCTTTTCTGTTTTACTATTAAATTACCTAGCTAAGTAAACCTTATCACCGAAGGAAAACTGTATATAAATATAATAGTATACCTCAAGCTGATGAAAAACATCTGCTTGCGCGTGACATATCCGAGAAATGAGTTGGGGAAATGCCATGAACATCTGGTATGGTGCTAACTGTTTATTTAGCTGCTCAATAATCTGGGGGAAAACATAAGATTAGTAAGAATAAAATGTTTCCTCCATGATGACTCAAGTTAAATATTATCAGTATGATAACATTGGCATAATTACTAAATAATTATAATTCTATGTATCTATGTTCCTTGAGTGCCAAACACAGTGCATAGGAAAGAAACCTGAGCTCTCCAGTTTTAGTGATGTGATGCTACTGTATGTAATTCTTGTATGTTGTTGAGACCCATAATCATACCCTATTTGATGGTTGTTTTGCAAAGAGTCTCTATTGGTCTTCCTCTTTTTTCTTTTTCCATCTGGTACCTATGTTAATGCTTGTAGTGGCAGTCTGTTTTCATTAATTTTAAGTACATGTCCGATATAAGTCTATCATTTCCATCTTACTGTTGTAGAAACATACCGCTGTTTGGTGTCTTTTCTTACTAGCATGTTTGATATGAATTCTTCCCAACCAATATTTAAGAGTCTTCTAAGACATTTATTTTCAAATGAGTTCAATTTCTGCTCCATCACCTTCGTCCTTTTCCAACTTTTGCAACCATATGTCAACACAGATATCACATTGGAGTTGAAGTCGTAGTTTGGTATGTTTACTTATTGTTTTTTATTTCTATATTGCCAGCACAATTCTAGTCTCTTTTGTTTAATTTATTTTGTTGTAACATTTATGACTGTTAAAGCATAATTTACCAAACAAAATCTCACTAAAGAAACATTAAATAAGGAACATTTTTCCTATAACAATTATTGTGGTAAAATGTATCCAAAAAGTGTCAATTTGATAAAATAAACAGCAAAAAATTACCCCATTTATCTTTTTGAGAATTGCTTTCTGTAATTGTAGTTTCGCCTGCTTTCCACGATCTCGTCTCTCTACCTCCACTACCGATGTGCCATAGTCCAGCCACAAACTCAAAAGTCTAGGCAAGGAATGGTAGATATGCTGATTTCCATACTTTAGTGAGTTGCCAAAGTATTTCACAATATAAATTATGAACTCCCTTTTGAAATATATATATAGTACACTTCAATAAATTAGAACAAAGAGATATCTTGTAACAATGAAGCAAAAGACACATTTAATTTTTTAAGTATTTTGTAGTAATCAACAAACAATAATATAATATAATTGAATAGGACAATCTTTTTCACTATCTATGAATTTGTAAGTACCACAAATAAATCCAATCTCATCACCAGTACAGGGTAAACAATAGAATTTCAAGCCATGAGTTAATTAAACCAAATTGGATTTACAATGTGAATGTTCTATTCTCTCTACCACAGAGCCGGCAATAAACAAATGCTAGAGATAAATATACTAAGCACTCAGCAATTTTATAAACACCTAAATAAATTACACAAAAAATTCACAAAAAACAATCCAGAATCCGTACGAATTAGTGACAACTTTACCTCATTATGAGAGATAAACATGCACCTAATCCATTCAGAAATAATTAAGGAAACAAATGCTTACTTAGCATTCCTTTTGTCATAAATCAAATGTTTAATTGTAATTATTTTTTGAAGTCTAATTTGAGAGATATCGGACATCAATGTAAAACTCTCTGTGAAACATTCAGAGAGTTTTACATTGATGTCCAATCTCTCTCAAATTCACTGAGAATAATTCAGATTTTTTAGTACACAATAACAACATAACCTATATATATGTTGAAAAATACTGGATACATTATTCATCTTCTTGAACTCCCAACATTTGTTTTAAAAATCTCTACAATTGTATTATTTGATGATAAGACAGCACAACTTGCATTTCTGTAAAGTGATTCAACAATGTCTGTGATTGTGATGTCAAAATTAAACTGTCTCAGTATGAGCCAGAGACCATCATGCCAAAAATGACTGTAAAATCAATGAAATTGTTCTATAGATCAAATTGGTGCTGTACATTTTTTTCAATTAATATTCTGTTCTAACTATTTGTTCAACCGTGCTTTTGTTTGCACTGAAACCAGTTTGTTCTTCTGCAGTTACTTCTTTGGACTTGTGTTATATTCTGTTCAGGAGTATTTTGAGTATTACTTTATTCAAGTGCATTATAAGGCTAATGGTTCTGTAATCTGATTTTCCATTGCAATATTTCAGACAAAAAGTTTAAGCTGGTAGTGCTCATCTCCTCTTCAATTGTCCTTATAATGTGATTACTTAGGAATGGATACAATTCCTATGAAAATAGAAACACAGATTGCTGAACTTTTTAAAAAAAGGATATTTTATCTGATTACGAAATAAGTTTTGGAAATAGCCATAAACTGCAGGAAGCAAAAATATATGAAATAGAATTTACCCTTGTTTTTCAATTCTATCTTTTTCATCCATCATTGTGTTCATAACCTTATCATAGTATTTGGCCAAGTGGAAGTAGCCATCTTCCCAATCTGGGCAAATATCAATGACATCTCTGTACTGCTTCATAATGACATTTGTTTCAAGATGAGATCTTTCTTCACTGTACTTTCCATACAGTAGGAGAGACTGAGGATTACAATCATAGATTATTGATTGAAACAGAAGAAAGCAGTTACATATCAATAATAGATACATTTTATTTATCATGCAGTGCATGGGAAGTGCTAGTGCTGTGACCAATTGACCTCATCTCACTTTGCACTCCATTTGCTTCACACCAGAATTCTACAATTGTATAGTTATAATGAAGAGATGACAAGGTCAAAAAATCGATAGCCTGGTCTGAAAGACCATTCTTTGTGGGTCTTTGCAAGGGAAAATATGTGAAGAAATTATGACAGAAAAATATCAGGATGAGACAATGTTTCACAGAGACAGATCCATAGATCCAAAAAAAATCAGACAGAAATGGTGACTGACAAACCAAAATTTACAGGAGCACCACTCTAACAATC
Organism: Meghimatium bilineatum; assembly: GCA_034231615.1. Lineage (NCBI taxonomy): Eukaryota > Metazoa > Mollusca > Gastropoda > Stylommatophora > Philomycidae > Meghimatium > Meghimatium bilineatum. The sequence goes on from CM067298.1 coordinate 44,742,225, forward strand.
AATACGGTTGCTGGACTTAGAAAGTTTTTTTTAACATCATAGGGGCAACCACTGAAATGTCAGTACTGTGGTCTCTAAAACAATTTGTACCAAAATATTTTTACTTTAAAACAACTTATTACAAAAGAGCAATTAGGATATGCCCATAACCTATAAGCAAAGAAATTTAATAATGTGCATCTCAATGAAGTATCTCAGATCAGATCTCAGATAGATCAAACGAATTCCTGTGGGCTTAACATCAGTGAAAAATGGGTAAACAATATCAGAGTAGAATTTCAAGGAATTATTGGAGAAAAAAAATCAGGTAACAAATGAGATTCATCCTGATCCACCCAGCTGACACTAATTTGTGTTGCAGCTTGAAATAATTTCCCTAAACAAGATGCAATTTTAAATAAGCTGTGTGAAAGTTTATATTCTGTTGCCGCTATAAAATGTTGACCAGGTAGACCATATAAAAACACACAAGACGAAACATCACAAACATTTTCAGATATGGCATTTCCTTGGATAAAACAAATACCACAATCAGCTGACTATAGCAGTGGTTTTCAATGTTTTTTTGACCAAAGAAGAATTTTGGAAGACTTTTGTGGTTTCCCCGAGACCTAAAATAAACAAAAAGGTTGTCGACTTTTGTTTAGAACTCAGCAAGGCTAAGTTTTATTGATAATTACACCTACCAAATAATGTTGAAAAATATCAATATCAACCTGTAGCACTACCCCTTCCACCCTTACTTGGCTCTGTTGTTACTACCCCAAATTCATTTTGTTACACACTTTGTTGAGAACCTCTGGATTATAGATTTGTTAATCAGCAGTAGTAACTAAACTTTGAGGAAAGACACAGCAGCTGAAAATGATACTGTCTAATAGACTGAAATCACAGATTAACTAATTAGAACAGGAACAGTAAAATCTCACCTGAGCATAAACATTTTTTAGAATGTTGTTCAATTGTTCTTTTTTGCCCGGTTGGGACATATCACCAAAATGTTCACTGATTCCCTTGTCTAAACATGAGATTGCATCATCTGCTTCTCCCTGAGGGACAATACACATATTTTTGAAAAACAAATTTTTCTTCCAATTTATTTTTTTTAAATTCATGGCCAGCATAAAATACTCTCAAAAAATGTTCTCATGTTACAAGAAAATATGGTTGGGTAGGTGCAAAACCGCATGCATAAATTGTTTTGGGGTGTACTTGAAAACCTTTTTATGTCAAAAATTCTGAATTTTGTGAACTGTGTGTTAAATCCTGAAACCTGTGAGCAGCACCTTCTGACAACATGCATAGCTGTGCACCCACATGGATTAGAGGGAATGTTGCTGCTAACACATGTCTAGGTTGTGTCCCCCTCACTTAACAAATGACTTATCGCTCACAAGTATTATACTTATCTTGTGCATCAATATGCCCAGTTAAACATGCACAACATTTCAAAGCCCTTCAGAAAATAGGATAGATATGAGATGTATTGTAAAGTCTTCTTAACACTAGAGGCATCTAAGGAACTTGCGCATCAAACTTACCACAAGTAAAGATTTTTTCAAATGCAAAACTGTTCACTTATCATTGTGAACATATGCATCTCCAGAGTTGTGTAAGAATTGGAGATTGAAATATATATAGAACCTGTTCACTGTATCAAAACAAATCATTTTGGATTTGTGAAAGGATGAACTCAGTGAGGCTGCCCTCATAAATCAAGTTTCACGGTGCCAGAAGAAGATAGTAATATCCTTACTCATCATTCTCATACTGAAAGTAATTAAGTATGAACTACTCCAATCTCAAAAGCCCCTAGCATGTGTTCCAAATAGAAAACACCCAAGCAGATGTTACAATCTAGCCTCATCAATAAATACATCATTCCCAGTGTTTTCTAGTATGTGCTATTTCAAGTCTCATGTTCACTTTGCCCCATGCCCCTATTTATTGAAATTAACTCTTTTCACTTTGTAAGTGTTGGCTGTAGCAACATGGTTTTGTTATGAGTATGGGTTAACTGTGAACATAAGACTATCTTCCTATCAGCATGTACAATTTCCAAAAAGCTGTACTTGTTGTTCCCACAAATAGTATTAGTAGTCTTGAATAAAGTGCACCTGAATAAAAACTATTAAAGGACATACTAACCAAACTTAAACCTTACTTTAAAACAAAGTTGAGAAGGTGGAGGTATGGAGGGAAGGAGAAAGATATAGGCAGAGATATAAGTGGTAGAAAAACATCATGAGATGGATAGAACACAGTCTATCAGAGTGCACTATCAAGGCAAGAAACAGAGGATGGACTTCCAATGCAGCAAACCTGCATGAGGAGATGGCACCTGATGATGATAAATCTTTACCATGGTCATAGTTTTAAAAATAGCGCACAACATGCATGCCTTATCTGGACTAATAAAGTCTTAACAAGATTCTATCTATCTATGTTCCTTCAGTAGTGAATACAGTGCAAAGGAAAGAAACCAGAGCTCTCCTGTTTGAGCTATGTGGTGTCATTTTATGTATTTCTTGTATGCTGTTGCGACTCATAATCATACCCTCTTTAATGGTTGTTCTGCAAAGAGTTTCTCTTGACCTTCCAGTCTTTCTTTTGCCATCTATTACCCATTTTAATGCTTGTAGTGGCAGTCTATTTTCTTTTACAAGTATATATCCTTTATAGTTCAGTTTTCTTCTCACTGTTATAGAAATATTTTGCTGTTTAATATCTTCTCTTATGTGCTTGTTTTACTTGAATTCTTCCCTGCCAATATTTATAAATTTTCTAAGACATTTATTTTCAAATGAAAACAACATACTGATATACCAAGTCACATATTCTTTCCAGAACATTATTAAAGATTTAACATTCTTCTATGTCTGATAGTTTAGAAGTGGAAAAGTCATAGAGGATTATCTTCATTGTAATCGGGATACCCTATGTGTACTTCATTCCTCTGTACAAACCGGCATGCCATCTGCCAACAGTACTACTCATAGCACATAAATGCCAGGATCCCTGAATTAAAATCCACTTTGTAAACAATGCAAATGGGGTTCAAACTTGCAATCTCTTGAGCACAATGCGAACAGCTTAGCCACTATGCCAGGGTGATACTCAAATGATATGTCTGAAAATAGCATGTATATGCCAAATGAGCGGTATTGAATGTAACTATACATGCACAGATAGTATACACATGCAGAAAAACCATGGGGTTAAAAGCTTTTCTTTTATTTAAAAAAAAAATAAGATCATACCTTTGCATACAACCACTTGGCCTTTTCAACATAAAACTCTGGCAGATTGTAAGAACTTGCCTGGATTAGGCAGCCATTTGCTGATTGCAAGTAGCCTGCTCTAAAATTGACAAATGTGCCAAGTGAGAAACACCGTTCTAACAGAATGCTATAGAATTCAACTAAAATACAAATTAGTTTAAGCATGACTCATCTAAATTTGGTCCCTTTAGTCTATTGTTGGCTAGAACAAAGCATGTTATGATAATAAAGCTACATACTTCAATAGGTTATATGAAAATGACAACAAAATTAACATCATACTAGATATCAACCATTCAGCTACTTTGCTACTTTAGTACATTTCTTTTATTTTCTTGCTGCTCTTCTATCAGTTATCAGGCTCAAGAACTGAATCCTCAATGAATTGTACAATTCACTTCAGTTCAGAGGACCCAACTTGAAATGAGATCATCTCAATAGACCATAATTTCTCTATCATAATAAGACTAGATTACTGATATCTTAATCATGGGTGATGTGACCTGACAACCTGGCTTCACTAGCTAGTCATTGTCATCTTAGGTCTAGGGACCAAATTGCACCAATTAGAGCTATTGCTTGTCTAGGTGTAATATTCTCATTCATTCCAGACTACACAGCCCTAAGTCAATCCATTTCCACCTATGTTATCCTATGTAATTAGAAGACAGAATTGATGCCTTTGAGATGTGGGTATATAGAAGAATAGGGAGAACCTCATGGAAAGAGAAGAAAAGTAATAAAGAGGTGCTAAACACTTAATATGGAGAAAGAACTACTAAGAGAAATAAAGATAAGGCAAATAAAATATTTTGGACACATTAAAAGACCTTATTGAAGACCTTACTTGAGGGTAAAATCAAAGGGAAGCGAGCAAGAGGTAGGCAGAGATACAAGTGGGAGAGTAACATCACACGATGGACAGGTTAGTCTAACAGATGCACCACCAAGACAAGAGACAGGGAATGTTGGAGATCCGTTGCAGCCAAACTTTGTTGCAGAGACGGCACTTGACTTGATGATATCTAGGTGTTTTGCACAAACTTCAAAAAAATCTGTATTTGGATGCACCACTTGGAGATGCTTTTAGGGTCTTGCTCATCTGTAAGTTTTGGAAATCATATGAGCAATGCACAACCTTTCACACTCCTCTTCAGAAGTTAGTTCATAAGTCCATAGGTGCTCAGATCTCTCCTTGAGTGTAGATGCCATTACTTGTTGACTGACGGTCCCCAGTATGCAGTTGATTGACCATCATTCTTTTTTGCCCACGAAACCGCTACTTTCTAGCGACACAACACTACAAACCAAATTCCTTTATTCTAGTCATGGAACAAGAGTCATCGCCACTTATAGTCATTTTCTTGTGCGTTTTCCCGTAGGGCATTCAAAATGTCTACATGCATATACATCCATTGCTCCACCAACAGCCGTAGTAGCAGTGTGTGCGGCCAACCTATCTTCTCTCTCATTACCCCGGACTCCCGCATGTCCCAGCACAAAATAAGTCTTCAGAAGAATCTCACATAATGCTAATCCATTTTGAAACATTATACAGTAGTCAAAGAAAAAAAATTAATGTAAACTGACTACACTAAACTAAACAAAACAAATATAATATCAGTTACTTTCTTGCCACTTTAGCACTCCACAGCCACCATTTCCCAATCTGTGTATCCAAATCATCATGTCTATCACTTTGCACCATAGACAAAAGTGTTCGTCGTAGAGTTAAAATTGGTTCTTGTGCACGGAACGAAGACTGCAACAAGTATATGGTTAGCATGAGAATTATGACTTAGGAATTCAAGCATGTTCACAAATTTCTTTAAACAAATGGGTACTTATCCTCATTTCAGCAGCACATCAGAACATTAAGTGTTATATCCCTTTCAAATTTATTTATGAAATGAAAGAGAGATAACATTTTTGATGTATTCATACTGGTTTGCTGCTGGAGTGAGCATAAGAATAATTTTAAAAAATTGTAAAAAGGACAAAAAACTATGAATTATGTAATATAACCATAACTATTAATATAACCATAACCATATGCCCATAACCATTCAGGGTTGTAGTCGTGTCAAACTATAAACCCAAAAAAAAACCACACAAAAAAAGACATGATCCATGTTATGCTGGTATGCCAACAATAGCATTTTGGTCCGCAGATTTTACTTGGTGGCATCCTTTTTTCTCTTCAAAGCATCCCTTATTGGCAAGCAAAAATAATACACTTGTCATCACACACCATTTTAACAGAAATCAGAATATGAATTATTATACAATTATGCAATATTAGGAAGCACAAAATATCTGACAACTGTTCCATTGAATATAATTTCCTACCTGAGCCATTTGTATGCGAGCTTTCCAGTCAGCAAGAAGATCAGAGGCAGAGGGAAGCATAAAAATATCACTTGTGCTATCCTTTGTTTTAGGAAAGTCTACCAGAACGTGGAAAAACTCTTCTATTTCACTGATCTGATGAAGCCTATGGACATAAAAACATAAACTACTAGTCAATGCCAGAGAATGCCGTCACCTTTTGTGATCATGTCAATGGTAATAACAGGCCATCACAATTATTGTCAGAATGAAGTCTGCAGAATTGTTACAAAAAAGGGTGTAAGAGCAAGACTCCTAATTCTTTCTTGCTACTCTCCTTTTTTTTTTAATCATACAAATGTCTTAAACACATTTATTTATTAGGGTGTGTGTGTGTGTGCACTGATTTATCATACACTGATTTTGTCACTAAAAGAAAAGCAGCTATTGTCACCAAACTAAACAGAGTAAGAAACAAGGATATCAGAAAAAGAGTATGAATAATGCCATGTATCGAATATATCAAATGTCAGCAGATAAAGTGGTTTTGTCACCTTATGAGAATGGACCCAAGACAATTACCACTGAGAGCTTATAACAAACGATCAGCTGGATACAAAGCAAAGGGAAGACCAAGAAAGAAAGAGATAGATAACATCACAACCCTCCACAAACACAGACTCAGTATGACTCGGAATCACATCTGGCCTTGAACAGAAACTTACAGCTCCAACTCCTACACTTAACGGCAACTGTGGATGCTATCAACCAGCTTCCACCTGGGGATAGACAATAGTAACAAACACTACAGTCTTCTGCATTCATTCTTGACCTCCTGTAGATTAGCATGATGTACTCAGGAGAACTGAACATGTTGCATTTTGATTTACATTATAGGATACCTGCAGCTTAACATACCTGTTAACTAGTACAGACTTCCTGTTTTTATACAGAAAATATTCAGGTTTAATTAATAGCCTATATTGCCCTTTAGTATTTTAAATTTGAGAGGTGCTCTTTCTACAGAATATGGACAGAATTTTCTGTAAACATACAGTATTTTAGGATATTTTGTGCTGAAATACAGAATGATCATTCTAGAAGCTAAGAAGTATGCCTTCAATCCAACACATCCAAATTATCATAGCAATTTTGGGTCTCTGGCAGGACTCTACGTGATGTGATAGTCAAGACACCATACTCTTTTGTCTTAGATTACTTATGACATGCATGTCAGGTCACGGTGTTAATATTCTTTGTTCCCCACTCGAACACCTGAAACACATGGGAGATAACACTGTAGTCTGAGAAATTTGCTTTGATTGTATACCAATGCTTTTCCAATTCTCTATATGACAATCAATACAAGGTAACTGCGTGAAACGTAACAACAATTTGACTTACATGTGTTTAACGCAATTCTCTATAGTGGTTTCAAGACTGCATGTTGGTTGGTTTACTGAGGTTTCTTATAGCAACTTATGTTCTTTTAAATTCCAATCATTGGACATTCTTTTTCTTCTTCATGAACCCCAGAAATTGCAAGCGATTAGCTCTTACTTCGACTGTGCAGTGGGAGGTTTCTCCAAGCTTTCTTTTATACTCCGGAGGCTTCAGCTTCAAGCTTAGTGCAGTGTCTATTGAAGGTGCCTTCTCTGAGTAGGTACATGTCACGAGACAAGCTGATAGTTTACTTGGGTCACCCATTGTTTGTCTTTCCTCCGACGAGGCTTTTCGCAGCCAGCGAAATGTTCCTCATGTTGAAGACCATTTAATTACTACCTTGTGTTGATAGGTCCCAGCACCTAATCTCTTCTGTATGGTCATTGAACATACAGTGTACTACTGTAGGAGTACTTCGTTCACATTGTCTTATTCGATTCTGATAAGAATGCAATAACTTTTAGTTAATAACAACTACTTGCTGGTTCAGATGAAACTAGTTTAGAATGTGCAGCTGGTGTGACATATCTGAAGGTTGTCACTATAACCTATCACTTGGTAAAATGCTTACAGGGCATTGTGGTGTTGCATGGCATTTACATGTTTTCATTCACAGGAAGAGAATATAACTGAAAGTACTAAAACTATATTTAAAAATTTATTAATTTATAGAGAAATATTATATTGGCTACTGGCCATATAGGATCTCAATTTTCAAACAAATAAATGAAATATTTAAAGCTACCTCAAAATATTTTCATATCCTCTATGGTATGAACCAATCTCCATACAAGCTGCTGACAATGGTCCCATCTGTTCTTTCCTAGCAAGTTGTAACTGTTCTATAAAATCAGCTTCACGCTGAAGATGAGATAGTGTGTTCTATCAATTTATTAGATATATAGATTAGAAATATCTAAGCATGAAATACTGTTGTTCTATCAAGTACAACAAAAGACTGACCTGACATTTGAACTAAAAGTACTTTATCAAGCAGAAATTATCAACAACAAAAATAGAGATTACAGCTGAAATCTGACACACAAAAACATATGTCTATCTGATGTAAAACAAACTAAAAAAAAGTAATGAAAGTAACATAAAAACTGGAAAATTGGAAACACAATACATAATAAAGTGAAGGATAAATGCAAGGAATTTCAAGCATAGAAAATCAATGTGTCAAATTAAAATTAAAAAGTGATAAAAGTATCATATGTATACATTTACAAAACTAGGGCAATTTGACTATGATCAGCTAGTTGAAATAATGGACCAGAATGTCCTTCAGAACTTGAGTGATCAATTTATTAAAAGGGTGAAGTTTCTTACAGATACTGACAAAAAAGTCACCAGGACTCTCACAACTTTCACATATGTTATATAATTTCCCTATCCATTGTCTATTGTATTTCCCCAGGTGAACGATGGTTGTTAGTATCCACACTTGCCATTAAGCGTATTGTCATTCCAATACCAGATGTGTCACCTTTGTTGCATTAAGTTCATGTTTGTTCTAGGTTATCTTGATATTTTCTATCCACCGCTTTTTTTTGGGTCTACTTTTGGCTTTAAGTTTGGAAACTCTTTTATTCTGATTTGTGCACCAGAAATTTAGAAAATACAAAAAAGAAATCTTTTTTTTCATTTCTGGTGCACATAGAATGTGGTGAGACAACTATGTACATTTTTTTAATAAATCAAAAAGCTTATTATTAAGAACACTTTTATTATCTCAATTGCCAAAATATATTTTATATGGTCTTCTTTATCTTGTGAAATGTTGCCTTTTCCATGTTGTGCATACAATTAAAGGTTTTGTAGAGCCATTTCTCAATCCTTTAAATAAATAGGAGTGGGGAGAAAAACATCAGATGGCAAGCCAATATCAATGGATCGTCTGACATAGTTAACACGTTAAGGGACCTTCTACGCTCAGATTTTCATAAGTGTGAATCATGGTCGCTCTCATGACTGCACGAGATTGGTTTAAATATCAAAACAGCGTGTAAAGAGAAACATAATAGATATACGAAGAGAGTGATAAATCAGCGCCAAACTGGAACTGTCATATAGATTTATTGAGATAGGGATCACATTTGGACTTGTAGCCATAACTCAAAACATCTGATAGAATGATGCTTTCAAGGTGCTTCACTAATGAAAGACACAGAACAGAAACTCACCTTTTCTTTGTAAGCCAATAAAATTCTGCCCACAAGAACAGGCCAATTACAATTTGATTTTTGCTCCTGAAATTTATATTTAAAAAATTATAAATACTTTGCAAAATAAAGTTTATTCATATACAGCACAGCACCACATATATCAAACTGTATAACAAGCTCTCACATAGTAATTCACATGTTGAGCAGATCATAAATTTTAAATAAAAATTTTTAATTTAAATCGAATGCCATCTTCACCCCCATAATCAACATTGGAGTTTGACTAAAAAGAATGTTCGAACCTCTGTCTTTTGATTTGATGATACACTGATAAACCATAGTTTGCCAAAATTTTGATGTCTATTCACTAAACCCGTGAAAGGACAAATTCTACAGAAATACTTTTTAATCATAGCAAGTTTGAAGTATATATTATTCAGAATGTGGCAATCAACCAACAGTTATTTATTTAAGCTGTAATTATTTTCTAGGCAATACTTTCATTCAATAGATAACCATTGCTTTCTGTTAATCATTACATAATATAAACTATTATTATCTAACGTAGCCTACTCAAAACAAAAAAATCCATTCTTATATGAACTAATTAAAGAAAATGTACAGAATGACTGAAATGTTTTGTTTCCAGACTACATATTGTAAACTCACAACTCTCAAAGCCTCCTGTAGTTTGTCCCAGCTTCCCAGTTTCCATGCAGCCTCAATACGATAAGAATTTAACTGAGTTATCCAGCTTTGTCTGGAAATAAATATGAGAAACTAAAAATGTAAACATTTATTGTGGAAGATATTATATAAACCAAACCAAACCGGACAAGATGAAACAAAAAATTAATAAAATTACAGATAACTCAAATGTAATGTCTGCTATGTTTTATGGACAAGATGCTTTCCAATTTGTAATACACATATTCAATTTGCTATCTCCTACACTGAAAGAAAATGTCTTAGGCATTTCTACACATGCAATAAACTGAAATTTAGACAAATGTCAGTTTTTACCTTTCTCCTAGAATTCCTGCTGTGTGGGTCAGGGCTTTGTAAGGCTGGGCAAGTTCCATTAAACTTCTTAGCAGTCCATGATGATGGGATATCTTCTCTGGTTCCATTTGTATGGCTCTTTCATAACATGCTTGTGCATCTTGTTGTTGACCTAACAAACAATTTAAATTATTCAATTTTATTATACACAGTGAAAAAAATAAGTAAATTTTATTTTAAAATTACCTTATTTCAGTGCTGGAAATAGGATCTATGAAAACAAAAGTGGTAACAAGACCAGCAAAATTTGGATTGAGAATTTGTTAAAGAACATTGTAATTACTTACCCAAACTTTCATGAGTTAGAATCTGCTGCATGAGAGTAGGCTGAGACAAACGGACAGCTGCAGCACCCAAAACTCCATCAGGTTCATCCATTGCAACATACATTCTCTGTAAGCATAATTTGTCAATATTACCTTCTGTGACAGGATAAACAATGATCTGGAATCTATTTTATTATTTCATATAATAACAATAATGTCTGAACAAAAATCTGACAAGTACAGCTCATGGCAACACAGACAAATAGGCAATATGACAAATATAAATAAGTAATAACTGTTACCTGCCATGTGACGTATTCCTTCCAGAACGTTGTCTTCCCAATGAACTCTCTGAACCTCTCTCTGTCTTGGGCGATGTGGCTTGCATTTTCTAGCGATGTATTCATGTTATCTTTAATGTCGTCAGTCCATCGTCTTCTTGGTCTGCCCCTTCTCCTCTTCCCAGGTACTCTTCCCTCCATTATTTGTCTTTATAAACAGTTATGTCTCTTTATATGACCAAACAGGCGTAGTTTTCTTTTTGTTATTGTGTTTAGTAACCAACACTCTGGAATATTCAGTGTATTTATAATATCTGAGTTTCTGATTTTATCCTTCCACGGTTACCTACACTCACAAAATTACATGCAATAAAATCTATAGACAAGGATGCATTCATCATTGAATTAATTAATATCTACATAAATTTTTTGTTCCATTCGCAGACTGTTTTACAATTTAAAATTTTGTTTAAAGTTTAAGTCAGAATTTATTAGAAAAAAAGTGTGTCATTGACCAGATTATTATTTAAAGAGTACCAGATGACCTTTGCTTTCGAGGGATTGATCACAGCGTTGTATGTTCTGCACCATATCGACAATTGATCTAGTCCATTCTGTACACTGTCAGCAATATCTGTTCTGTTCCTGCCCATGTTGTATAGTAGGATATCATCAGCGTATGATAGAACTCTACAATTGCTGGGAGTTTGCAATTGAGCAATTCTCCATGTATACACATTAAACAGTACTGGGGACAGAGGAGATCCTTGTGGCAGACCAGGTGCTATTGTTCTGATCTCAGACGTCCAGGATCCACACCTCAGAGCGACTTTACTACAGATTAGCACATTTGCTATCCAGCGTATGATGCAGGGGTGGATATCTTGTTCCCTTAGCATGTCGATAAGATGGGTGTAACTAACTCTATTGTATGCATCTTCCAGGTCTATCGCTGCAACTGCAGATTCTTCTTTGTTCTGAAAACCTTCATAAATTTGATATGCAAGAACGGATGCATTTGTGACTGTGTCTTGTCTAGGTCTGTATGCACCTAGGTTATTTGGGAGAAAGCCTTTTATCTCTAGTTCTCTGGTTATGCGTCTAGCAACAATTCGTTCCAGGATCTTACCGTACACATTCTGCAGGGTGATGATGCGATAACCTTTTATGTCCATAGAATCTTTGCCTGGTTTTGGCACAGGTATAAGATAGCTATGTAGCCACTCCTCTGGTGCTACTCCTGTTTTCAGACTCACGTTATAATCATATGTTATTTTAGCTAGCATAATCTCCCCAATGTCCTTGAGTAAGCTGTACCTGATTCTATCTGGACCTGGAGCGCCATCAGATGCATTCTTAATAGCCAGTTGCACTTCTTTAACATCTGCAAGCTGGTCTTCTTTGGCCTTAAAATCAGTGATGGATGTCAGGATATGCAGCATTTCTTTGCGCTGATCTAAGTCACCCTGATTAGTTTCTTGAAGATATCTATCAAAGAAAGCTCTGCCTTTCATATCATCTGATAGCAATGTCTGCCCTGTGTCGTCCCTCATGGTTGTACTGGGTTTCGATTCTGTTCTCCGCTTCATTGATCTATGTAGTTTCCAAAACTTGTGTAATGCTCTGTCCGTCGTGACCTCTTCAGTAAATTTTTTCGAACAAATCTTCTTTGCTACTTCGGCAACTTGTTTAAAAGACTCTATTGTCTTCTTCATTGCACTCTGTGCCTCCAATCTAGCACTGAGTGTGATGCCTGCCTGTTTCTTAATGCGTTGCCAATCCTTTAAAGGTAGGTGTGATATGATTCAGCATCACATCATGTGCTCTACTCATAAGTGTTCAACTGCCAAGCTAATGTTTAAAAATAAACCACATGACTAGTGTTGATCTGCATAAGTGTAACATAAGCACTGGTACACATTTCAACCACAGGATTTTGTTTGCAAATACAAGTGTTAAATTAAATCAAACTTGTGCCATTGATCAGTGAGAAAGTGATTACACTTCTGCATTAATCTTCTCACCTATTTTTACATGGTGTCAACCTGTTACAGCTGACAGGAAGTTGGGGAAAACACTGTAGCTATTATGGACACTCACAGTGCTAAGAAATAAGTCAACCTAGCATTGTAAACAAAGGTTTTGTCTAACTAGACTTAAAAAGTCTGTTTGCGGCGAAATACGCGGAAGAAGCTGACAGGATGCTCAACAGGTACATGGGTACTAACAGCAAAGCTGTGTGGACCGCATAGGGCATAACTAGACATATAGTACGCTCTGGCCATCCACTGCACCTGATTTTCTCCCAGTTGTCTCGACTTTGTCTTGCCATTGGACCAAGATAAAACTCAGGAGAGAGAATAGTCAAGCAAAATTAATTAAACAGGTTACTAAAACACTTACCTTGCCTATTAATAAAAATATATTTTTAAAAGTATATATAAAAAAACATACAATAAAACTAAACAGGACAATTCTCCACCTATTGGCTCAAATTGAACCTTTTTCAAGAGATAAACAACAGAAAACAACAAAATAAAAAACAAAATAGATGACTAGATTTCATCAAGCCACGTCTCCATGAGAGAGAGTATGGTTGATAATTAGCACAACTCTTCCACACTGTAAACCAACTTCAATACTAGTCATTTCTCAACACAATTATTTCCTTAGTACCAAACTACGAGGTATTGGAAAAATCATCCTCAATAAGCATCTACACATTACTTATGAGGCACAAGCACGCTGGGCAGGTCATCTTGTGCGTATGGAGGACTCACGTCTGCCAAAACAAATATATTATGGAGCTCTCAAGATGAATTTGAAAAGCTGGTGGACTGAAAAAGTACTTCAAAGAAAAGCTCATGTCATAACTGAAACATTTTAAAATTGACGTAGACTCTTGGGAGAGTCTCGCTCAAGATAAAACAGCATGGAGTTACAGCCTTAAAACTGGAGTAAAAAGTAAAGTAATCCACAGCATTTATTAATGCCGTAAGGGTGTGAGATGTTAGTGATCTCACATTTCACAGGCTCTGCAAATGAGGGCGGTAGCCATCTCCTCTCCCTCGTAGTCTTTACTTCCCGGATTAATCCGGTACCCATTTAAGGCTGGGTCGACCTGGGAGTCACTGCGATCTGAAAACATTTCCGCCTCAGCTGGGGAATGAACCCAGGACCACTCATATGCGAAGCCAGTGCGCTAACACGGCTCCTAAAACTGGAGTACTAGCGGCGGAAGAGACCAGCAAGATACTGCAAGACAAAAGAGGGCACGTAGAAAAGAAAAAACATCTCAATGTCCCATAGACACCCTCTACAGTTGTCAATTCTGTAGAAGAACTTTTTGTGCTCGCATTGGACTTGTTAGTCATTTAAAAACGCACTATTAACTTTATTATTTTTTATTAATTATTGTTATTATTATGGTTGAGTTTTTGGTCATCGTCAATTACGACGGACGAACATCATCATCATGACAGTTCTGCAACTACTTCAGGACAGAAATTTGCATATATATATATATATATATATATATATATATATATATATATATATATATATATATATATATATATATATATATATATATATATATATATATATATATATATATATATATATATGAAAACCACATACGAGGACAGAATGATGATTCTAAAGATCAAAGCAAAATCTTTTGATCTAGCCATTGTACAAACATTCACCAACTACAGACTACACTGAAGAAGAAATTGAAGATTACTATGAAGACCTAGAACTACTCACTCAAGACAGTAAAATCAACAGACATTCTAATAATCATGGGAGACATGAACTCAAAATAGGGAAAGGAAGACAAGAAAATTGTAGCACAATTTGGATTTATCTGGTGATACACAGGGAACATCTCTGGTAAGTGATACACAAGAAACATATATCGGGTGATACATACAGAATATATGTCTGATAAGTGAAACACAAGGAACATGTCTAATAAGTGATACACAAGGAACTTGTGAAATGGATTGTGTTGTATCATGGTTTATATTTTAGCTGCTATATCTGCAACTTTCAGCCTGACACATTCGACTTCAGCATGGCCTACAGATCATTTTTACCCTCTATGGCATGGCAACTCCATTCCCAAACCTCCTTAGCCATCTCTTACAGGATGCCTGGCAGATAACAGTACTGCAATTCTTTACTCCACTTTTAGAATCTGGCAACTCATGAATGTCCCATTTACTAATAACAATTCCTTACGAGCACAGATATAATAATGAATATATCTATGTAAAAACTACCTGCATTGTATCCAAATGTTGCTGAATGCTATCGCAAGAGGATATAAACATTTCAAAGTGACGAAGTGCTCTAGTATAAGCCTTACAGTTGAAGCATGCATGAGCAATGACATCCTGGGGGATTCTTTTCAGAAAAGTATTTGCTGCCACATATGAAGGATCCTTATCATATGCTGTTGCTGAAAGTATAGTAAGTAAGAAATTGTAAATAACAAGAAACAATTAGCATCACATACATGAGTTAATAGAAATACAACTAGCAAATAACAAATTATAATCAAGAGAATGATGATTGATACACATGAAAATAAACTTACAATGGTTAAAATTAAGTTTTCCATATAAGACCTACACAGAATCAACGTTTCAAACCACAAACTAAAAAGATAATTTCACAAAGATCTTCACAAAAATGTTCATTCTGTGTTCTATCTTAATAAAACTTAATTTAAACCATGTTTAAAAAATTATTTTCTAATTTACCACATAGTACAATTTTACTGCAAATTTTTTTTTTACTTTAACAATAAAACTATGTCAACAATGCAAATACTATATGCTGAGAGCACCACTATAGCCAGTAACCAAAGATAGCTTTGGTAGACAAAAGAAACCAGGGAACCAAACGTATTTATCGCCAGTCACACACACACAAATGCACATCTTCAGGAACAAATCAAAGCACTTCTGGACGAATCATTGGATGTGCATTGAGGATAGCATGTCAACAACTAACACACAAGAAAGCTCATCTGTATAACATCTACTCACATTTCCCACTAGAACTGGTACCAGGAGCTGTAGCTTGAGCCTGATAGCTACACCACATGGTCAAGTAATCCAGAACAGAGAACACAGTCTGTGCACTCATGTGATGGAAGTTGGAGGTACTTTCATGTCGCATATCTGGTTTCTGCAAATTCTGCAACACTTCCATTATTTCTACATAAATCTGAGAAAATAGTACAGAGCTGTTGAAATAATATTGACTGATTTCATAATATAATGTACACAATTGTTAAACTGGTTAGATAATTCATTAGTTGTCAGATCATCATCATGGCACTCTGACGTCCATACAAGTTTCAATCTTCCATTCTGTATGTTCTTTAGCACATAGTAACTGACATAGTAATTCATTGGGCAGGTCATTTGGTGCATATGCCAGACCATCACCTGCCATATATGCTTCTCTATGGTGAACTTGAGAAAGGTACATGATCTCAAGGTGGCCAAAAGAAGCACTACAAGGACTCGTTAAAGACCTCACTGAAAGCCTTTGAAATAGGCCAAGATACATGGGATGAACTTGAACAAAATAGATCTACATGGTGCTCTACAGTCAAAAATCATGCATCATCTTTTCAGGCCTATAATGATCAAGAACATTTACAACTTGAATAGGGCTCATTTGCCATCTACAAACTATTAAGCATGGACATAATTTAAACTGAATTTTCAAATGTTGATGTAAAAAAATGGTCATCATCATTTGTGATGGACAAACACACAGTAACTGACCATTTCAGTTCTGTGTTGGATGAACGTTTATTTTTTTAATTTTAATTCCTGTATCTCTCTTATTTCTGGCAAAAACCACAAATCATTCCCAGGTCCTGCATTCTGACCATAGACATAAAAGAAGGAAACAAACTCTGCATCCTATACATGGCCTAACTTCTTGAATACATTAACAATGCATTCAGAATATCAGCTTGGTCCTTTAAAATATCATTTGTCATTGTGGCTATGCTGGTGAGTCTGTTTCTTCATTTACCTTAATGCTCGTATGTTTGCTGAGATCTCATCATCGACTCATCATTAAGAAAGTTTTACATAAGCACATAAAGTGCATTACTAGTGAGTTAGTGAAGTCATCTGATTATCATCAATGCAGATCAATCCATAGGTGTTCCAATATTCATTTGAATATATCTGCAATTATGACTCCAATTACAATTATGCCTACAGTTCCAGCTTTAGTTCTTTGCTGGTTGACAAACAATCCAGTGTCTGAACACCCAGTGATGTTGATTTCTGGTTATTTCACACTTCAAGAGCACTCTGTACGTTTTTTTTAAAATCACCTTTATACGCTTAATTATGTCAATGCTGATGCTTGCAAGGGTTTTAGTATGTCGGTCTGGTTCATACCGTTGCACTTAGTGTCAGAAATTAAAATCTTATCTGCTACCTTCTAATTCACTCAATAAAGTGGTAGAACTTGCAAGCCTATCTGATACCTAATTGCTATGAACATGAGAATGATAGGCACAAAAATCAATGCTACCCACATAATGAATACCCATGTGACACAGAAATACATTCCGACACACATACTTTAACACCGCCCGGGTTTCAATGAGCTTTATGAGTCATACATGGTCAAAGTAGACTGAGCTGAAGAACACAATTTGAAACTGTCACTCTGATCTGGAGAAGACTACATGCTCTGAACTGGCAAATGGCATAAAGTTCATGCAAAACCAAAATAATTCTCAACATACAAATATTTATATCAATGTCTGAGAGTGTATGAAGATCACAAATGCATCAATAATTTAAATTAACAAAAATGTATTTTACTGACCTCTGTAATATGTTCATGACTCCCATTTTGAATAACATGAAGAACGATGTGAGGCAGAATATAAAGTGCCACTTGCTGACTGTGTCGCTTTGCAGCACTGCAAGCTGTAAATACCTGGCATGCAATACCAGGTTTTGTCTGAAATTAAAATAGTAACTTAGCACATAGAAATTTCAAATGAAATTGTGTCTCTGAATATGAGTATGAGTTTTTGCACATGGCCCGGGGCATGTGTTCCAGGAAGCAATGCCATATTAATACTTTACCTTCAAGGCCCGGAGCATGTGTTCCAGGAAACAATGCCATATTAATACTTTACCTTTCATTATTATTCGAGTTTAGATGAAGCTATCTTTCTTTAGATATTAAACCAGTGATAATGACAGAATGCAAGAAAGTACAAATTTGTCTGTACACTTACAAAAGTACACTTTTATTTGTCAAATAAAATGTAGTTTTATTTTCGACTCCAGATTCACATTTCTCCTGGCATTCTTTCTGATAGGGAAGTTATCCAGAGCTTTGTTAGTTTTCAGATGACTATTTGACTAGATTTAAGGTGTAATATGAGATGTACAGTCTTCTACTCTGAACAGGAACATGCTGTGACTTTCTTGCACACTCGACACACCATGCAGATAAAATAATTGATTCCTTCCATGCAGTTTTGGAATGGATCTTTAGCAAACTTTATTACAATGAAGATCAGGGGATGTGGAAGCCAACTTAATCTACCTTAATCACTTCTTATGACATGCATGGCTGATGACAACATTACTAATGTTTTCTTCACTTTTTATACCTCATAACAAATGGGTGATGTTAGACCACTATATGTCAATTAATTCAAACCACTGTAACCTTTGTGCCATTAACACCAACATTAATTTTAACATTTTGTAAAATTATAAGATTTTCTTCACAATGTAATCTTTCCAGTAATGTTTTGACAATGTAATCCTTTTACATTTTCAAAGTTCACATCATGTAATGATTCTGAGGTACAAAACTATAGAGATATCCACCTGTATGCTGCAAGGCCCAAACAGAAAGCAAAGAATAGTAACACTATAACCAACCATGAGGAAGGTGCTAAAATTCACCTTATCACAAACAATTATAAGTACAATGTGCTACATATGCTCTATAGAAATGTATGATTTAGAAACATGGAAAATGAACAACCAACTAGTAGACAGAATTTATGCATTTGAGATATGAATATGTAGAAGATTACTGAGAACTTCAAGCAAAGAAAAAAAAGTTATATTAATATTATTATGTACGAAAAAAATACAGGCAAAATTGAAGGCAACAGAGACAGAGGGTAACAACGTGAGAAAATGTTAGACAGTTTGACAACTTGGCACAGCAGGGAAACAACAATTATCTTGATACATAATACTGTGGACAGAGAGAAGTGAAGAGCCATGACCACCTACGCCAGCCAGCATGGCACCTGATGATGATGATGATGAAAAGAAATACCGTTAAAGAAAATAAAGGTTCATATGAAAATGGACATATAATCAGACATGACATCTTGATACTCAAAGGTAAGGTTGAAGTAAGAGATAGGCTGAGATATATATAAGTGGGAAGGGAACATCACAAGATAAGACAAAATAGTCCATCAGAGAGCATCACTTCAAGAGACAAGATATTTGACATCTATTGCAGTCAACTTTGATGCATATACGATACTTAATGACACTTAATGGCAAAGACATGAAATAACAGCTTCTTTCCTTATATAAAACATAACGTGATAGTCATCCACTCATAAACCCTGTAACCTGTCATGGTCATCGGATGCATAAACATACAGTCCTCCAACAATTGCAATCTTCGAAGTTTGGGGAAAATCTTTACCTGTTCAGTCTTTGATGTTGTCTGCCCATATTTTGCTTTGTTCTCATCTGCTTCTTCCACATTCAACTGTACCCTGTACGATTGTTTTTGACAGGGAAAATTTTCTGCATGCATGTCCAAACCATGCAAGTTTCCTCATCATTGAAAGTAGTAATTTGTGTTAACTTGTGAGATTATCTAATTTATTTCTTGCATATACATTTCATTAAAGTGCCTCATCAAAAAATGAGTACATAGAAAGGGCAACAAAGGTCCCCGCCTGTTGTTTAATAATAGAATACCGTTGACAACATTTTTCTCAAGTGGCTTGCTAAAGGATAAAAGTATTCACTTCTTCAAGTTTATGCCCATCCATCATGATGTTGGTCTGTGCCTCTGCTGCTAACCAAGATCTTGCTTTTTCTGTGTTGATTTCCATTCTGTGCTTGCTGGTAACTTTTACAAACTTTGCTGTTAGCTCTTGTTCTGAGTCAGTCATAAGATCAAATCATCAGCAAAGCACACATTGCAAATAGCTCAACCTCCAATCAACAATATAGCACTATTTGTCCTAGAATAGTTATTCAGCAATGTCCAATATGGTGGTGTAACATGATAAAACAATTATTAAATTTAAAAAAATTAGATTAATGTAAAACTACCTTTGAGATAAGGTACCCTGTCCAGTTAGCAACCCAATCTTTAAAGTTCTTTCCCCTCTCACTTCTAAAAAGAGGTCGAGGATAAGAGTCATAATTGACCTCTACACTGAGCTTGTACCTTGAAAGAAACAAATACAGACCCTATAGTACCATTCAGTATATTGTATTTTTTAATGATTAAATGTTAAGAGTGCCTTTCAGTAAACAATGAACTGGTGAGCTGAACACTAATGAGAATGTCCCTGGTGTCATGATACTGATTCCTAATCAAGATTCAAACAAGATTGGTGGATGCTAAAATTATATAGTTTCAAAATTTCAACCATTTTCTAACAAAAACTGAAAGTCACTGCCAGCAACAAAAGGTAGATCACCCAGTATAATTTCCATAAATTATGTCCATCAATAATAGCTATATAAACATTTTAAAAAGCTGAACTCTCCCAATGAGCAAAAAAAGATGATGTCACCCATAAACTTGAAATAAAGGAACAAATAATCATTTTTATATTGATAATAGGCCACAGCAGACTCCAAAAGCATATGTATAGGAGGTTTGAGATGATCAAAACTGACATGTGCCCAATTATGTAAAAGACAAAAAACATATTCTACAGAACTATCCCTTGTACCAAACTACAAAAATTAAACTGATCTGAATAAGCTCTGACAGAAAAGCACTATGGATAACTCTTGGATCCCTGACAATTTCTTTGAACTAATTTATAACTATGTTGGAAACAAACATCATAATTAATACCCAAACATTTATCACCATTCTTTTCTAGAACTCTGACAAGATGTTGTAGTTGTTTTTTTGCTAGCTTTACTGTTTTCCTTCTTTTATTCTAAATGGGCTGTTGCTGGAATGTAGTTCTAATAGCCCTCTGATTGGCATTTTATACATATTTTCAAATATAATATGTATGAAAACTTTTAATTGAAAATATATAATAATGGTTCTTTACAGGGAGATATCTCCCCATAATGAACCATAATAATTAATTACACTCTTCATATGTCAAGAAATACAATCCTGCACCTGTGCTAATAAAAAATAGCACAAGTAAAGCAGAGAAATAAAAAGATAATATAGAGAAAATATTTAAAATACTAAGCACGATACAGAATTATGCAATACTAGCATATAACAGCACAACCTAAAACAGTCACATTGAAGATCTTGAATGCTTGCATATGTTTATTTTGATTCAAAGAATTATGAGTAATAAAACTCTTGTATTCTTTGGTGCAGTAGAGGCAGAGGTCGACCAAGATATCACTGAACAAGAGATATTCAGGAATGCATGCATAAGTCGCTAGAGGAGGTGGGACAACTTGCCGGAGACCGTGGGAGTTTCAGAAGATTCATAAGGAAGACTATTCTAGAAAGAATACATCATATGTCACATCCTTTAGTGCATAGGGAAGGTTTCTTCAGAGCTTCATTTCATACCCAGAAGACTGCAACTTCTGGAAACTGAAGACCAACACCAGTTAAACCACATATACCATATTAACTCTTAGCAAAAAAAACAACAAGAAACTTAAAATCACTCTTGAAGGAGCTCAATTAAATCGTGAAGAAAACCCAACATACCTAGGCATTCAGCTGGACAGGAGGCTAACCTTCAACAACTTTATTAACAATGTCACGGAAAAAGCATATAGGAAGATGAACCTGCAAATGCGACATGCAAGTACATCCTTGGGAGCTGACAAGACAACACTTAGACATGCATACATAGGATATCAATCAAACAAGTGCCATGCCGAATGGCGTAGTCAATAAGCTCGGTTGGTGAACTTCTACCGTGCCACAATACTAGTACATCTAGCAACTTTTCTCTTCGTCGTACCCTATCTCTTCTCCCCTTGATCTTTCCAGTAGTTATTAAGTGTTCAAGCTGTGTTCTTCTCAGCACATGCCCTAGAAACCTTGACTGTCTGCCCCTAATATTTGATATTATTGATCCTTTTACGCCAGCATCAATGAGAACATCTGCATTAGTATATAGGATATGACAAACATGTAAGACAGGTAAACATGTGATTACAGCAGGCTACTTCAATATCACTGTTATTGGTATAAAGTAATGTTGTAAATGGCACTTAAGAAATAAGTTCAATCACATGATAAATTTGAAACATAGAATATAAAAAAAAACAAAGACATAAAAATCTGCCACATACTTTGAATTGAGTAGTGGTACAAGAATTTCTTTAGTCTGATCCGTAAAACGATCCCAAAGTTTGCCTCTTGGTTGCATATTTTGGCCATCTCCTGGTTCACTGATTTTGTATATCTGTAGCAATCCTTGCAGAGCAAATGCAGCACTGTCCTGTGTCATAAGGTTATTTTATTAGTATAGTTTTCAGGATTATATAAATATTTTTATTACTAAAACCAATGTTTCCTATTAATGCCATCATCCATGAGTTACTGGGGCCAGAAAGAGGAGCAAAATGTAACAATACTGTGACCTGCATCGCTTGTTGCCAGAGGCAACTAGGGAAAATTCATTGGTGAAGTTGGCTGTTCCACTTCACAGAAGGAAACAGTGAATCAAAGGCCATGCTAAAGTCGAATTAGTTAGACCAAAAGGTGCAGATATCATAGCCAAGCTGTAAACAATGACATATCACAACAATTGTCATGATCATGATATGGATGTGCACACACTGACTGATGATAAACCGGTTCATTATGGGGAGCTGTGTCCACATTCCAACTATTTAATATTATATGTAGTTTCATTCAGCTTTCACGACAAGAAAAAAAATTGCTGCATCTACTTCCAGATGAATAATCTCCAAATTATGCACTGAAAGCCCTCTCCTCCACACTCACTCCAGTGGCACCCAATGGGAAAGGGGGCTCTCATTGCGAAACCGCAGATCGCTGCATACGACAGCAGTAATAGCACCTGTAAAATGTGTCTTTATCGATATTTTGTTTTGTTTAATAATGTAGGATATTGTTTCGCTAAAAATATGGACACATATCCTCGTACAGTACCAATAAACCTATTCTGCAATTGGAGAAAATGTGGTATTAAATGTGGCACAATTAAGTCTGGACACCTGTAAAGTAAAGTCAGGGGTATGTTAACCACCAAGCTATGGGAACCAAAAGCATGAATACTCTACGATATCTGCTAGTTACGACTAAGTTAACCAAATAATCAATATAACACAATACACTTTCTGTAATAGATCAAGAATATCGACATCTTTACAAATTTAATAACAATAATTGGTTTTTTTTTTAATTATGTCAAAAACAATCTGGTTTAATAGTTCTTGTACAGTTCATATAGGAGCATGGGTCACCTGTGCTTAACAACAAGGACAAACCGCATTATGCTATAAGGCCTACAGTAATAAAAAAGGGGGCTGAAAATGTGTAAAGGAATTACTTTGCACTCTGGTTTCCACATTTGTATTTCACCCCTTTGACAAAGAGACATGACATCTGCTAGAAGTACTGTTCATGGCAAGTAACTCTACAGTTTTTTTTCAACTGATATCTCAGTTTTGTATAAAATCAGTGATTTTAAACAATATCTATCATCAGGTGCCATGTTGGCTGGCAACGGTGATCATGGCTCTCTAACTCCAGCCTTATGTATCAAGATCGTTGCAGTTTCCCTGCAGTGCAAAGTTGTCAAACTGTCTAAAAGTTTCTCATGTTGTCGCCCTCTGTCTCTGTTGCCTTCAAACTTGCCTATTGTGTCTATGTTCTCCAAACCTCTGTCTCATGAAGTGGCCAAAAAATGAAGATTGACTTTTTCTTATATTATTGATTAAGGTCCGTTTCACATTCTACTCTTTCAACACCTCCACATTAGTTTTACTGGCAGCCCATGGTATTCTCAGCATCTGTAAAACCACATCTCTAATTGACCTCTAATTTCCCACTTTCCTGTTTATCTATAAAATATCTATAAAATATATAAATATTGGATCTCTGACAAATGCACTTGTGAACAAGACATCACAAAAGAAGACTGAACTCTAGGCAAAATGGCGTTACCATTATGCCACAAAATTCTGCTATTTTCAGTTGTAATATAAATATCAGTGCATAAAAGCAGCAATGAAAACCTTACAGTAATTTCTATGTTGATTCACTTTGGATAATGAGGATGTCAGTTCACTACTTAGAAAACCTTACTCTATGATTCTTCTTCATTTATCAATTACTGTGTTTTTCAAGAGGGATCTTGGTCTACTCTGGTTTTATAAGTGTATTGAGGTAGATTTTCTAATGGTTTCTCATGACTATGATCAGAAAACAAGCAATGGACACTTTCTGCACTCTGAGTCTCATATTCATTATACATTATTACAGTTTCTTCAAAACCTTCTGGCTGCTGTGTATGCTTTTCATTAGCAGTTTTTTTTCTTTATATATTTACAATTTCTTGATCTGATTTCTTAAAGAAAAACATACGCTGCAGATATTAATCCCATCACAATATTTGTGAAAGTGTAAATCTTACCTGGACTCGTGGTTCTGTAGCTGCAAGAAATGCTTTAACAGCGACATTTATGAGACCATAGGCAAAGTTCTCATCACTGACTGTTGGATGGAAGTTAGTTAATAAGACATCTGGGCTCTTTGAGATTAGCTCCAACCTTAATATATAATAACAAATGTAAACAGTAGATCTTGATTACATACAAATAACACACTTTCAACATTCCAATTTCACAACTATTGAAATAATTACCTTGTATTTACCATCCAATGATGAAGGCTGCTATTGTACAACAAATAAAAAACTCTTGAATGTTCTAGCATAAATATATGCTGCGCTTGAAACATATTAACTTTAAGTCATGTTTTTTTTTTCCAAATAAATACTTTAGGTATGTTGGTAGGCCCAAAAGGGGAGCAAGAATAACCCACAACACTCTCATTTGCAATAGTTGTTGAGCATAGGAAGTTGGCTACCTCATATCATAAAAGTTGAAAGGGAAAACTGAACTGTGGCACTCAGATGTATTGGCATGAAAGGTTCAGATATCTCTGACAAGTTGAAAACGATGATAATATATTCTGTTCTGTTCCCCCAGACTACATTTTACAAACCAACATGAGTTTGATAATGAAAATGAAGAAGTAGAGATAACAAGAACTCTACAAAGAGATATGTGAACAATGCACCATTTATGAACAAGATTGTCTAGTGTTGTTTTCTTTTATTATTTCGTTTAAGTTCCTGAGTACTTATAAAACCAAAATTTCTAAATCATTGTTTGTATTAACTGTTTGCAATAGATTAAAGTATTGAAGACCAACAAAAGCAATGGCAGAATGGCTTCAACATCATGAGTAGTGATTTTGATCTATATTGATGACATAGGCAAATGAGTCAAGTGGTCAAATTACAGACATAGTAGAGGTTCAATTCATGTTGAAGGGGTATATCTATATTGTTACCTGGAGGAAATCACAATGTATGTTCGTTATTTAAACATCATTGTTAAGAATATGTACAAGATAAAAGAAGAGGAAAAGAGGAGATAAAATAAACAAGTAAGCTGAAGAAGAAAAAAGAAGTGGAAGAAGAGAGAGGGATAAGGAGAATGGGAGAAGAAAGGGAAGGAGAGCTACAATGCTGACTTACAGAGACAACACAGAGGCGAATTTTCTCCTGGCAACGCATTACATTTATTGTATACAAGAACAGCGACAAATACAATATGAAATTTTTAAAAACAGCCATTCACAACTACAGCTACAGGAACAGTATTGCGAAGCATGACCAACAAAATTATATATTTTGAACAATTCTTTAACAGATACTTGGATTACAAATATAAAGTTTGTGCATAACAAAAATATTGTTAGCATGGGACAGAGGAGTGACACAAATCTCTTAATCTCGATAACTCAGATCTGAACCAAGATACAAATATTTTGTCACCTGGGTATAAAATGAATAAACACAAATTCATACTTGTCAACTTCCAGAAGGATCGTTTTATATTTCAGGCCAAAAATTATCTAGAGCATAAAATTATGTATTTTAACATGAAATTCTGTATAAAAAGTGTATTTTACATAATTGTATAATTTAATCATATCATGTAAAAGACATTGCTATTCAACTATTGCTGAATTTTGTGAAACCAGTAATACATCCAATCATATAACCAGTACAATTTGGATGGTAGACATTTGAACCGCAAGCTAATTCGACAAGTTGGGTTTGCAAGGCAAGCTCACTATCAACTCTGCTACCTAGCCAACAAAGAGTACTTTAATAAACGTCAAAATGCTGTATATTCAATGTGAACCATAATACAATGTTCACAGCAGAATCACTACCAATAACAAAAGTTAATATTTCTTTTTATATTAATGGCAGGCTTATCGGATTTTGATTTTCTGTTAGGCAAACACAACAAGTTTCAGTAGCAACTCACTAAGTTTCAGATCTCAATGAAGAATGCCTGAAAGATTTCAAGATGGCATTAACTTTTACTTTCTCTTTTTATCTCCCTCCCTCTTTTCCTCTCTCTCTCTCTCTATATATATATATACATATCATCTCTCTCTCTCTCTCTCTCTCTCTCTCTCTCTCTCTCTCTCTCTCTGCGTGTTGTGAAGCATCTGAGGTGTGACGGATGTAAAAGTGTCAATTAGTCATTAATCACTGCCAAATATTATCAAGTCCCTGCACCAATGTTTGGTAGAAATAAATCTATGGTATCAAATCTGGTAATCTTGCTGTCTCGCAATTTAATTGGACCTAATCTTTCAATTCATCTGTCTGGAAATTGTTGATGAAAGGTAGTTCCTTACTTCATTGGCATTGTATGGAGGTGGCTCCATCTTGCTGGAATATAAATTCTTTTGGTATTCTTAGAATCAGAGATTCCTGCCTGAATCTCCTTTCCACAATAGTGGGAAGCTTTAATTCTGCAAGCCAATAACAGGATTGAACTTTCTGCTGCACTGTTAACTCTTTTATTTTCACTATGTATCATTACATACCACGGCTGTACATCACACCTGCACTATCTGTACATTATCTGACAATATTTTTAATTTCTACACTGTTCCTAAAAATGTAATGGTTTCTATAGAAGGTAACCATAAAAATAATTGTTCTAGCTCACATGGATTAGAAAATATTGATGTTTGTCATTGGTAACGATTCTGCCTGATACTATATATTCTGAAATAAATATACTGAAAATCTATACAAGATGACAGGTATGAAATTTCTCTTTAACAGCATGACCCAGCGTATGTTATTATTTAGCCTAGAAAACTATAGTGACAACCTAACTAACAATAATCTATGTTTAATTAATGACAGTGTAATCATACCTGCCAACATCAATAGCACCAAGCTCTCCTAAACACTGACCACAGAGAATCTGTGTGCGGTAGTCTGCATATCTACATCCACTTAAAAGCTTGCAAAAAAATAGAAAAAGAGTTGTAAATGCAATGCATTTGAGTTACACCATATGTACTCAATCCCGCTCAACAAAGTACAGCTCATCAGACCTGTTAGTTGTGTCAATACAAACGTATCTATAGAAATATTTAGACATAAAAGTACTGATCATAAGTTTTTAAAAAGGAAGACTCAAAAGGCATAGAGGATGAACTTCATTGTACTCAGGTCCAACATGTGTACTCTCAAAAAAGCATTACATTTCCTGAAAAGAGTAATACTCATGTGACTGTAGCTTAGGCATAATCTCAAGGGAGTTCTAAAAAGACACTTAAGCTGCAGATGGACTGGCTTAACCCATTGACAACTGGGATCATGTTTCTCAATCCACAGAGACTAGTTACTTATGGCTCACCCCTTGCTTTTGCAACTTTGGACGCCCACTATAAATGAAATATCCCAAAAAATGCCATAAAAATAGATGAAAACCTCTGGACCATTCATTTCTATTTCAATATGGGAAACAACCATGTAGTAATTTACTCCCTTGTTTGAGACACGAAACATATAAACAGAATGATGACCTTCATTACCTCAGATCAAGTTTCTATCAGAATAAAGAGGTATCAAAGTTTTTGGTGAATTTTTAATGGGTTCAACAGAATATCAAAGTGAGAAGAATATTTATGAACAGTTTGACAACATTGCTTTTGATTATTCTTAAACATTGACTGCAAAAACGTAATTGAAGCTAAAAACATGTAACATTTACGTAGTCCTAGAAGAAACCAAAACAACTGATTTCTATCTGCATCTAGGAGATAAACTCATAAGTTTTTTGTTGTAAAATGTAATAAATGTGAGTTGTATACATCTCTCTTTATTTCCTTTTGCGTTGATATTGATATCACTACATAATTTTTTCAATATATAAAATACTGCAATTTAAAGCTTGACATGTCATGGCTGTGAGAAGACATAATAGTCTAACTTGGAGAAAAATAAATTTTGGTTTTCTTTTAGGAATTATTTTATAGCCATATGCTGATAACATGAATAAATATTTCATAAATTTAGTTATTTTTTTATTTTCTGTTTATTTCTGTGCATAAATATTAAAAAACTAGATTATGATAAATATGTGTGAAGTTATGCCATTTTTAGTACACCCTAAAAATTACCGGTATCCAGGTCTAAAATGGCTTTTTCCTCTGTATTTAGTGTGTTAATCACAACACCATGATTATATTACTGGATAATACTACTTCAGGTTAATGGTGGGAGATGGCGATTGCTAACCTGCGTGCAGAAATGGCAGTAAAGTTCTGTGTTTCAGTGCTTTCTAATGTGATTTCTTTTCTGAAAGTGATAGATTAGAACACAGTATTTGGAGACGGTAAAACAGCATTGTGACAGATCTAGCAAACATGCAGTGTAGAACTAAAATGCTCGTAGAAAACATGGAGAGTTTTCAGAAGATGACATTCACAAAAAAAGTCATTGCCAGAGAACTCTTCTACCCCTGACGCTGCAAGGTATAAATGAGTATAAAGCAAAAAGAAAGAAAAAGAAGAGAACCACAACACCTGGGAGATCCCCAAACTGTAAATTATGTAACTTTTAAAGAGTCAATGTAAGCAATGCATATGTGTATCTAAAACTGTTATTTCATGACCAAGTAACTGTTTGTGTTAAATAATATGCTTCCATTACATTTTTCTGGTATCTTTAAAAAAACATTGATTAGTGAGATGAAAATAGGGAATTGAAATATTGTGAAATAGAAAAGTACATTTAGCTTCGATGGAAAATTAATTGTACATCTTTTTTTGCACGGTATGTAAATATTTAAAAAGAAACACAAGCAAGTTTAATAGCAGCTTTATGTTGAACAATTGGCATGATTGATGTTTTGACAAAAAGATTTTTCTTTAAAAAAAGGGACGAACACAGAATGGAAGCACAAAATCCAATGAATTTTGCATAAAAGAATACAATATCTATATTGCTAACAATTTCTGTGGATAGAAACAAATCAACAAATTATCTACATTTCTGTGGCACCAAATACAGTGCATGGGACAGAAACCAGTGTTCTACAGTGTAAGAAATGTTATTCTGCTTTATGTAGTTTCTGCATAGCAAGCATAATTTTAGCCCCCATGGCTAACACGGCTGATCTAATATTAAACATAAACACAAGATTGAGTAGCAGGAATTAGAGAAACCTGGTGAGAAACGCTGAGAAATATCTACAGCAATGACAAACTCATGACTAAATAAGGTTGAGGGGAGAAAAATGTGTCCTCTATGTAACAATTCAAAGATGTCATTGTCAACACAGACTGGAACTTTTAAGTTTAAATATGTTTGGATGGTTGATGAAACATAGATTAGAGTGCTTATAGATAAGTCCCCTGTACTATGATGCTTTTTCTATCAAGAAAGATTATCTATATAGAAAAATATTCAGTAATATACAAGCAAAACATTAAGTCCTCTATAATAAGAGGTATTAGTTTCACAAACTAAAGACCACATTTTATTACTTAATATCTATATAAATCTATTAATTAAAAAGACTTACCGCTGTGACCAACTCCGACAAAATCGGTTCTGCAGGTTCACTGTTCAGAACATAGCGACTGAGCTCCATCTAGATTATACCAAAACATAAATTAATGCAGTATACAAAATATATATAAACAAATCACTGCATACCAACAAAACCTTTACTGTATATATTATATTAACCCTGTTTTATAACAAAGTTTTTACAGAAATTAAATTAGTATTTGCAAAGAATTGTTTTTAAAAGATGACATTGCAAAGATGATTAACACAGAATAAAAAAGATGAAATTGATTAAAAGATTCACACACAACAATATTGAAAAATATTAGCTTGGTTTGGTCATCTGGAAAGAATGCTGTGTGATTCATTAGTTTATAAAGCATATATGAAGAGAGGAGAAGCAGAAAGAAGAGCCAGGGGTAGACCTAGAGTACGCTGGATCGACAACATCAAAGAGACATTACACGAACACCAAATAACATTATCTGAAGCTGCCAGAAAAGCGAAAATAAGAACATTGTATCTCCCTCGACACCCGTATAGGGTAAAAGAGGAAGGAAAGAAGAAGAAGGGAAGAGGAATCACAATTGTTACAAATGCAAAGTAAAATGTCATACAAACCCGTCTATCTTTGAGGATTGTTCTCAGCTTTGGTAAGGCATGAACCCTTACATCAAGACTCTCATGGTTGATAGCCTTGATGAAATGTGCCAGAAGAGTTTTCAGATCAGAGTTGCTGTCAGAACAAAATTAGTAAAACTAACAGATTTGCAACTGGATAAATCTCAGCCCTTTTTGAGTAATGTTTAAAAATAACTAAGCCACAATTATTAACATTTCAAATTCAATGCAACAACACTCTAGCATCTATTTAAATTGTGTGACCATTAAATTACTAATTTAATAATAATCCCATAATTACAAATCTCTTTTTTACACACACGCCCCCTTCATTTTCACTTTTCTATTTTATATGCTTGTACAAGAAATTCTGGTGAACTCAGGTGTTAATTTTACAATTTTGTCTACAATTTTGAAATATTCATTTCGAAGTGTATTGAAAATGTTTAAAATCATTCTTCTCACATGCTTTTAATGATTTTCCTTTCTTATGTTTTACAATTGATGTTGATGCTTCGTCTGCCAAATTTACATTGTGTAACGAATTATAATGGTTAATCCCTCCCCGTTTGCGCCTGCGAAACGATATAACAGGGGGAATAGTAATTCATCATGGAATGTTTAATATATATCATATGAACATTTATTTTAAAACATACGTTACTATTGTTATAGACATGTTTCATTTAACAAAACTTGATTTCAATTAACAACAGTATTATATTCTAATGAACTATATTATTGGGCACTTAACATTCGATTAATGCATTCTGCATCCCACAGTCATTCATAAGCACTGACCTACTTCATTCTTAGAGTGAACAGAGTATAATACTAGCACCTAAAAGAGCAGTTGTGGATGGGGATACTCTTTCCAAGCACCCCTAATATGTTTCTTACTTTTGGACATATTTTACTCATTTTTTTACTGTAATAATTACCTAAAGGTCTGAGTAAAATCAATTACATGTACAATTATCATTGTGCATACAGAAATCTAAATTACCTTTATATAAATAGTAGATAGTAATATACTTCAGTGCAACTAATTTGTAAGAAGCTAACAAAATTCAAATAAGCTAAAGCAATTCTTCAATTACAACAAAATTTTAAAATACCAGAATCACAAGTGTGCGCTTCAATTGGTAAAAATAAAATGGCACTATTTTGTCTACTCTATATAAATTATAAATCAATTGAGGACAACTAAACCTAAAATAATACATATAGAATTAAAAATTAATATAGAAATATAGAATGCATTACACGCATTGGCAAAAAGAAGGTTGGGAGGTGTGGTATAGCTTCAAAAGTCATCTACAGCAATGGTCCTCAATATAAACCAGAGACCTTAGAAGGGAGAAATGCATGAGTAAACATAATGAAATTGATGAACCACAGACTGGTATGGGGGGGTGGCCTCACAGAACTATTCAAATAGGTAACTATTTGAATGATAGATTCTTGATTAGAAACTGGCTTCACAGCATGTGGGGGAATTCCCATAAGTGCTCTGCCATTCGTTCCAGCAGCCATCCCAGTGTATGTAGACTCAGGGTCCCAGTCAGGTTTTGATTATGTGATCTTTTTTCGACTTCGGAACTTTCCAAAAAATTTACTTTTCCTTCCCTCACTTCTAGATACTCCCATTTCTAGAATTCTCTGTATGTGCATGTTGTCAGCCTCATTGAAATCATCTTCATCCTGAAATGAATTTATTACTGCCTTCATTAAGTCTGCTTTATCTCTTCTCAGCAATGTGCGTCAATCGCCGCATTACCTGCCAATAAGTCAGCTCTCTCGCTTCCTCTGACCCCAGCATGACCAGGACAGTATATCCATGTAATGCTCTGGACAATTGAGTTGTTCAATATGTCCCACCATTCTTTTCTGAGCATGACCTTTTCTATCTTGCATAGCAAGCTTTCAGAGTCTGTGAGTATTACTGAGTGTGTTGATGTATCCGTTATCAACCAATTAAGTGCCGCTGTAACTCCCTCTATCTCCATCCTCATGCTCGATGTGACAGTTGAATATGTTGAAGATTTCTCAACCAACTTCACACCGTTTCTGTAGGCAATAAAACCCCAACCGTTTTTATTTGTGTTTCTGTTAACAGAGCCATTTGTGTATATAATTATGTCTTGTGGTTTTCAGTGTAGCTGGGCGAGTTCATGCACTGTAACCTGGGCCCTGACACCCGTCCATTTTCAACACGCTGAATCTAGTTATATTATTACTTTAATCAGTGATTTCTTCTCAGTGTCTACCACCACCAATTCACTGCCCATTCCTATTTCTTCAAATTCACATACTCTTCACAGTGTGTCTTCAGCTTCTGCCATCCATGATCTAGAACGCTTGATTCGTTTTCCCTTTGACTCATCTAGACTTTGGTGTAATGGGTGGTGGATGTATTCTGTCACTTTAAGGTACGACCTAACCCGTGATACCTGATGTCGGTTCTTTATGAATGATAGATGATAACCTTAAAAAAGACTTTATGATCTGTGAAGAAAGTCACAACCTTTTTCTTCTTGTTTTAGGCATGAGGAAGGGGGGGTGGAAATTTCTCAAAAGGGACCACAGGCAAAAAAAAGAAACCACTGATGTAGAGGATATAAATATCTAAGATACAATATAAAACTTATTTGTGGTCAAACTTCAAATGTCACAAACCTGGTATAACTATCTCCAAACTTTTTGAGTACTTTATTTGCTTCTGCAAGTTCAGGAATGTCTGGGAGGAAGTATATTTCTTGGAAATGTGAGCTTAGCTGATCTCTTTAAAAACAAAAAGAAATTGGAAATGTATGTAACTTCATAAGACATAAAAATACACTTACAAATACTATTTGTGGCACTCTTTAATCGTTGGCACGCTGTTAGCAGTAACTACCACCAAACTCAATGTATCACTTTTTGGGTCACTACTGGTGACGTTTGTCATCTGTTGCTATGCACCTCTTTCAACAAGAAAATCACAATTGTAAACTAACATCATTCATCCTGGTAGCAGGAATCAGAATTAGACATAATTTAACTTGCATTTCCATTGATTTTCTAAGCAGGAAGTCATGTTTCAGAGTTTAAATGTATATTTTTCTCTGAAATCGATCAAAATCGTTCCAAATAGCATCTATTTTTTTTTTAAATTATTATATTTCTGATGAAAAAGTATTTCTTGGTTTTATGGATGCAGATGTTTCTCAGCTCCTAATTACTGAGGATTGAAACAGCAGTTCTTTGTCAAGTGTGTCTAAAAAAAATGATTGTGAATGTAGTTAATAGTGGCCCTTCAGGTTATAACAATTTCTGACTTCACAACTTTTCTGAAGTTGTAGACCTTTAGGCATAGCTGTTAATGTTAGTGAGATCGACACGTTTCATATATTTTCACAGGTGCTCATTAATTTGGTTATGAAATGACATTATAAATAGAAGTTATTTAGCTCATTAATTCCAGCATTTAATGTATCAAACAAGAATAGGCGAGTCCCTTATTGTCTCATTTTCTCACATATCACACAAACAAAACTTACATCATTGTATTCAGAAACCCTTTATTTTCATAAAAAAGAATTATCCAAAAAGTTGAAAAGAATAAAAGTTATTGCTTTTTCCAAATACTCTCCATATTGAGACTTATAATATAACAACACACAAAAACACAACTAAATCAGGTAGATATTACTTATCATGATGATCACATACCATGCCACGAGGTTCAACATTTGACTTAGAAGATATTTCAATCTGACACAATTCTGACTATATACAATGTACTAGTCTTATATTAACGAAATGTCTGGATATATTCTCAGAAAGCAGCG
Source organism: Meghimatium bilineatum (assembly GCA_034231615.1). Lineage (NCBI taxonomy): Eukaryota > Metazoa > Mollusca > Gastropoda > Stylommatophora > Philomycidae > Meghimatium > Meghimatium bilineatum. Next base: position 44,776,892 of record CM067298.1, read on the forward strand.
CTTTAATATTATATATGATAACAACTGTATTTCCCAAGAAGTCATTGTTGGAACATAATCCATAGACATTCAAATACAATATGGTTTTGAAAATAAATAGAATTTGTTCCTGAATTTCGGTGAATAAATGAGCTGGACTCCTTGTTCTTACAATTGTAATGTGTAAAGGAATTTGACCTTTAGACTGTGGCGTACTCTTAACTTTGTGTGGCCGGAGTCTATCATCATGTAAGATTAACTTCAGTGTAGTTATGTACTGAGGAATCAGGGCATAGCAACCGGGAGCTTCAGGACGCAATTGGGCCCTCAGTGACGTATATCGTCTGCGTTTCCAGGAGCAGTGTGGTCGTGAAGGTTAACCTATTATTCTAAATAGTGTAACCAATGAATGCATTTAATCGCTGCCTCACAAGATACTGCTATTGATCATCATTGATTTCTTTGTATGTGTATAGTCATGGGTGAAAGATGAAAAAGACAAAAGTGTAAACTAAGATATAAAGTTGCTCTGCTTTGAATATTTTTAGTATGATTCTCCATGACATAAAAAATCCTTTTCTACAACATCCCGAGACTTTTCTAAGTTACCTGTTCTCCACAATCATGTAGTTAAAAATCTGGGCAACTTGAGCTGGTAAAATTGTAAGCAGTGGTAGAAGTGTAGCAATAATCTGTGACATCACATCCCCCAATAGTGGCAGCTCAACACTATAAATTCAAAAACAATATTTATAATGCAGTAATTGGAAACTTCAAACACTGAGAACAACCCTAATGAACATTGAAATAAAACGTAATATCTTAAACAAAGAACTTAAAATACTAATGACAGCAATATAATTATTAAAAAGAACTGTATATACACTAATTAATTCTTTATTAGGAACTAAAATAACCAGCAACGGGGACATCTCTATAAGTGTCCATACTCACCAATATGTCAGCAATCAAAAAATATATAAGCTCAGTGTCCCAGTCAGTTGTTGATTCTTCTTATCTTTCACCCATTCCCTAGTCACTACCATTTCTGTAATTCTTTGAACATGTACATTATCTATCTGTCTTTTTTTCATCATTTATAGTGTATCTATGGTTATCCTACTTCAGTCACTCATGTCTCCTCTCATCACTGCAATTTATACATTAAATTGTCATTTAATGTAAATATTATAATATAAATACATATGGAATCTAGAAGCAATGGCTGACAAAATCAGCCATGTAACTAATTGCCATTAAAAATACTTACCTCCTCACAAAACAGTTCCAAGCTGTACATGATATTTCAACAAATTTAGGCTCAGTGAATTGCAAACCTAACCTGAAAAAAAAATGAAAAAGCCACAAATATAACATTTTAATTTTAAAACATAACATTTTAAAATATAATTGTCTGAGGTAACAAAGAGATTATTAGTATTTACAAAACTCTGTCAATGTCAATTCGAAGCATAGAATATTTTTTTTTAATACAAAAGGAAACAAAGTGACAGTCTTGTCAAATGGACATAGTTCAGCTTATCCAGCTAATAGTACACAGTAAAAGTCCCTGGTCATGGTTACATGCTGCTTTGAGAAAGAGTCCAAAATTCCTTAAAATATGCTGATTGGATTAGGATATTTCAATCCATTGCCACAACAAATGGTTATTTCAACAAATAATCATTTGTTTTTCCATCTTCTTCTTACATAGTAAAATCTCAGTAGCAGTGCATGAATATTGTAGCACATGAGCAGATCCCTAGTGTGGTTTATTTTTTTTATTTTGATAGGCAGGGATGTGATTATTATTTATGCAAAATTTGAAACTGACAAATGAAATATTTCTGCACAAGCAAAGGCTTTGCAGCCTCTTAAGTTTCGGAACTATCAAGAGCCAAATATTATTTTAAAATACACACTGGATTTTCAGTTTATTATTCTTTTATTATTATTCACCCTCCATATTTCTAGACTTTCTACCTAACTTGCAGTTTGGTGTTACTGCAAATCATTTAATTGTTGAAATTTTATTCAGATCTTTGGTACAAGAGGGAGTCAACAGCAAGAAATCTAAGTACAGCAAAAGAAACAAAAACTGAATAATCTGTATTCTGAATGAGAAATCAGTCAGTGTTTGCTTTATCCAGGAATTTTTCCTGAAAGTAGATTAACCTTTAGCAAGCCGGATTAAAAAATACAAAACCTCTTCCTGCCACCGGATTCTTTTTTGAGAATTTTCATCTTTTCTGGTTGGTGTTACGGAAATGCAATAACTTTTTTGTTATTCGTGATAAAAAAAAAAAAATTGTCCGTGCAAATGCAGAATTGAATACCGCAAATGTATGTATATTTTTAAAATTTTTATGTAACATACCCGGGGTTTGCGCAGGAAGTGAACACCTTTTTTGCGCAAAAAACCAACAGAAACAACAAGACATGGGTGTTCGGAAAACTCAATAACATTTTTGCTATTAGAGATTTTAAAATAATTTCAACAGATTTAAATGCAGAATTGAATACTGCAAATGGGTGTGTAATTGTTTTTTTTTTATGTATCTTACTCGAGTTTTGCGCAAGAGGTGAAGACATTTTCTCGAAAAAACAAAATATATGCAAAAAAGACACGGGTGTTCGGAAAACTCAATAACATTTTTGTTATTAGAGCTTTTAAAATAATATCAACACATGTAAATGCAGAATTGAATACTACAAATGGGTGTGTAATTGTGTTTTTTTTTATGTATCCTACCCGAGGTTTGCGCAAGAGGTGAAGACAATTTTTATTTTAAAATTACATAAAAACAAACAACACAAATGACTTACCCACTGGCCATGCAGCTCTGGAGTAAACCTACAGGCTGTGCTGCTCTCCTACATGCTGTGCAGCTCAGAGGAACAATCAATTTTGAAATGTACCAATGTGTGGTATCTATGGAAGCAGGGGTAGGGGCACAGAGTGACCTGACATGCTGCGCACACGTACTGAGTCTGGTGACGCTTCTTTGACCGATCTGAACAGACTACACAGTCAGGAAGCGCAGGCTTGCCACTGGACAACCGTTTAGGATTTATAGCAATATGGTGTGTTGGTCCTATTGCCAATCATGCTTTCATCGATACTGATTTCTTTGGAGAGGCCATAATACTGTTGGAACAGAGGAATAAGTTTGTCAACAAACCCCTGTATCTTGAACGCCTTGCTGTGACCCGGTTGCCCTCGTGCAACAGCTGTTATGTTGTCTACAAGGTGCAGGAATGAAAGAATAGCTAAAAATCTATTCCTACTGATGATATTCCTGAACCCAGGCATCTTGATGAGACCATCATTAGACCAATACAATTCAAAGGAGGAACGTTTGGTCAGTCCCATCAAGAGCACCAAAGCAACAAAAGCTGTCATCTCATCAGCTGTGACTTCCTTCCACATCTTCACACGAGATGCATTGCCGGCGGCCTGTCCCTTCGAATCACTAACCTGCTTAGCGTAACGATTAGTTTCAGTTACCAACATGTTCACAATATCATCTGTAATAAACAGACGAAACACGTCTACCGCACTAATGTCATCAGCTAAGCCTATAGGTCCAACAACTTCATCGAAGTTGCTAAGCCAATCATGGCTATACCCCGAAGGAACACTAGAATTTCCAACAATTTCTTCTTCCAATATGTCGTCATCGGCCACGCTGCGAACTGAATCAGTATCACTATTATCTCTATCTAACAACACATCATCTATTGGAGCGATATCTGCATCTGTTAACGGCACACTTACCTCCTCATCCGAATCGGGATCCATTACGAACGCAAAATAAATTGTATCCATTGTAGGCCTAGGTTGCTGTCGGAAAATGCGATGGAACAATGCCTGGACGCTACTGTAAATTATAACAAATGGACAGGGCGGACGTGAACTGGTACCGGCTTCGATTGCGCATGCCCTGAACTACATACATGCTGTGATTTGGCTGTTGTAAGCCTATTTGGCACAATGTCTCATTGAGTGAGTGCACTTGACAACGGTAAACAGCCGCCATCTTTTTTTTGTCAAACAGATTTAACAACGGCGCGGTGAAGGTTAAGCATTCAAATGATTCATATAGGAAAAACTATTGAAAAGAAGTATTTCTTATTCTTTGAAGAAAATTTAAAAAATCATTAACTGGAAAAAAAAATTACAGACAGTGCTAAGTAATTTGTGCAGCAAAAAGCAAGTAGGCTGCAAACCCTTTTCAGAATTTTGCAATCAACTCAGTATATTTTTGCTGTGGTGATTTTCTGAACAACGTTTATGTTCAGTATGTTGCCAGTACTTTATGAACCTTCAGGCTACCCAACTTCCTACAGCTGATTTTATTTTACCAAATACTTGTACTACAAAATGCCCTCATTAATTCTACGTCACAACAGACAGCTTATTCTGGCAATATTTGTTTTCAAACTCTTGCAGATTAGCAGGATGTAGTCCAAAGAACAAATGTGTTGTCACGGTGTACAACTTAGTTGTGATATCTGCGCCTTTTGGCCTGACACATCCAATTTCAGCATGGCTTCTTCTATGAAACAGTTAGCTCCATCCCCAAAATCTCATTAGTCACCTCATATGACAAGCATGGAAGGTAAACAATGTTGCTATTCTTTGTTCCCCTTTCAGGCTACGGAAATACACAGGCAATAACACAGCTAAAAGTAAATAAGATGGACATACAACTGCTAAACTGTTACTACCAAAATAACAAACCTTGAAGTTTGGACTCTACATAGCTACAGAAATATATAACAGTGGGGATATTTCTGCCATCATTCCACGAGTTGAGGTTACAGCTATATAGGTCAAAAATTAAAGATTTTGAAAACTATTAAAAAATTTATAGAGAATTGGCTTCATTATACTAGTTTTCCCCATATGTAATCCTTTCCTCTCAAGGAAGTGTCACACCGACTGTCACCAGTACCACACATAGCACGTAACTCTATAGCTTTAAGCAATAAACCCAGATATCTCTGAAGACTACTTTGTAAACAAGTTGACACAAGTCGAATTCAAATCTGTGACCTCCTGAGCACAAAATGAACGGATTAACTACACTGCCAGGAAGATTCCCAGGTAAGATTATCACTTCCTAATCTCGATAAATAATCTTACACAACTAGCTACTCTGGAAGATGGCAAATAATTCTAGATTTTCTTTTCTGTTTAGCTGATCCTATATTAGAGATAGAAGTTATTTTAAAATGAACCTTGAGTTCTAGTATGATTTTTTAACAATTTATTTTTATCTCTGTGTACAAAATATCTGTTTTTTGACCTTTAAATAGTTCTTTCTTCATTACTAATGTTTCTAGGTACTTTATATTTTGTTTCATGTCCATTAATCATATCCAATTCTTCTGTAAATCTGCATACCAAAAGCATCAACAGTTTTCCAATTTTTTTATTATTAATATGTGTCTTGATTTCCTTCAACAACAACAAAATTATGGCTGTCAAATTTAAACTTCAAATGTACACTAGTATTAAAAAAATATTCCTTATCTTTTATAAAATTTAAGCAGGTATGAGTATCATTCACTACATTGTTTTAAATATACCTGAGTGTGTTCATCACTTTATAGCGGATATAACAAATGTGCTTAGATCCCATCAGACGAATGATTGAAATCAAACTTTTCAGAGCCTGAAACAGAATGTTTTATGAACAAATTAAAATAATTTTTAAATATAATATCTCTTTGTTCTGTATAAACTACTGAAGAGAATTAATCCAACTTTTTATTAGAATCATATCATTGAAATCTTTTTAGAAATTGATGTCTGTAAATTAAAATTGGAAAACAAATTAAGTGTGAAGTGTTTTACATTCTATTAAAAAGAACAACTTCCAGATGAATGATATCCATATTTTAATTACCACCAAAAGCTCAGATGCAGTGATTTAAGTGTCAATGAATTTCATAGTAATTGTAAGTATCCATCTATTTATCTCTCACTTGAAATTGTTATTGTTATTATTGGTAGCATATGGGGTGCAAAGGGAACGCATTGCTCTATGCGGACCCAGGGTTAGCAGATAACCAAGATCCCAAATGTACCTCCACGCGGTGCACACTGGAAATAGAAATACAGCAGCTCGAGCTGATTCTGGCCAAATCATTTTGGGATCGTGTCCGAGAACGTGGAGGTAGCAGATGGAAAGAGATTTGACTGCACAAGAGACAGACAATATCTCCGACACCACCAGCATCACCACATATAGCGACACTGTCGGCATACAGTAAAGCTAGTCAGTCCAGTCCGAACATTGGAGGGGCGGCCAATGTAAGATGCACGTAAAGGTAGATGCATGGCGAGAGACAAATAGATTTCATACCAAGTACAATGAAACAATGAAAGGGCAGAACAGCGCTAGAGGGCAGTGCGAACTGCAAATAGAAAGTGAAAAGTCCCTAGGAAAGGGGAACTACAAGCTCCGTCAGCTCGAGTAGAGCTTCTAGTTACCTGTGTTCCTTACAGGCAGAGACCCAGACCCATTCATTGGCGTTTGGTAAAGCAAGAAGACCTAATCCAACTCTAATGTCGAGCCTTCCTAAACCGGAAATATGCTCGCGAAGAGAAAGGGTTCTGTACCCGATGGGCTTAGGCAAGAAAGGGACAACGATGGTAGTCATGGCCCAACTCTACTGTCAAGGTTTCCTATACCGGAAGTACACTTGCAGAGAGAAAGGGTTCCGTACCCGATGGGCTCAGGCACAAAAGGGACAACGATTTAGCCCTGGCCCAACTCTACTGTCAGGTTTTCCTACACCGGAAATACACTTGAAGAGAGAAAGGGTTCAGTACCTGATGGGCTCAGGCACTATTGGGACAAGGACGCTCAGCTCGAGAACACCTTGCTCTCAAACGCGTGGTGAGAGACTCGAACTTGGACAAGGGGTACACAATGTCGGTGAATGACACCTCGGCTAAGAGGGCGAAAGAGCCAGGGTCCAACTCCTCTGTTGAGTTCTTCCCCTTAAGGAACCAGGCTCACGGATGAGAAATGGTTCAGTACCCAATGGGCACAGGCACAGCACGTCCAATTACACGAGGCAAGTTCATAGACAGTGGAACACCTCGTGCGAGTCAGACGAGAGCAAATATCGTCTGGGCGAAGAGTCTCCACTACGCGTGCTTGGAGACAGATATAGAGGCTGTCACAGGCTTAGGGTAGCCCACCCGAATTGTCAAGGCATGCCGAAATCGGATGTGCTAGGCCTACAAGGCGCATAACGGTGGCACAACATAATCACACTCCCGGCGGAAATCACACGGATATCCGTGATGGTTAGAATGGAGCGAACGCAAAACAAACAAACAAACATTGGTAGCATATCAACCAAGCATTTTTTGGTTGCAGTGATTTTCTAGGCAATATAAATTTGTTCAGTAGTTTGCCATTGCTTTCTGAACAGTCTGGATGCACAATTGCCTGTGACGGGAATCAAACTCGGTACCTTGGCCATCACAGATGCTCTCTGTACCACTCCGGCAGAGAGACTGACAATGTACTGAACCAAAAAACATACAATTATTTCTTTAATTCACACAGAAAAATTTTGGAAATTTAACTTGCATGGAATATAGAGAGAAAAACTTTAATTGATTTTTAAATTTCATGGGCAAAGCATAACTAGTTACCACTAAGTGCCTAAAATAGATAAAAGTTAATTCAAGCTAATCATAACACCTGATAACAGAAGTCGATATATAAAAAGTAAAGAAAGTACGGCTCTGTGGCGAAGTGGTACAGAGCTCGTCTGTGACGGCCAAGGTACCGAGTTCGATCCCCGTCACAGGCAATTGTGCATCCGGACCGTTCAGAAAGCAATGGCAAACTACTGAACATATTTATATTGCCTAGAAAATCACCACAGCCAACAAATGCTGGGTTGATAGCTAAGTCCTGTAAAGGATATGCTACCAATTTTAAATAATTTTTTTTTTTAAAGTACAAACTATTGGCATCTACTTACCAATTCCTTATCTTCCAAAGTGATATTGAAATTCATGAGCTGGGAATCAAAGAATGCCAACACACCAAGCAATCTGGGATTGAGGTATTGAGCCTATCCACACAAAAATAATATCTGTATTAGGTGTTAATTATGGTAGAATATTGGGTATGTTACAACAAAACTATAATTAACTTTAGGTAAGCATTGAACATGATCTATTACTGAAGCCATTTTATGGTTCTCAGGGCTCCATTTACTAAACCATTATTTCAACTGTTTTCACCCATCCGGGCAGGGCCGGCCCTAACAATTGCGGGGCCCAATGCAAACCGGATTGCGCGGGGCCCAGTCTGGGTAGGAAAGAGGATAATAAAATAAATTCTAATATGAATTTATGGGCCTATGAAGTGCGGGGCCCACTGCCGCCGCATAGGTTGCAATGGCCTAAGACTGGCCCTGCATCCGGGTATCACATTGATCTACTGCCTTGGTCATGCTGATGTTTGCAATAATAAGAACACAGGCTTGCTTCCAATGTTTATATAATTGATAACATTAGTATGGATGATAAATGGGATATATTGACGTTCCTTAGCAAGCACCTTCTAAAAGTAGATACTACAATTGCTGTCATATCCAAACTGGAATTTAGATTGTGGCATTAGTAGTATTTGGTATATGCAAGGTAGAATGAGAAGTGTGCTTAACCAATGAGCCACAGAAACCATTATCATGCATGCGCTTTGGCATCTGGGGGAGAGACTATTGAGCACCCATTGGTCATCAGTTCACAATCAATAACACATATACCGCTAGACATTGATGGAAAAAATAATTTCTCATACATGAAGTAGCGATTAATAAAAATCTTACCATAAGTTCCTCAGAAACTATATCCTTTGGTCCTTTGTATAGTTCATCATGAGCTGCTAGAATCTTCAATCCAATAAATACCTAACAAGTAAAACAGGTCACATTAAAAATGTTGCCAAACTACTAAAATATCAAATTACTAAAATCAACAACTTGCTATTCTGTTTCTATAAAATAATATATAAAACTCACCATATTATAAAAATTTCAAGATAAATTTGAAGAAATAATTTATTCTCAAATGAAAGACTAACCACAAAACATTTTTAATTTTTGTTTAAAGAAATGCTGGTAAGATAACACACAAAACTTAAAATTATTACCTATCAAAGCAAATCTATTACACAATACTACAAATGATAATTGATGAGAATTTTGTAAATATGTTTGGCTCTTGTCTGGAACACACCTACTAATGTTTACAGAACTCATAGTTTTTACATAAAGGTCCTGACGTAATATTTTTTAGTGTTTTGGCATTATATTCGAATGCAATTGTAAATAGAAAATAGAAAGAAAACAGTTTTTGACTTCCTTTACTTCTCAGCAATATAATGCCATTTAATGGCATTGGATCAAAGGGCATGAGCCCATGGACCGCTGGATCAGAAACCAACCAACAACCAACTTTCTTGACACAGACATACAGAGTTGGGGGGGGGGGTTGGTTTAGAGTTAGTTCTAAAACTACAACTACCCCTCCCCCTCCAAACTCTAGAATTATCTCTTCTCATTACATCGTGGCATAATTTCACTAACATTAGCCATTTTTGTCATTTGTAGTGACACCCTCTACAAGTGACGTAAAATCATTGACCATGTGAAAATTGCACACAATAATTCACTTTCAATGAATCTGTGCATGATATCAAATTCATTTCACATTCCGCTTATTGACAAACTATTACATAGACACACATTCCAGACAAGAAATATGTGTTTACCAATAGGTATTAAAGTTAAACACAAAGTAAAACCTTGTACAGTTCAGAACACAATCAAACTAGCACACAAAAATGACATTTTCACCAAAATGTCTTCATCAAGAAAAAACAGGACAGAGGTAGACATTTTTTGTATTGTTCATTTTTATTTTCTGGATAAAGACTTAGTGGACACATGATGAAATAATCTCCTTAGTTGTAAGAAGGTAGCAGACTTATATAACGTCGTCTCAAAGACATGACAGTGTAAGGGGAATTTGTGGATTTATGTTTAATTCAGAAAAGGAGGCATTTCAGTGCACCAGTATCCCAGGATTACCACAATGTCCGGAGTACAGCACATGTTCTGGGTCAGCAATTTTATAATTCTTATCAGATTTGTTGTCCCATGCACAGCGATATCACATTTAGCATTATTTATCACTTAGGAGTCTGCTACAAAAGGACAAAGGTACAATATCCACTGGCCTGCATCTTTCTCATCCATGAGATTATTTGATTGAAGATAAAAATAAGAAATTTAGACAAGATCTGACAATGATTTTTTTCAAGTGACAAGTTGTCAATATATTCCCCAACTATCCTTTGTTGCCTTCCACAACATCCCTGGAAAGAAGACAGTGTCTATATTCTATCTACCCTGAACTAGATGTCCAGGTCCTGCTGGCACTTGTACATTGGTTGAAACATAGATTTTTCCTGCCTTGTATACTGTTTATATTCCCTCATGTCAGTTGTTTTATGAACTGTAGAAATTATTACTTTGTATTTTCCATCAATACTTATAATAATGATATAGAAAACAACCACAATGAAAACACATATTTTTGGCAAATTTATCTATTAAGCTACGTTACTTCTTCTTCTTCTGCGTTCATTCTCAAACTCCTGCAGATTAGCAGGATGTAGTCCGGAGAGCGGAATGCGTTGTGTCATGGTTTACAGCATTGCTGCGATATCTGAGCCTTTCGGCCTGACACATCTGACTTCAGCTTGGCTTTGGGTCACTGACCCTATATGGAAGGGGACAGCCAACTCCATCCCATAACCTCCTTAGTCGCCTTTTACGACATGCCTGGAAGGTAAACAGTGTTGCTATTCTTTGCTCCCCTTTCGGGCCCCGGCAACACACGGGCGACTATGTTACTAAAAATACAAGGTAGAAAAGAACGAAAAGAAAACGTACTCTACAATATTATTTATAATGAAAGCATAGCCTATGCTGGACATTACTATTCAACTATTGTTGAATTTTAAGGTGTCAATAATACATACAATCATATTGCCAGTAAAATGTGGATCGTTGAATTTCATGTAGATAGTCAAGTGTAATTCCAACCACTTAGTTCTACAAATTGGGTTTACAAGGCAAGCTCACTATCAACTCTGCTACACTACCAGACAAACATTAATTTATAGACATAAAACACCTTTAAACAGAGGAAAATAAAATTACCTGTTCATAGTGAGTAGACAGATGTAGGAGAAGCTCGTTGTGAACACGCTGGAAATCCAGGCGCAGAAGGTTACCTAGACTGAAGTCTGTCTCAGTCTAGTATATAAAATATTTCACATTACACAAAGTACTCTCAAAACATAATCCATTGAAATATTTTACAAAAAAATATTTATTGTAATGATTGTGTTTTGAAATACTACAACACTTTATCATGCAACCAAACAAGGTGAGGAACAACTGGACAATTTACCATAAGTTTATAAGCCGAATCGTCTTTGAACCAAACATGTGAACTTTAATGTCCCAAATTGTGGTAAAAGTAGAAAACCCATATATAGGCCGAGGTAGGAAAATAGTTATAATACCAGTAATAATACTTTGGATTCCGATAATAATCTACTGATCAATTTCAGATGTTCGTTGAATGTCCGTTATAGAACCTTGGTGACCAATTTCATTGATCGTCAAAACTGCTATGATAGATCACAAATACTGCAATACATGTTGCTAAAATTAGAACGTCTGGGAAAGTAGGTTGTTTGAAAAAAGCGGCACATAAGAAATACAGAAATAGACATCGTTCATAAGTATTTATCATGACATTATAGAAGATTTCAAAGGTGACATTGTATGATATATAGAAAGTAATGTAAATCTAGACCTTATAAGAATTATAATAAGCAGAATTTTGCACTTGCAATGGTAAGAGCAACAACAGATGGCAAGAGCAGTACAGAAATACACAATAGATGTAGTAAAGCATACCAAGCCCTATGGTAAATGACACCAATCTTCAGAAACAAACGTAGATTTAAACACTAAAATAACACTATTCAAAATGATTATTATGCCAACGCTGTGCTACCAATGCCAAAATTGACAACGACAGCACAAGACAAACGTAAACTTGTGACAGCTGAAATGGCCTGTTTACGCAGAATCCTAGGAATATCGCTAAGAGAAAGAGTGAGGAATGAGGACTTTAGACAAAGAACCAGTACCACTCCAATATTGGACTATATTAAGAGACAAAATATCAAATGGTTTGCACACATCAGCAGACTGCCATCAGACAACATACCACAATATTATAATTGTTTCACTAAGATCCATGTTATATTTTTAGTCCACCCAGGGTTTATTTAAAACTGTGACCTTTGTGCAGTTTTAGAGTTCAAACTTCCTCTGTCTTCACTTTGTGAGAATTTCATGTCGAATTAATTTGTTATGAAATTTATAAAATTTTTAGATTTTGAGAACATATTTGCAATGATAATTATTTGTATGTACACTGATGATACAGTCATAGTTACGATGGAAATATGCATGATGTATTGTGATTTTCGCACCAAATGTAACATAGAAGGTGACGTTGAACTTCCTTGTTAGATAGGTCTAGCATTTCAGACAATGAGGAATCGCAAATTTCGCCTAACTGATGTGGTTTTTCCAGTAGAATCCCAACTTCGAAGGATGTGAATGGCAGTTTGTACTGGCACCGGTAAACTTTTTTTTCTGTTACCAGTGTTTAATGTTATTCTGTATTCTCGTTTTTTGTGTGTGTCAACTGCCAATTATTTTTATTATTTGGCGGTACTCATATGCTTAACACCCTACATTAAAATAGGAAAAGCATGCACAAATTATCAGCTTATACACAGAAATATACTGTACTATTTTCTTACTGTTCATTTTATTTTCAATAATTTACTAGTAATAATTTCATACATTCGGTTCTTGTGTTGCTGTTTCGATCCACTGGAATTACAAGAGATTTGCTCTTACTTCTTATATGCAATGGGGTGGTTTCTCCAATTTTATAATGGCATTGTTTAATCACTTGAACCTATGATAGTGGTTGGGTCAGAGGGCATTATCTCAAGGATCGCTGGATCAGCAACTAGCAAATGAGATTGGTAGGCAATCCTTAGCAACACTTCCTCAGTCACCCCATGGCATGCATGAAAGGTCACTATTACTATTCTTTGTTTTCTATTCTAGCCCTGGCAACATCTGGGCAATACTAATAAAGATATTGCCGTGTTCAAAGATAGATCTGCGCATTGTGGTGATAATTCTGACTGTATCTCTAATTATCCTAATACGATCTTCTCCAGTATATCGAGCATACAGGTCTACTTCCAGTATGATAATGAAGGTTTAGGCTATTTACTGCCACCTTCAAATGGATCTCTAGGTATCACATAGATCTACTTCCTGGACATGCTGGTATTCTGGGTAATGAGAGCAGATTACATGCCTCCATGGCATCTACTGTTGGTGAGTTTATGAGGAATATAAGGAAAAGTACTGGAGTTGCCTTGATGGCATGCTCTATGCTGACAATGCTCTTGATAACAACTATCTGAGATTCATAAAATATGGTTATAAATGTCGCATGAGGACTGTTTAATTAGTACGCCATGGGAACCATCAGCATTAATACCCTTATAGATCTTCTGTGGAGAAATAGCATCTATCAGAGTGTAATAACATCAGTTTCTAACCAACAACCAAATAACTTCCTATATTATCTAATTTTTTTATCAGTTTCATTGATATTTCCTAAGCTGACCTTTAGAACATGCCTGGAACATACCTGCAGATATAATAATGCTTTCTCCATTTCATCCTTATGACAAGACCTCACAAGGTAGGAGAAAATATACTTAGTATTATTCATGAGCAACGAGCGACGAGTCTGAAACAAAATATTATGAGAAATTTTGAAAATGGCAAAAAAGAAAAGGATGATCAAGAACATGAAGGTGCAATATAAAATATGAAGAACTATATGGGGTGCAAAGGGTACCACACTGCTCTCAGCGGATCCAGGATTAGCAGATAACTAATATCCCAAAAGTATCTCCTTATGGTGCACCTTGGTGCACGAAACAGAAATACAGCTGCTTGTGCTGATTCTGGCTAAACCTTTTGGGGATTGTCTCCGTGGAGAAGATATCTATATTTTTGAATATATACTATTGAAGGAGCCTTATATTCATAGAGGTTATATGTTATTAGACAAACTGATAGTTTGTCTGGGTCACCCAGTGTGTGTCTTTCCTCTGAGGAGGCACTTCACAGCCAGCAAACTATTCCTCATGTAAGAAGATCATTCAATTAACACCCTTCGTGTCCCTAGGTTCCAGACCTAGTTTCTTCTGTATAAACCATGTTGGGCAACGGTTACACTCAAATTAGACTCAAGGTTGATGTACCTTCCTAGACGAGGTGCTACTTTGCCAAACACATTGTGGGTCTGGAATTTGACCTGTGCATTTCTCATGCACTCGTCCATCTGTGATGACCATTCAATCCATTGCCAGGAGCAGTCTATGTTTTTTACTCTTCGCCAATGCAAATATCACCCAAAGAAGTAGGTAGATTGCGCCTATCTCAGACGAGAAGCTTCACAGTGGGCTCTTTGTTACTGAACACAATTCTCTCTGTATGAACCATTTTGGGCAACAGCAACAGCCGAGTTGGATTGGGTTTGCAGTGTACTCAATGACAGGGACTTGTTGCCCCCTCTATATTGCCAATAGCACCCAGATTCAACACTGCTTCGGTCAGAAATTTGAACAATGTGCTCCCCGACATTTGTTATATGCTTGTCTGTGTGCAATGGAGAGCTGTATTCAAAGTTTTTTCCATACCTAGGAGTGCCTGCTCAAGTTGGCGTATCCAATATCTGAGTCATGATTCCTGATTCCTACTTTGATTAGGGTCAATTGTGTTGGAATATATGGGCTTTTGTGTGTTCTCAAGCATGAACAGGATTTCCACCAGTGGGTCTTATGATAATTATAGCTTCATTTTCACTATTTCGATTCACATACACAAGGCTGCCCTCTACCGTGTGTTGCCTTTTCCTGAATCAATGTGTACTCATAGGATCACCATATCGTAATGGGATCTACCCATATCATGACATCAACATTGGCTGCCCCTACAATGTTTCTACATTCTTGGCTGATCAAGACAGAATGCAGATGCCTTACATTACTGTATGCTGACAGTGCTGCTGGGTGTGTTGGTGTAGAGGTCTCTGAGATATTGCTTGTCTCTTTGCTGACAATTCTCATTCCTACAGCCACAGACACAAGTCTAAAAGTGTTGGCCAGAAACACAGCAAGAGCAGATTTCTTTGTTTCTAGGGTGCACCATGGGGAGGTACTTTTAGGATCTTGGTTATCTGCTAACCCTTTGCACCCAATAAATGATTCTGTAAAAACCACATTTTTACGCAATTATTTACTATTTTGCTATTTGTCCACTTACTTATCAGAAATCGGATAAGTGACGATTTCTGGGGTTGTGAACTTTCACTCTTTCTATGCTGTATCATGTGGTGGTAGGTACAGATCTTCTTCAGCAATATTGTGTCTGTATAGTGTGTTAGTGATGGAGGGGTTTGGTAGTAACAGTTGTTTTCGCAGGTTTTGTAGTGCAGAACATTCAATAAGGTTGTCTTTCACTGTTCCCTCCTGTCTGTTGCAGTGGTGTATAATCTGCAGTAATTCTTTGTAGGTGTTTGTTAAGTTTTGCATGTGAAGCTCACAGCCTAAATATTGTGGTTTGATCTTTGCAGTGTATTTTGTCATGTCTGCATATAGTACTCTTCTTTTTGAGCCAGTGGTCCATCCATTGTTGTTTATGGCGGTGGACAATGTGTTTAACTGTTCTATCGTTGGTGGCAGTTACTGATTGTCCAAGATTCACTTTCATAAATCAGAATTGGTGCTATATAACTTTAAAAAAACTATCTCGAATCAATTGACAAAGATATGTTACATAGGCTGTTCATCATCTAATCTAATATGTTCTATGCTAAATATTATCATTTATCTGTTACACTTGAAAAAATCTTTAAAAAACTTACACTGTTTGTTAACTGCTGATTTGCAATGAATTTAACAAGCTTGGTGGCTTCAGGTGATGCTTTTCTCACTAGAAAAGGGAGGATGTACTTCTCACTTCCCTATATCATTATCAAAAGTCACAGAGGCATAGTAAGTCAAGACATACATCTGTATATAATATATGATTAAAGTATGATATTGTGGTGTAGTATATCATCATCATCAGGTGCCATGTCAGCTGGTGTAGGCGATCATGGTTCGCCACAGCTGTCTCCAGTATTATGTATCAAGCTCGTTGCTGTTTTCCTGCCATGCCAGGTTGTCAAACTTTCTAATATCTTCTCACGTTGCCGCCCTCTGTCTCTGTTGCCTTCAATCTTGCCTGTTGTGACTATGTTCTTTAAACCTCATTGTCTCATGAAGTGGTCAAAAAATGAAGATTGTCTTTTTCTTATATTATTGATTAAGGTCCGATTACGGTATAGTATAAGTAAGCAAAACTATGTTATATCTACCTATTTAGTCTCTATTTTTGCTGTTAGGCATCACAGAATTGAATAATGATTGGGCTATGGTACATTTGGTCACTTGACCTGTAGCAGACCATACAGAAAATTATGCCTCTGTATGAAATAACTTCCTCTGGAACATGGCCATTTTTTGTGACTTCTGGCTTTTTCTATGTGTTTGCTTTTTTGGCATAACTTTTATATTTATTGAGTTAGTGATTTCAAATACGGAGACAATAGAGATAAGTGTATGCTGGATATGGTCTGGGGGTGTTGTTTGCTTGTATGTGTCAGTGTTATGTTGTGGACAACTAAAATGGAGACAATTATAAAAACACGCACATAAAGCGTTTACGTTTGTAGGCCCATCTGTAGAAAACCCGACTCCTCAATTTCCTAGTCATAATTGACAGAATTTACATCACTAGTAAATATTATCAATATCTCCCTAAACCCTCATATGTTGATCTGCAGTACCTGCAACACTAAAGTCTTAAAAACTGTCTTCAACTGAATAATCATCCATGAAAAATTCCCAAACAATAGTCACTGAAGTTAGGTTCATACACTATGACTTGTGGATGTAAACTTGAAGATGTCGAATAAATTACGACTGGGTATTTATATCACCGTAAAAAATTCAGGGAAAATCACTCTAGTACTCTAGATCAAATCATTCTAATCACTCTAATGTAATATTATAAGAGCATGATGGAAAATTAACATGGAAGATTGTTGTCTACGACTACAAATGGCTACCTCAATGGTGATATATTTCAACACTGGGTGTCTATGGAAAGAGTAAACATGTTGAAAAATGTTGACATTGAGCTGCTACAGGTTAATATTGTGATTTTTTAGGACATCTGTAACTTCTCCAATCCACCTTCTTCCTGGTCTTCCTCTGGCTCTTGGTGTTTCAAATCTAATGTGTATGACGTTGCTAATGGCCAATATGGGTTCATTCTAATTGAGAGGCTGAAACATTTCAGTCTGTTTTCCAATATATTTTAACACAGATGTTGTTCCAACAGTACTTGTAATCTCTTAATTCCTTACGTGGTCACTTGTTCTGTTTGCTGCTTGTCTTAGACATTTTATATCACACAAAGTAAACTTTTCCTCTTGTTCTTTAGATAGTGTCCATTTATGACTATATGGTATATCATGGTGTACATATGAGTATCATTTAAAACCAACAAACTGCTGTACATGTAAGTATGGGAACTCTCCATACACTTCAAATTAAATGAAAAATTAATTTCTTTAATAGTTAATTCAATTCAGAAAATTTTCTACTAAAAAAAGAACTGAACAAGTGAGATTAACATGAACTTGAATTTGCAAATGAGAACAAGAAACAAACCAATGCAGTCTGAAGTTAAGACAAGGTGGCACTAGACTGGATTATAAAAGAGAAGCCATAGAACATTACAGACTGAAACACAAGAATGGAAAAAAAAGTAAACATGTTGAAAAATGTTGACATTGAGCTGCTACAGGTTAATATTGTGATTTTTCAGGACATCTGTAACTTCTCCAATCCACCTTCTTCCTGGTCTTCCTCTGGCTCTTGGTGTTTCAAATCTAATGTGTATGATGTTGCTTATGGCCAATATGGGTTCATTCTATGCAAATGAGAACAAGAAACAAACCAATGCAGTCTGAAGTTAAGACAAGGTGGCACTAGACTGGATTATAAAAGAGCAGCCATAGAACATTACAGACTGAAACACAAGAATGGAAAAAAAGTGAGAAATCTAAATAGCTCAGAAGAAATGGTAAAAGAGTTGGTCAAAAATATTTAATGTTCATGGACAAAGCTGAAAATGAGTGTACAAAATAGAATTTGGTGGAGAGTGAGTATCAGCCATATTCCTTTCAGAACAAATGTTCAATTTTGTCTTCCTCATTCAGCAGTTGGGAGTTATTCACTGATACTGATTTCTTCAATTAGCTGCACTATGGTCTCCTTGGAAATTTCCATTGGAAATTTCTAGGCACAATATTCCCGTAGGTTGCCATTACTTTCGGGAAGGAACAACCGTTAATCGAGCACCGTAAAGAGAACACATTCGTTCTAGTCTGCCATTTTGGCGGAAGACCGTATTCCAGAGTGTTGGTTACTAAACACAATAACAAAAAGAAAACTACGCCTGTTTGGTCATATAAAGAGACATAACTGTTTAGAAAGACAAATAATGGAGGGAAGAGTACCTGGGAAGAGGAGAAGGGGCAGACCAAGAAGACGATGGACTGACGACATTAAAGATAATATGAATACATCGCTAGAAAATGCAAGCCACATCGCCCAAGACAGAGAGAGGTTCAGAGAGTTCATTGGGAAGACAACGTTCTGGAAGGAATACGTCACATGACCATGGTCTCCTAGCCCCAAGACTGGGCTATAGAGTTGTGGATCAGAGCAGTT
The DNA here is from genome assembly GCA_034231615.1 of Meghimatium bilineatum. Classification (NCBI taxonomy): domain Eukaryota; kingdom Metazoa; phylum Mollusca; class Gastropoda; order Stylommatophora; family Philomycidae; genus Meghimatium; species Meghimatium bilineatum. The sequence continues at coordinate 44,795,950 of CM067298.1, forward strand.
TTCAATGGCCATAGTTTAATTCTTGTAGTTGTAGTACAGTTGGCAGTTCTGCACAATTTTCTGTGCTTTCTGCAGGTTGTCCATATGTAGCACATACAGTGTATTGGTGTTGTTAATCCCAAACCTCCTATACATATGCGCTCGAGTCTGTTGAGGATTATTCTCAATCTAAAAATGCTAGTTTTTTTTCATGCTTGTAAATATCATTCTTTTTTGGAAGCATGGGTGACCTGAGCATTTCATATGCATAGAGTTTTTAATAATTGTCTCATTTCTCTAAATGATACTTGATCTTCTACCTATTGTTGCTGGCAGTGGTTTCCAGTTTTGGCTAGAAGATCAGCTATCTCATTTTCTTTGGTTTATAAATGATCTGAAAACTTAATGGAGAATTGCCTCTTGTTTAGTTGAAATAAGAGTGATCTTGAGTTAATATGGAATGTGGTTGGTTTCCAGAGTGCCTGGAAGGCAGATTTGCTATTCATCATCATCAATATGCTGGCTTTGTACAGATTGGTTGACTCTTGCAGTAAAAGTGTTGTTTGTTTAACATGTTTCAATAGTAATATGCTACTACCTGCAAAAAGGTTTTCAAATCTTCATATCCAAACATGTTTGCCACACAGGTGAGAATTTTTTTGACATATATTCCATCCGAGTTTACTTGGTCTGTGTAAACTGTCTCCACTAGAAACTGAAAAATACAGAGAAACAAGTAAACAGAGAGCAAGAAACTACTGCAACAAATGTGTCAAGTGGGTGTTGTGACAAGTAGTGCATATACAAAATTATAAAACCATTACAGTGTGAAGCCTGTGTATAATAACTGCTTCATGACTGAATTGAATTATGAAAATACAGGAGTTCTTCTTCATCGTTCATTCTCAAACTCCTGCTGGATCTCCCTTGTAGCAAGACCATTGTCCTACTATATTTCTAGCAGGATATAGTCCAGAGAATGGAAATGCGTTGTGTCGCCGTTTTATTTGCGCCAATGGCCCGACACATCTGTCTTCGACGGATACAGGAGTTAATTTCCCATCATGGTCAATTCTATAATGCACAAACTAAAAATGGATATTTAATTCTGTTGAGTTGAAGGAAAACTTGAAATCACTACAACATCAACTGTACATATACTCTGACAATGGCACTTTAAGCAAAGTCAAAGCTACTGAGCACCTATGTTGCATCACTTGTCTTATATACTTTAACATTATTCACTGGAAGAGATATCTCCAGATTATTCAATACTCTGAAAACTACAAATCTCACTTCTTTGAGAGAGAATAACCTACACTGTTAACATCCTCTCTGATCCCCTAATTTCTCTTTAACAATATTCATGGCAGAGAAGTCACATCCTTTATTGGATCTACATTACTTGAAGGTGGTTACAAGCACGTGTGCGGCCCACACAAAGAATACTGCAATTGTCTCATTTACTGGCGAAAATTGCAGTTTTAATACTTTAAACTGGGTGTATAAAACATAAATCTGGCATAGTGCTACGTATAAGAAAACAATATAGCTGTTTTAAGCTAGTACGGGTTTTCTATCTATGACAATTGGCAACATTGAGCGGAAGTAGTAAACAGATTATTACCATGTTAGGCATGCCGAAATCGAATGTGCTAGGCCTACAAGGTGCAAAACGGTCGCACAACGTAAACAAGCTACCAGCGGAAATCGCATGGATACCCATGCTGGTTACAATGGAGCGAATGCAAAAAAAAAATTTTTTTATTAAAAAATTTTCATGTTTAAATTTTAAAACAATAATAAATTGTATCTTGTGGAATCGTGCGGGTAATTATATTATTTGTTTTTATAAAGCACTGTGTAAACTGACACCATTTAAAATGGCTACAGCACCTTCAGCTAAGAAGAAAAGGACACTTGATGAAGAAAGGCGAGTATTTCAAGAAAAATGGGAACTAAAGTATTTTTGTACAATGGTAAATGGAAAGATACATTGTGTAATATGAAATAACAGCATTGCCATGCCAAAAGAGTAACAACTTAAAAAGACATTATAAAACAAACCATCGATCCTGCGATAAATATGTGGGCTTAATGCGAGTTTCAAGACTCCAGGAATTGAAGGCTGCCTTGATACAGCAACAGACGTGTTTTACAAAAATAGATCAAGCCAATGTCGCTTCCGTTACTGCAAGCTATGAACTCAGCCGAATGGTCGTCATGAGTGGGAAATCTTACAGTGAAGGAGATTTCGTAAAGCACTGCCTTGTAAAAGCGGCTGACATTGTGTGCCCACAGAAAGCATTTAAGTTATTTAAGGATATTTCGTTAACCAGGAACACTGTTGCTGGACGGATTGATGAAATGGCAGATGATTTGAAACAACAGTTGAAGGCTGCATCATCCAAATTTGAACATTTTTCTATTGCTATTGATGAGACCGTTGACATCACTGGAATAGCACAGCTTGTAGTTTTTATTAGGGCCTGTGACAGTAAATTTAATATTTATGAAGAACTAATTGAACTAATCCCAATGCATGAGACTACAGCGAGCGACTTTGAAAAAGTCTAGTAGATTCTGCATGACTATGATTTTGATTTGGGTAAACTTGTATGTTTATCTACAGATGGTGCTGCGAATATGGTTGACAGACATAATGTGCTGCCAAGTTGCGAACAAAAATTGAGAACTCGTATCCAGATTCATCATTTGCACATTTTCACTGCATTATTCATCAACAAAATTTCTGTTCAAAGACTTTAAAATTGAATCATGTTCTTAGTGTGGTCACAAATACAGTGAACTTTATCAAATGCAATGCTCTCAACCATCGTCAATTCAGTCAGCTATTAGAAGATATGGATAGTCAGTTCACCAATGTTCCATTCTACACAGCAGCCCGTTGGTTGTCGTGTCACAAAGTGCTGAAAATATTTTATTTTCTGAGACCAGAAATTACTTTATTTTTGGAGATGAAAGGTAAAAACACTGAAGAAATAAAAGATGAAAGTTGGGTCCAGGATCTAGCATTTGCTGTGGACATTACTGCACATTTAAGTGATCTTAATTTGAAATTACAAGACAAAAACAAACTCATCACTCAGTTGTACGACGATATCAAATGTTTCATTACAAAAATAAGCTTATGGAAGACAGTTGTCACGTGAAACTTTGATTCATTTTCCTAACTGCAAAGAACTCAGAAACCAGGCCAATGCTGAATCTGTACTTACCTTTGCTAAATATGAGAATCACCTAGATTTATTGTCAAAAGAGTTCCAGGAAAGATTTAGTGATTTCTCATCTTTTGAATACCATTTTGCATTATTCTCTGCACCATTCAACTTTGATGTTGTTAAAGCAGAGGAAAACTTGCAGATGGAGCTAGTAGAAATGCAGTCTGATTCTACACTCAAAGCAAAGTATCTAGAAGTCGGGATACTTGGCTTCTATTCATACGTTCCTGAAAAGTTTACAAACTTCAGAAAGTTTTCAACTAGGATTATGACAATATTCTGTTCCACCTACGGTATGTGTGTGAACAGTTATTTTCCTTCATGAAATTAACAAAAACTTCTCAGAGAACAAGGCTGACCGATGAACACTTGTTATCCCTGATGAAGGTCGGAACTGCAAATACATTTCAGCCAGATATACGAAAAATTGTCATGGAAAAGAGGCATCAAACCTCAGGACAAAATACTGATTAAAGAGTACAAATAATTGAATGTTCTTAAATAAATGTTGGATTTCACATCTCAGGACAAAACACTGATTAAAGAGCTAAAAATGATTGAATGTTCTTAAATAAATGTTGCATTACAATTGTTATATTTGGCGTTGTGGGGTGTTAGCTTAATAAAACCGTTGTAGTAGGCGTGCAAATTAATTAAATATAATTAAATAAGATTAGTGTTTCTCAGATTTATTAGTGTGGCCCGCCGTTATACTCAAAGTATCTTATGCGGCCCATGGTGCTTTTTGAGTTTGACATGCCTGGCATAGAGGAAAAAGATAAGAAATGGTATAAAGACAAAAGAGAAAGTGATAGCAGATAGTTCAAAAGCTTCATGACTAAAATGACACACAACAGCAAACGATGGTACAAGTGGAGCTATGATTCTTTGTACATACTGTTAAAATTTCTTTGTGGCTCAGATTGGTCTTATGAGTAACATCCATCATCACAATGAACAGTAGATTATATTTCCTATAGCATAACGATATTATCATCTGGAGTGTTTGTTTTGCGTTCGCTCCATTGTAACCAGCATGGATATCCGTGCAATTTCCGCCGGGAGCGTGATTATATTGTGCCACCGTTATGCGCCTTGTAGGCCTAGCACATCCGATTTCTGCATATTATCATCTGGTATGATGGAAAGGTGCCTACTACTACTACTACTACAACAACGGCAAATGAAGATCAAATTAGGTATGCATGCCTATCAATCCAGCGAGTGTATGAGTGGAATAGAAAGTTTCAAAACAATTCCTGTTCTGTGATAAGACTATTCATGACCAGGTCAGCAGACTGAGTAGTGACTTTAGAGTCGAGTGCAATCATTGAACACTTCATACAGAAAAACCACTATTTGACTGAGTGACACTGCTGCACATCTAGATCAGTCACAGTTCAGCATCCATGATGTGCTACAGTACCACAAAGTGTTTGCAATGGCAGCTTATTCCAGAATTAAAACAATAACACATTGATGCCTATCATGAGCTTTTGCTGTGCTTTGAAACAAAGTGTTGGCTTCCTGCCAGGAATTGTCACATGATGTAAACAAAGAGAGTGAGCAAGGAATACCAGCTATCACCATTACTGCTCAACCCAAATATCAAGATGGAAGTTAGAAGACAGATGATAAACAGTATTCTTTTGCCAACACTGCTACCAATGCCAGACATGGGCACTGATAGTAGCCCAGCAGAGAAAACTTACAACACATGAGATAAAATGCCTGAGAAAAGCTGCAAGAGTGACCACACTAGACAAAATAAGAAATGACGAAATCAGAATAATCGGTATAAGACCATGCACAGAATACATCGAGAAACAACAAATAAAATAGTTAGCACACCTTATGAGAATGAACCATAACCAATTATAGACAAGAACATATAACATAAGAAAATACGGATTTAAGATCAGAGGAAGACCTAGAAAAAGATGGATAGATAATATCAAGCCAACCCTGAACAAATATGGATTCAACACAGCCATGGCGATACATCCAGCCTTCGATAGACAACTAAAGCTCCCAGTCACCATCCCTATGGTTATCTGCAAGTTTGGATATTCTGACAATCATCCACGTAGGAATAGACAATTATTACAAACATCGGGATCGGATAAGTAAGTTATACAAACATTAACTCATTAAGCGTAATTATTAAAATGTGTTGTTTTGTTTATGAAGAACTAAAATTGTACATTATAGCATTTCTATGTGTGTGTGTGTGTGTGTATATGTATATATATATATATATATCTACTTACCCTGAATATGCCTGGTTTGAATCTGACATAGATTTGCTGTAGTGACTCTCCTTTAAAACTGGCTATATTCTGGAGCTAATCATTTGAAAAAGAGAGTAGTAAAACATATGCTACAAACATATAGTATTTAATTTTTATTACTATGATTAATTTACAGATAAATATGGTATTGCAATTTTTAATGACACACGATGTGAACATATCTCAACATGAACACAAAAATTGCACTATATAACATCATACCATCACTATGCTACCAATGTCAAACTTGGGCACTAACAATGAAAGACAAAAGAAAACTTGCTACAATAGAAATGATTTGTCTATGTAGAATTCTCAGAGTAACAATGAGAGACAGAATCAAAAATGAATGCATCAGAAGACTAACAAACACAATGTCATTACAGGATTACATCAAAAGACAACACATTAAGTGGTTTTTACATGCTTCCAGACTAGCATTAAATAAGTGTCCCTCAAAAAGCATTGCTGTACAGACACGATGATACAAAGCTAGGGGCAGATCATGCAAAAGATGGATTACAGAAATAAAAGAATCAACATATTACACTAAACTAGTTAAAGGAGGCAGAAAACTGTATGGGAGCCTTGAAGAGGTTTAAAATACAGGAGCATTTATCAATAAAACTGGACTTGCTGTGTAAACATGTTAAACTGTGAATGACAAGAAGATCAAATCCATAGCCATTAAGTTTCATATGTGAACCGCTTTGGAAACACCAACACAAAAATAATGCCACGCCTCTCTGTTCTCGGTTTCTTGTTTTAGTGTAGAGAATCTTAAGCCTGTCCAGTCTTTAATATTATCAATCCATACTTTATTTTGTCCTTTTCTTTCATCCTCAACTGTTCCTGCATGATAGTTCTGCAAAGAGAGTGTTCCTCATCACATGCGAAACCACACAATTTTGCAATATTTCACCACTGCCATGAGATGTTGACATGCAAGAGTATTTTTTTGTTGCTTACGTAAATGTTGGTTTTATGTTCTGTATAATGTGCAATATTTGTCCAACATTTGTTTTCAAAAGACTGTTTTCTCCTATATCCGCTATAATTGTCCAACTCTCAAATCTGTACAAAAGTACACATATTATTATCGATTTAAATAAGTTTATCATCACTGATGTACTTATTCTGCTCTTTCATATGCTATTTAATCTGGACATTGCAGCAGAGGCTATTTCAAGTCTAATCTTTATTTCTTTGTTAGTGCTACCATTGTTGCTCACATAAGTATTTAAAGGTACCAACTTCTAGTTTTTGTCCATTCACCCAGATGTTAACAAGTTATGTTATCTCTACCATTATTTTGGTTTTTTTCTATGTTAATTTTCATATATGTTTTGTTATTTTTTCAAGTTTAGAAGTAAGCTTTTGAAATTCTCACTGCCAGTCATAAGATCAATGTCATCTACAAACCACAAGTTTCAGAGAGTGGCAACAGATTGAAATTGTTGTTTGATGGTTCTGTAGTGTCTCTTGCTAGATTTGTTCCATGAACATATTAAATAGCACTGGTGATAATTTGCATCCTTTTCAAACATTTTGAGAAAAGTTCCAACATCACTATTAATTAAAATAGCAATAGTTGCTACTTTAAGATTACAAGAGCTGTTGAAAGAATGTCTGTGGTCAAATATATTGAAAAACAGAGAATGAAATGGTTCGGCTACTTAATGAGAATGAACCTATGCTGGCCAGAAACATGAGAATGGTAGCAACAAGTAGAAGGAAGACCAAGAAGGTAGATTGAAGGCATTACCACTATTTTGAGATGTCACAATATTACTACATATTAATAGACCAAATGTGCCATAACTCGAAAATCGATCATCATTCATTCCTGTGACATCTTACAGCAAAAGCAGAAAGAAGATGATCGATAAACATCACAGTTTTACAAAATACAAAAATATTATCAAACAACATCTGCATGTGGAAGATCTGTGTACCTTACCAGTGACCTACCAGACAAACCATCATGTTACACTATACTTCTAGTAGGTTATGGCTATATAGCAGATTTTATTTCAGTGAAAATCTCTCCAACATTCATCTTTACAGCTATCTTTCATGTTGTATGTCCTGTTGTCCTCCACCTAATAGGTTAAATGCATGTAGTCTGAATTTCTAACTTTTGTCTTCTATCAAATAATATCTATAGATGAGATGCTGGCCAACATTGCACCTTTGTCCTTTTGTGGCAGGCTCCTAGATGGTGGGGAATTCCATATGTACTATCACTGTAGGTGGTCAACAAATCTGACAAAAAGAGGAAATAGTTGGCCCAGAAGTATATGTTATGCTAGTGGCAGGATGTTATGGTCCTGAAAAACTGCTGTTCCACTGGAATGACTCCCTTCAGGAACATTACATGTATCCATAAACCTCCTAATAACGCTATGCCTTTGAGACAATGAACCTTATTGTTAGAGGGGCTCTATGTTGTCAAAAATTACCTGTTCACAGCTAAAGGAATTATATCATCACCATACATATTAAATAAACTGAAACTATATGTTAAAGAAATCCTGGGAGAATATCTAGTTTGCTTATTATAACAATTGACTCAAAAGGCATAGAGGACTGACTTTATTGTATTAGGGTTCCTCATAGCAAAACAGCATGCTGCCTGCAGAGAATACCAGTCACAGCATTAACTCTAACTTCAAGCAGCATCCCCAGTATCTCTGGGAAAATGCTCTTGTAAACAAGTGATGACCTGGGAGCAAACCCACAACTTTTTGTGCGCAAAGAAAATTTTTTACTCAGATCAATAACAGATCACATTAATCCTGTTATGACAAGTCGCAGGGAAAATATGGAAATATCAGAAACACATAACATTTTCATAGATTTTAAACACACACACACATACTTTTTAAATTCTTTATGTGAAGTTCACAATCATATGAAATTTTATTTATTCTAATATCAACAAAATTAGCAAACATAAAGTAAAGTTTTGCTACCATTCAAGTATACCTTACAGACAATACACTTCCAGACATATCAGTTCAACAAGCAGAAAATTTGGCTCTGATAAGTCACACAAAAAAATTACTTTACATAGTGAAACAAAGTAAATAATCATGAAATAAATCATTAAAAACCTTACTTCTTCAAAAGCCACTGCATCAATTACTGGCTGTAAACTGAGACGATGCTCAAGAAGACAAACAATTACAGACTCAAGAAGTTCATCTTCCACAAACCTAAACATGATGAAGTGTCATCCATTAAAACATAACAAATGTTAGCATGTCAAAATATTAATTTTGTATATAGGCCTACAGCACAAATTAGACTTATTTTATATCAAATTTCTTTCCAATGACATGAAACATTTGTTTCACAAACTCCATTGTCACAAACTAATTGGTTCATATAATGAGCATGAGAGGATTCATAATTCTCTTGTTTCTTGCAGGTATTGATAGTGAGTAAGACTATAGTAAAACTATATACCAAAATGGTAACATACAAAGACTTTTAAATAAATTATCGCACTGATTATGTTTTATGGAAAACCACAATACATAGAGCATTACTATTTACAAGGTGCATGTTTTGACCATGTGCTAATGTGAAACCAAAGTATTAACTCTGCACATGTGATGTCCGGGATCCTTTAAGTGAAGGTGGACTAAGTTCGCCTCATCACATTTCAGAAATTGACATTAATCTTTTAACAATATACATGCATTGATTTTGGATTGGAAAAACTGAATCCAAAACTTTATAAATATGACAATAAGCTTTCGGAAAGTCTGATCTAAGTTTGTAGATGACATCTGCCAAGATAGGCCATCAATCACCAACACAAACGAGATTATGACGTGTGCAAGAAATCATACGCTCCGACAGACATCTGACTATCAAGAGAGGATATTGGAATATAATTTGTTACATGCCAGAAAATCGTAACTGAAGATTTGCACATGAAGTCACAGGCAATTAGACTGTATATCATGACAATGCACCTGCACACAGGTCTATCACCATGAACATATTTTTGATGAAATACAACATTCCATTGCTCCCATAACCGTCATACCGACTAAATCTTGCTTAGTGGGATTTTTTGTTTCTGCGACGTAATGAAACAAGAAAGCTCGTCAATTCAATGACTTTGAGTAGATTCAAGACAACATGATGAGAAAAATTAGGGCTATTCCAAAAAATATGATGCTGTCCTTTTGTGGAAGAAGCCACTGAGATAAGTCTATACATTTACAAGGGGACTACATTGTAGGAACCAGCTAGTCTTAAGTATAATGGTTTACTAGAAAGAAAATTGTACAGGAATTTATTGAACAGCCCTCGTATGACAGCATAAAGTATGCAGTTTTATATGATACTAGCATATATGTAGTCTTTTTTTCCTTCCTAGTAAAACTAGCTTTCTTAGTGTTTTGATTTTATCCCTTTCTTATCGCCAAAATATTCTTATTATATGTTTCCTTTAAATAATTACATCTAACAGATATGTTTGACTTTGTTTTGAATTTTTAACAACTATTTTAAATCTGACCAAAGTTTCATAAACAATACATACAAAATAATACAGAAGAGCACTGACTTTAACCTTTAGGCCCCTATGGTCGCAACAATGCACCTTGCGTGTGCATCCCGTATTGCCTGTGGTCGCAATCACACGCCATACGATATCGCTCCATTCCCGAGTACGGAACTTCACGAAGTTAAAGCTTATATGACGTAGAATTCCCGCAACACGAAGCTAGGAATACGTCACAGTTTAAAGGTCAAATTCCTTTACTCATTACGATTGTAAGAGAGAGAAAGCCGGTTGAATTTGTCAACGCATTTCTAGAGCGACTTTAGCCATTTTCGGCCGTATTTTGCTATCAAATTGAGTACCGCGTGGCATGGGTAAGTGATCGTGACTACATGTTCTAATTGTTGTTTTTTGTGTTTAATATGTTGTTATTTGATAAGAATGTGTGTGTATTCATTAAAAAGCACAAAAATAATATGTATCAGGGGTGACACGTGTGTGCATGGACAATAATTACGCTGCGTGTCGGCATAGACCTAGTGTTGACCGGACGGACGTTATATGCAATTTCTTCACGTTTTATTAGTTTTTTAGTTCATATTATATTAGTTTTGATATAAAACAATATATATATATACAATAAGTATAGGTATTTATGAGGATTTTATCAATGTTGTCACACATTTCTCATGTATTAGGGCCGTCACGAAGATATATTTGCGATTTTGAAAATGACGTTTTGCGTTTTTCGCCAGTAATTTTCAACTTCAAAACTTGCTCACAACTGTCATATCACACATACAACAACAACAAAAACACGATAATATTCACTATTCACTCCTTTATTTAGATGTGCAAAAATTATTTTGATATCTTTTAAAACAAAAAAGTTATGACGTTTTCAAAACACCCACCATCAATAACGCAAATTTTCCAAAAAATAAGTCAGGCCCTGGGGGAAGTTTTGTAATTTTAAGCCAGGGCTCTAAAGGTTAACAGACTTGACTTTCTCATTGGTCAAAGAATGAAAACTAACGGTATGGACATACCAACAACTACAGACCTTATCAAACCATTCTGCAGGAAACAGTGCCAGGTAAAAGAAAGCAGGGAAGACAGAAGAAAAAAACAACATAAGCGAGTAGACAGAAATGACCTCCCAGTCCTGAATCATGAAGGTTAGAGAAGGATTGTGAAAACTTCACTAAGACAACCCCCATCAACTATCAGTTTCAGATACTTCTTTATTTTTCAACTCCTGCAGCTAATAAAATGAAGCCTGAATGAAAAACAAAATATGTTGTGTAATGGTTGACAACTTGGCTATAATATCTGCAACTTGTGGTCACACATCCAACTTCAGCAATCATTTCAGGTCCAATGATAATTATAAAGAAGGGTTAATAAAGGCTTGTTTATAATATTGTTTCAAAGGATACTAATAGACACCAAATTACTAATATGACACAACCATATGATCATGTTCCATACAGCTTAGCAACATACAAGTAACAACATGTGATAGAAATCATATCATTTCAAATTATTCCTGGCTCTAATGATAAAACATTGTGTCTCTGACTGAATTAAGTCATTATGTAAATTCTAAATGCTACTGTCAGCATCTGTGGGGGAGAGATTATTGGGACAGTTATGAAATTTAAAATTGTGTGAATTACGTCGCGATTTGAGTGTAGCTGAGTCATTCACAATGCGCTGGCTTTATTTTCATGTTATACCCCTTTAGAGTCATGGGTTGTTCTCTGGAGATAGCCTTGTGTGCTTCATATATGTTTGTTTTCGCTGACTCTTTCTTTCTGTGATCCATCTTTTGCGTGGTCTGCCAGTGCCTTTGTATCTGTCGTGTCTGTATAGCAATGCTTTTTGAGGGACACTATCTGATGGCAGTCTGGAAGCATGTGGGAACCACTTAATCTGTTGTCTTCAGATGTAGTTCAGGATTGTCATTTTGTGTTAATCTTCTGATGTTTTAATTTCTGATTCTGTCTCTTATTGTTACTCCGAGAACTGTACATAGACAAGTCATTTCTTTTAAAACAAGTTTTCTTTTGTATTTTGTTGTTATTGTCCACATTTGACATTGGTAGCATAGTGATTGATGATTGTTTTATATGGTAGTTTTGGTGTTCATGTTCACATGTTTGTTTTTGAAAATAGGAGGCATCTCTCCTAAGATCTGGTATATTATGTTGCATCTATGTTGGATATATTTGGTGCTTTTCACATTTGATGTGATGCTTCCAAGATAACTGAATTCTTTCACCTGTGTCAGTTGTTGGTCATCGATGCAAATAGTGGTGTTTCTTTCTCTTTTTGCTACTGACATTTAAATTGGTAGTGTATCCTATTCAGGATGTAGCCATCAACCCAGTATTTTTTGGCTGTAGTGATTTTTTTTTCTTTATGTTAAAGTCTCTACATGCTCTGTGGAGTCTATTAATTTGTTGTATTATTCTAAATTTAGTGATTTGCTTATGTTTAATATTGAATGTCATCTTCTGAGAACTTTACATGTTTCCTATGAGCTTTTTAGTTCTACACTGTTGGTTTGCTAGACCCGTCACAATGTAGTTTCAGAGTCTATGAATGGTTAAACCATGTTCTAATCTATCAAATTCTGAGATTAAATCACATATATTGCGCTGAAATACTATCTGTCTTGTGACGTATTCTTTCCAGAATGTAGTCTTCCTTATGAATCTCCTGAAATCCCAGTAGTCTCTGGCAAGTTGTCTTGCTAGCATGCATTACAAAAATTTCAACACATCCATAAGGAAATTCTCGGCACAATACATCTGTAGTTTGGCATTGCTTTCAGGAAGAACATCCAATTATATATGAGCATATGGGAACCTGGCAATGCTACTAAATCTATATGTTGGTCTAAAAATTCAAAAAACAGGTTTAAAAACAATGTTCTACACATGATATGCTTCAATAAATGTTTATTATCTACTAATGGATCATCTGCAGTTTTCAAATTTTTAAAACCACTTTGATTATGACATCTAATTTTAAGATTACCTTCCAAACTGGCCAACAGACAAAAGAATAGTCTCCTTGAAGGCTCTACTGTGATCATGCAAACTTATACACGCAGACTCCAACTTCTGCCATATTAAATTGTCTGTCTCAGTTGCCTTTCCACTGACCAGATGTTGTATCAATGAACTGAACAAATACAAAGTTAACAAATTTGTGTTCCACAAAATGCCCATCTATGGCAAAAAAATACATCAAATATACATTTATCATTATCCATTTTCCACCAGAAATAAAAGAAAACTTAAAAGAATGTGTTGAAAAGTCGAAACAAATTTAACTCTGTCAGAGGAGAAAGTTATATACATACTGGTTGGAGTATTGTGGCAAGAAATGCTCTGAACTCAAAGAATAAAAAGATAAGGATATTGATAGGGTATAATCATCTGAGTAACGAAATCTATAATTTTCTAACAAGTATTCATTGGCATTTCTCCCGTGGAGAAAGTGAAGTTACAAGTATGATAAGGCATCGCTGTGTGTGTTGCAGAGGTCCAAAGAATAGCAACACTGTTACCTGCCATGATGACATTAGAGGTTACTAAGGAGATTTTGTGTGTGTGTGTGTGTGTGTGTGCGCGTGCGTGCGTGTGTGTGGAGTTGCGGCTTTCCTATACAATTGAGGGTCAGAATGACAATGAAGCTATGCTCAACACATTCCATTCTCTAGACAATATCCTTCTTCTTCAGCGTTCATTCTCAAACTCCTGCTGGATCTCTCTTGTAGCAGGACAATTGTCCTACTAGATTTCCAACAAGATGTAGTCCTGAGAATGGAAATGCGATGTGTCACCGTTTTATTTACGCCAATGGCCTGACACAGCCGTCTTTGGCAGGGACATCCTTCTAATCTGAAGGAGTTTGAGAACGAAAACAGAAGACACTATAGTTTATAATATCCATAAAACCCATCATCCATGTAGGTCTCAGGAATACTGCACTGGATGCATCAACACACAGACAATGATTTCACCATTCAGCTATAAGGATGAGTGTAGAAAGTTATGATGCTTCCATTCTTTGATATTTTCCATCCATGATATTTTTGTCTTCCACTACTTCTTTAGTCACAGACTGTTCTTGAAAGATCTCTTTTTAAAATGGAAATCACATTGACTTACATTTCCAAATCATGTAAGTTTTCTGTCATTTTACTACTGAAAGTAGTGATTATATAAGCCAGAATTTCATCATGCCTTTCAATTTTGCTTTCTTTTGTAACTTTGTTACCCATTTTCACTATATTTATCTTAAGGTATGCTTGCTCACTTAAGACTTATGATAGTTTCTCACAAACACATCTTCTGTTGTCAATCCACTACTTGACTATCACAGACTGTGACTGCTCAATATGATCTCTATTGTAAAAAAATATACTTTCCCATTATTTATGACCTAATGTCCATATACAGCTTTAAAACTTGAGTTAAATGCAGTTTCCATACATATATTTCTTAAGTATACACCTTCTTAAGTATACACCTTACCAGCATTCCATCCTGACATCTTTGTCTGGATCCTGCAACAAATTTAGACTGGAACTTATCATGTCCTTCACTTGGGTATTATCCAGATCAAGAAGTCTGAATACTGTGCCTAGACTGTGAAGTATACCTTAGTTAAGAAAGTATGAAAAAAGTTTAGTTATACTTAAATATGAGGAACACATACAATACAAACTTAAATTATTAGCAGAAAATTATAAATGAAAATACAAATTTAAATTATTAGCTGAAAATTATAAATGTTGTATAAAGTTTATATTTAACAATATTATAAGGCATGTCCATATGAAACCCAACCAAATGGATTTATTACAATATTATTAAATCTACATCAATAGTTGTGTTATAATTAAGTAAAACAATAGAAAGTGCCTTTTATAAATCCTCAATGTCTTTGATAAGACTCAATAGGGAATTAACATCAATGCTGGATCTAATCTTGAAGGCTCATCATCATCAGGAAGCATATCCTGGGCAGCATGTAGCAGTCATCATAACCTTTCAAAACTCTTGCCAATATTCCTGCTTCTGGGAATTCAGGTGGACTTTGATATACATCTTTTTTTGTGGCCTACCTCTTTTTCGCTGCCCTGGCATCACCCTTTCCATTATGGTCTTTCCTGGGCTGTCGTGTTGTTTGATATGGCCAAAATATTGTAATTTTCTAGAGCGAACATTATTGTTTAGCCAGTTTTCTTTTGTGAAGGCTTCTAAGCAATAAAAAACTTGGGGCTTACCCTAACAAATTATAATATTTAAACAAATATTTAAATAATGCATATAGATCCAATACTGCTTGGCTGCTATGAATGGAGTTCATATTATATGGTCTATTCTGTATATTGGGTAATCTCACACTATGTAAGACCACTGTCTTCAACACCAACACTCAACCAATTCAACTTGGATCAAAACAAGTTATAACAATCCATAAAGTTCTGGATTTTCCTGTACACATTTACAAATATATTATATAATATTCGTAAAGAATACAATTGACAAAAACGCTTAAAATGTATAAGCCATTTTAGAAATACTATCAAATTCAAATAACAAATATATTCCTGGTTTACTTTTGCGCACTTTTGCCTCAGAATTTGTGAGAAGATTCAAGAATGGAGTAATACACTTTAGATCCAACCTCTTTCCTTTTTCCTTCAGTTTGTTCTTGTCAACTAGAAGAAATTGATACAAATGTAATTATAACATATGTTTACTTGCTACATATCTCCCCTTCTACCATGAGCTATGGGAGTTTTAAGAGAGAACAATAATTTTCTGACTTAATTCCATTCCAATCCTGTTCCACAAATACTATACTGTCCTCTGAATGTTATTTTTTTTTAACCCAGTTACATGCTACTCTCCCTTTCATTTGTTCATCTTTTTTTGTTTTAACTTTTCCGCACCGCCCTTGAGGCTGTTTCTAACCAATAAGATCATCTAACAGCAATTTCATATAGTTGAATCTCAGATGGTAAACATTTTTTGTTGATCTTTTTCTATATCATTTTACTTCATTATTTATTTAATGCCTGTCATGGCATTCTGCCTCCTCCCATTCTACAGAAATTGGAGTATCATATTAATGGGACTACATTTTTTGCATATAGGGGTGGGATTTTAGATGATGTATTATCTGATTTAATTAACCTTATGGGCCCAAAGGGCGCAATAATGCGCCAATCAGTATACATCATATTGTTAGGTCGTATTATAGGCCGTATTGTTGCGGCAGTAGACCCTCATAGATATCCCCCAAACTTCATAAAGCTCATATGATGTAGAATTCATGTCATACAAAGCTAGGAATACATCACAGCCTGAAGGTAAAAATCCTTTGCACATTATGATTGTACGAAGGAAGAAAGCCAGCTGATTTTGTCAACCAATCTCGGAACGACTTTGTCCATTTCATGCCATATTTTACTATCAAATGTAATACCACTTGGCATGGTAAGTGATCCTCATGGTAAGTAATATCTACATGTTTTAATTGTTTTTTTGTGTTTTAGTTGTTATATTATAAAAAAGTTTATTCATTGAAAAACACAAAAACAATATGTATCAGGGGTGCCACTATCTGTATTTAAAATAAAAATGTATGTCCGGCTAGGCCTAGTCTTGAACGAACGGACATTATATGCGATTTCTTCCCATTTTATTAGTTTGTTCAGTCCATAATATATTAGTTTGGATATGAAACAGCACATATACAATGGGAATAGGTATTTAGGAGGATTTTATCAATGTTTCCACACATTGCTAAAGTATTAGGGTTATCAAGAAAGTCTATTTGCCACTTTTTAAATGGCATTTTGAGATTTTTTTCCCCCAATTTTCAACTTCACAACTTGCTCACAACATCATATCACACATTCAACAACAAGAAAAACAAGAGTACATTCATTATTCACTCCTTTATTTACATGTGTAAAAATTATTTTGATATTTTTACAAACACAAATGTTATCGCGTTTACCACTCACCATAAATATTGCAAATTTTCCCCAAAAAATCCAGGCGCAGGGGAAAAATTGCATAATTTTAATCCAGAGCCCTAAAGGTTAACAATTAAGGTGACATCAGCCAATTCCAAAATACAAATGTGTCTCATCTTCCAGCATCTCACTAAATTAATTTTTTTGTTCATATCCTGTATGTCTTGATGACATCATTCATCAGCAGTATAAATAGATGTTACTATGTCTCACATCAGAGCTGGTCATAAACTCTGTTGATTTGCAATTTGTTATCCTCATATAACTAATTCAGGACCTGTAGAACTAAATGGCTTAAATCAGCTATTCCCCTGCTAATTAGCAGGATGTAATCCCAAGAAATTTGTATTGTTGAAATGACATCTATAACAGTGGTGATATACCATCTGTTTTTGGTTTTTTAAAACTGATTTTAAAAAATTAATATTCATAGCCTTACCGAAGAAACCTGGTGCAGTAGAATATGAAGACCACCAAACAATCAGCCTTATGAGTCAGATGACCAAGATCCTACTTCGTGTAATCATGAGACGTATAAGAGGAAAATTAAAATCAGAAATTGCATAAGAGCAATCTGGATTTGTGGAAGGAAAAAGCACAAGAAATGCTTTATATATAATATTAACATTGATGGGGAGGGCGATAGAAGTACAAAAATGACCTGCACTTGTTCTTCATATATTATAGTAAAGCATTTGACAAGATGAAGCATTCAGAAATGATAAAAATGTTATTAAAAAAACTCAATGTTAATGGGAAAGATCTAAAGATAGTAAGAAATATGTATAGGAAAAAAACAGCTGTGGTAGGATTGACAGTAATGTATCCAAAAGATAGAGATGGGCGTCAGACAAGGTTGCGCAATGTCACCAGATCTTTCTCCCTGTATTCAGAGGATATTATTCGAAACATAGAAAGCATGCCAGGAACAGCAGTTGGAGGTTACAATCTGAATAATCTAAGATATGCTGACAATACAGTTCTGATTGCAAGAACTTCAGGCCCTATTAGGCACAGTAATACAAGAAAGTGAAAAAATCTAAACAAGAAAAATAACAGTAGTAATGGTTGTTTCAAAGAAATGCACACTTCCAAAATGCAGTATTACTATCAATGATACAAAATTAAATAAAGCGGATAAAGTCAAGTATCTTGGCACCATTTTAACATCAGACAGCAAGTGCTCCAATGAGATCAAAAACAGGATATCACAGGCCAAATAAACATTTCAAAAAAGGAGAAACATTCTATGCAATGTAGTAATACCAATACATATACGAGTTTGAGTGCTAGGATGTTATATCAAGCCAATCTTTATTTATGAAAGAGATGCATGGACAGTAAACGATAGTGCCCAAGATAAGCTGGAGGCAATTGAGATGTGGTTTTAAAAAGAATGATGAATACTCCATGGACAGCCAAAAAAAACTATATAGAAGTTCTCAGAGATGCTGGAGTAAAACAGCACAATATAGCGAAAATTAGAAACAGACAATCAAGATTTGTAGGGCATATGATAAGAAAAGTAAAACTTGAACATTTAGTAACCACGGGAAGGATCAAGGGGAGAAAAGACAGGAAGATAAAGAGATAAATTTCAGGATGGGATGTCACCATGTCAAAAAAAGAAGTCACCAACTGAATTTATTAACAACACAAAAGCCAAGAGTTGTAGAGAAGCATGATTGCCTACGCCACTCTGCATGGCACTTGATTGATTGAATCGAAAGAACAGAATGCATCGTCATGGATTGCAACTAAAATTCTATAAATGTGCCTTTTGTACCGACACATCCTATTTCAGCATGGCTTTTGTATTCTTTGACCTGTGGGACAGGACAGTCAACTCCATCCCCAAACCTTCTTAGTTGCCTCTTATGACGTGTATCACCTAAGGATCACCTAAAAAGCTCTCTCAAGAACTGCAGCATCGAGCCTAGCTCTTGGGAGACTACAGCACTTGATCGCTCAGCCTGGCACAACCAGATCACTGCTGGCATCACGAAATTTGAAAATGAAAGAACACTGTGGGCAATCCACAAGCGCAAGAAGCGGAAGGACAAATCTGAAAATTCTTCTACCCCGAACCTTTAGCACTCCTGCATGCACTCTAATAGAACTTTCCGTGCACGAATCGGACTAATCAGGTATCTACGAACTCACAAACCAAATTAGTTCATTACCAATTTTAATTATTTATTTTATTTCTTTTTTTTTTTTTTTTTTCCCATCGCATTTAATGTTTTTCATGCCATGCTCATCGTCGCTTGCGAAGGAGGAACATCATCATCATCATAATGTGCATGGAAGTTCACTGTGTTGCTATTCTGTGATTCCTTTCAGGCCTTGTAACACACAAGCAAGGATGTTTCTGGATTATCTACCTTTCACCTTCATACCATTTTTGAGAATACGAGAACAAGGTTCCTATGCAGAGTAGAAAGCTGTCCAACTCATGGCATTTCACTCTACAGAGATAAGCAGCCTTCTTGGGCTTTAGAAATGTTATTTCAAAAACCTCCCTACCAACAACTTGAAGCTAAAAGTAAAACCTAAATGCCTAACAAAAAAAACAAAGTTAACAAACTCATACTTCCTTGGGGTTATATCAACAACCCTCACTACCAATAAATAACTGTTGTACTAACCACTGGAAAAAAAAACTTACATTCGTTACTAGCTGTAATATGGAGCTCTGTGACATTTATCACAAATTTATCAAGACTGGGTCTGAAAATATAAAACTCCACATGTTTATGCATTTAAAATTCTTTCATCTCTTCTTCTTCTTCTTTCTTTCACTTGAAACATATCTATATCTGTAATTCTGTCTTTTGAATAAAACTCTTTTGTAGTTTATAGTGTCCCATAGAGCTTTGATTCCAGTGTTGTTTCCTCTGGCGAATATGTCTGCCTCAGCGTTTCATGCTCAGAACACTCTTGAAGTATATGTTTGGCACTCTGTGCTGACCATGTACACATGGCCATGTTGCCAATCTTGATCTTTGTATACATGTGACTGCGGAGTCGGTTGTGTCCTGTTCTGAGACGTAGAATTATAACTTGTTCTGATCTGTTCATAATGTGATAGTCATCTTGTATTGGTGTTTGTGGCTTTCTTATTGACTTGATCATCTGTTTTTTCTGATGGTAGGTGATGGTATATCAGGTTGGTCTTCGGCAGCACCTTCCTTAGCCAGTTGGTCTGCTTTTTCATTTCCTGGTATTCCACAGTGAGAGGGTATCCACTGCATGATATTTTTCATCTCAAATAAATGACTAATATGAATATGGTTAGATGCTATACCCACAATGAAGATCAGCCGAAATGAATCAACATGAGAGAAAGAGTCTGAGTGTGTGAGACATTTTTTGTTATTCTTTCACTACCGATAACTACTGCATATCAACATAAGATCTATGAGTACAGGTCAAGCAAATGTGGTCTCATCAAGTGATAAGCCCAGTCCAACTTTTTAATATTACACGTAGTTTCATTTAGATTTCGTAACCTAGCTGACCTTGGATTAAAAATTCGCTAGGTATGATTTGAAATGCATGCCACACACTGAGAGCTCCCCCTCACTGGGAGTCCTCAGTGTGTAGTACACAGATCAATGGATCCGCAGGTGGACTTAGCTTCTATGAAATACAATTTTATCTATATTTAATTTCAACAAATAATGTACATTTTTATTTCGTTAAAAAAGAGGCCATATTTGCACTTAACCTGTACAGATTTATGTTTTAACTATCCGTAAAATAAACCATGGAATACAATTATCATCACCTCTCTATCTGGCCTACACCAGCCATAGTCAGTATCACTTGACCAAATCTCTCAGCAATATCCTCATAAACTTCTACTTTATCAAGAAGTTGGCTGAAATAGAAAAATATACTTGCTGACAATTAATTTACTTGAATTCCTTTAGATATACTTGTTCATGTTTCATGTAAAAAATTGCAATATTTAATTAGTAACTGCAAGGAATATAATAACCATAAATTATTAGAATTGACGTCACTATATTTCAGACATATAGGTACTAAATGTTGTACAGCAAATGGTGATTCATATGTATTTTAATGATGAATGGGACATACTGGTCATCACTCATCCATCATTGCAGGCCAAGCTTCCTACTCATTCCACACTGGAAAACACACTGGAATTGTCAGAATTATTCACTAGTTTTGCCATTTTTAAATGTCACTGGTCATTAAATTTACATTTTGGTTTTGGTCAATTTGAAAACGTGAAAAAATAGGAGTTTGGCTATTTTTTGCAATAATTTACCTGAAATTTTACTTTAATCAATTTCAAACATCAGGAATTCCTGCAATGGATTCCAACTGCATGTAGTCTTAGGACAGTCTGCCAGCAAACATTATGTCATTCTCTAATACATAATGTATCCTTCTCACCCACATCCAGTAAAACAACTATAAACAATATCAGTCAAACTTTTATTATGTTGTTTGTTTGTTTTGCGTTCGCTCCATTGTAACCATCACGGATATCCGTGCGATTTCCGCCGGGAGCGTGATTACATTGTGCCACCGTTATGCGCCTTGTAGGCCTAGCACATCCGATTTCGGCATGACTTTTATCATATTATATTGTGCTACTATATTTTCATATAGACATATATATTTGAATAACTTTTAGAACCACTTAACTAGTAACGGTTGACTAAAGATGACTTACAGAAGCACCTGTCCTACTATAGAGTGACTTTCTGACTCCAAATTTACAATAAGAATGGGGAAGCACTGAACTAGAGTCCTTGTTATCTCCTCTCTGTTGTCACTCTGTCATAAAATTAAAACATTTTGGAGAATGGCAGAGTTACAATAAGCAGGTTGATGAGAAGGGTTCTATAACATATCAGGTGCCTACCTTCTTTCTCTTTTGATTATTTCCCTTATATATATATTTATCAGACAACTGGTATTTATTATTAATTTAAATATTAATTTATTTAGGATGGTTCTTAGGGAATTTGTGTGGATGGGAACAGACTGGGGTTAGGAAGGGGGCCAGTGTATGTATAACTGGTTAACATAAAGTAATAAATAAATACCCGTTGTCTGATAAATATAGCCAAAGAAAATAATCAAAAGAATATGGTAGACACATGATATATGATGGTACCAGATGAAGTGTAAAGCAGAAAACTATGTGCATCAGTAGGTTTCTAGTAGACAGATGTGCTAATGTAAGAGGCCTAAATTGTGACAATTGTATCAAGAAAGTTTACAAAATGTTTACATTTTTTTCATTACAATATACTTTCTCTTCCCTCTGCTCCATCATTTTATTTTGTTTCTCATATGTAAAGAAGCCCATTCTTGGTTTATCACAATTGGACATACAGAACATAATGAAGAAGCAATGATAAGGAAGTCAGAACGAACAGTTAAAACATGAATTATCATAGTGCACATAAAAGATTCATCATGGCAGAATTTTAAGATGAGGATAGTGAGAGACAAGAACAGTGTCCAAGTGATAAGAATGGAAGCACATAGTTCATAGTAAAATGTATTCTAAAGAATCAAGAAACTGATATCTAATTTAAAACTTTAAATAGACTTCAAATTAAGTTACATAGTTTAAAATAGTGCATTCTTCTTCGTACTTCTGCTTGAAATGTAATTACATCTGGAGTTTTTTTTCTTTTAAAAACCTTACCGTTTTGTAAAATAATAGGTTCAAATTATTATTTTCTTCTTTCTTCTTCTGCGTTCGTTCTTAAACTCTTGCAGATTAGCAGGATGTAGTCCGGAGAACGGAATGCGTTGTGTCATGGTTTACAGCATCACTGCGATATCTGCGCCTTTTGGCCTGACACATCCGACTTCAGCATGGCTTTGGGTCACTGGCCCTATATGGGATGGGATAGCCAGCTCCATCCCATAACCTCCTTAGTTGCCTCATACGACATGCATGGAAGGTAAACAATGTTGCTATTCTTTGCTCCCCTTTCGGGCCCCAGCAGCTCACGGGCAAAATTATTATTTTTATCTTCTTTATTTCTGTCTAAAAATGCTACTTTTCTCACTTTATATCTTATTAAAGTTAAATTTTCAGTTCTAGTGGAAATATTTGTAAATCACCAGCTCCTAGGTTGAGCCAGTTTAAGAAAATAAACACCAGATCTTCTGGGAAAGTAAAAGCGACATGCGTGATGCACAGAATGGAATGACTACTTCTTCCCTAGGTATGCTGTTGGTTTGTGAAAAATAGTGGCTTATATCACAGTATTATTATTGACACACCTCAGGCATGAATAAGGGAAAATTTATTGTTTTTTTATCTTATTAAGAGGAGTCACATATTTATATTATTAAGAGGAGTCACATTTTTATCTTAATAGAAGGAGTCACATTTGTATTTTATTAAGAGGTGTCACGTTTTTATCTTAAGTAAAATCACGCTTTCATCTTAACCTTCACCACACTGTGAGTGCCTATAGTCAAAAGATAAAACACATTTTCAATAGCTGTCCATGACTACAGCCTTTAAACAAGGATATTAAGATTGTAAACAAACACTCATCTAGTGAACAGAGGAAATGAAAGTAGACATAACAAACTTCCATTTCTGCTAGTGTTCAAATAAATAGGATCAGATATAGATACGTTGTGACTGTATTCAGCTGCTGATATAATCCATTAAAATTGAAATTACAACCATTTTTATGAATATTTCTCTAAATTCTGATTTTTATTTTGGCCAATAATGTTTTTCGATTTGTAGTTTGTTTATTTTCAAAGATGATATTATATGAACATGTTAGTTTATAAAATAATGGCACAGTAATCTTGGCCTAGATAGTGCATTTCATTTCGGGTTTAATGTATCGAAGTTTTCACTGAAATTCTATGTTAGACGATGTTAGTTTGCTATTTATCTCTGATGTCATACATACACCAACAAACCATACATCATTATATTCAGTAATTATTCCTTTATTTTCATACACAAAAAATATACACACAGTTTTAAAAACAAAAACATTATTGCATTTTACAAATACCCTCCATAAGTAGCATGACAAAATAAGAATGCTGTGGCAGACAGAAATTACTCAATTTTAATGCAGTATGCTAAAGGTTAAGGAGTCACATCTCACCAAAGGCAATTGTGCATCCGCACTGTTAAAAAGCAATACAAATTACTGAATGTAATTAGCTTTATATTAACTTTATGAACAGCAAATCTTAATATTAAAACAAAATTTTAAAACACTGAACTAGATGACACATACTAAAGAATTTGAGGGAAAGAACATGCCGATTCAGAAAGATACAGAAAAACAAAGAGAGAACATACAGGGTGATTAATTTATAAACACTCATATAAATGGACATGGAATAACTCACTGCAACTTGTTTAGTGACATGAACTTTCCATTCTGTAAAAATGCCTCTTGGCAACAATACCATTGTTTTCAAGCAAAGGCAGATGCAGCCCACATCTGGATCAGAATAGCAGAAAATACATTTTACAATTCAGATTATACATATACTAAGTAACCAAATTTTACCAAACATAATTTGCAGAAACTATAAATAATTTATAAAGGTCTAATAATGATGAGACACCTTTAAAAGATGTGAACAAAATTGACAGAAACAGGCTGAGAAAGGTCATGTTAAAGCTACTGAGGGAAAGATAGATTCGCAATGCCTTATGAGAACAAATAGCAGCTTCATGCCCTTACGGCATACATGGAGAGAGAGAGCGAGCGAGAGAGGGGGAGGATATCAAGTCCAATAAAAACATTTAAACTTTAATTCCAGATCTCCTGTGTTGCCAGAACCCAAAAGGGTATAAAATAATAGTGGCACTGTTACCCACCACGAACTCCGTCAGAAGGCGGCTAAAGAGGTTCTGGGGGTGAAGTTGAATTTTCTATCCCATACAGGATCAAAGTGACCAAGCAGCCATGCTGAAGTCGGATGCGTCAGGACAATAGGCATAGATATCGCAGTCAAGCTGTACACCATGACACAATGCATTTCATTCTCCAGAGTACATCCTGTTAATTTGCAGGAGTTTGAAAACAAATGCATAAGAAGAACAAAACTCCATGTTGGTCACTATATCTAAGACTAGGAAATTACACATATAGAATAATAATCAATAAAAACACTGTAACAAAATGTTGAATGTGTACTACATTAGCAATTTTAATAGCAATATCTGATTTGTTGTGAAAATCAGAAGGTGGAAAATGAGGAACATTCCTGGTCCAACAACACCACTTTGATAAGGAAGACAGGGCATATTTACTCAGCCAGATAATCAGTATGTTTTAAAATATATATTTTATTTGAACATCTTATTCCACAACTATGTAATATAGCCCTAGTCATTAAAAACAGATATTAGTTTGTTTCCAGAAATTATCAGCAATGAAGTTCTTATTTTTCATGTGCACGCAATTGAGATGCTGGGGGAGCTTTCTCCAGAGTTTCTTTAATACCCAGAATACTCTACATGCTATGCAATGTTTTGAGATGTCTCTACTCATATCATTTTTTCATATCATTGATTAATCTCTGTTTCACATTTTTTTTACTCTTTCAATACCTCCACATTAGTTTTCCTGGAAGTCCATGGTATTCTCAGTATTCTTATGTAGAATCGCATCACTATTGCCTCTAATTTCCCACTTTTCTGTTTATTTATTGTCCAAGACTCACATCCATATGTTAGTATAGGAGTTATATAGCACTGCAGAACTCTCTTCCTCACCTCTAATAACACATGGTCATATTACACAATTTATTTTTCATTTATGTGAATATTGTTTTGCCTGCCCTATTCTGCTTCTTATTTCTGTTGAACTTCTTCCATCTGCTGTAATTGTTGTACCTAAATATTTAAATTGGTGGACCTGTTTTAATACTATATCATTCACTTTATCATATTTGGAATATGAAAAAGGATTTTTTTAAATACACCAAAATGAACAGATTCAGTTTGAAGTAAATATGAAAGGTCCACAAAATTGTGTTAGTCGTCGGATCATCATCACTGCAAACTGGACACGTTCATAGTTGATCCGATCTCTCCTTCAGTGTATCCGCCATTACACTTCTGCTGACAGTACCAGTCCTATACTGGTTGACCATTATTCTTCTGCACCCTCCAAAATGTTCACATCTAGCTACACCACATTTCAATCCCTGATCTTTAATCCTGGCCATTAAAAAGGAATTATCATCCCCACTAGTCCCACTAGCCTGATGATCTCTTAAGGAGTTCAAAACTTCAGCTCGATCCATTGCCCCATCGCCTTGTGCCACAATCGTGTATGATGCCAGTTGATCCGCTCTTTCATTGCCTCGAACACCCACATGCCCCTACACGAAAATAAATGTAACCACTTTCAGCCTCGTTTTCTCAAGGCCTCAATTCACTGTTCACAAACGAAACCCACTTGTACCTTCTTAATCATACTCATAGAGTCACTCAAGATACAGATCTGCGTTACCTTCTGTGTGCATACCCACTCAAATGCCCTGGTCACCGCCAGTCTCCATGGTCATGCTACTCGTAGTAACCGCAAAGTTCCCACTCTTCTCCATGATCGTTTTACCTGCGCATTGAGTTGTGAAGGCCCAAGCACTGCAAACATGTCTAATCACAGATCGATCAGTGTATATAATCACATCCCCCTATTTAGTATTCTCACTGACCAAAACCTGCACTTCTTTCTCTACAGATGGGAGAAACCACTCTGCTTTCACTGCAAGGTGATATAACTACTCTCAAATATGTTTTGAAATTTGTGGATAGATTTATCCATTCCGCACCTGCTGCCACATCCTGCAATCTGCACACACTTTGTATGACATCCTCAGCACATCCAATCCACAACCTCCATCTTGCTGCCTTCAACTTTCTGTATTTCGGAATGCAACAGGTGTTCCTTATCTGCATATACTTGAAGGTATGCCAGTGCATGGCAATACTGTAATCTATGCTCAGCTGTTGGACAGTCAAGTAGGTATCGCATAACTCTTGCTGGTGTGTCTCTTGTGCATCCCAGTATGATACGCATTGCTGCATTCTGGATTCTATCCAGTTTTTCGATCTGCGTTTGGCTATGAGTCAGAACTGCCAGTGCAAATTCCACCACAGCCACCGCCAAACCCTGGTACAAAAGAAATAACAACCTCTGCTCACACTGCGCAGCAGCCATAGCTGCTGGCTGCTACAAAATTGTGTGGTTAAAGTAAAGCCTGAAATGCAACTGTAGTAACCTATAGTGGCCCCCCAATAATCACACAAGCAATAAAATAAAGCAACTCATACCTAATCTATCGGCTGCAACTGATGCAATCACTGCAATCTCCTTGGATTTTGGAAATCTCATACTCTCCAGTGGTGGTTCATTCTGGGATAGCATATTAATGTAATATAATATTATATTATATTATATATTCATATAATAAAAAAAGTTTATCAAAAAATAAACTATGAAATAGTATTTTGGAATATTTTTCAGAATACTACTTCAACGGAGGTGATCCTTTTTAAATGGTGTCTTAGTAATAAAAAACAAAAACAGCTAGAATACTAAAAACACATAAATAAATCCCCGCGTAGAACGTAAGGTTTGAAATGTTAAAAATATCAAAATAAAAAACTTATGGAAAGAACTAAACAGGCACCAATAAAAAATACAGCTAAAACAACAGCTGGAGAAGGAAAAACCTAGATTATAAAATCTCAGCTTCCATGGTCAGAGACAAGTGACAAACAGTACACTAGTTAGTAAAGAAATCATCATTATTGAATGCAGAGATAACAGGTGCTCCGATGTTCTCCTGAGTATATCTGAAATTACATGACAACTGGCAGTTCCAGTTCTCTGTTGGTTGACAGGACAGTGAGAACTGTCATCACCAATCATAATAACAGAAACACTCATGGGAATTTTAGCTCATATGCACATACTCCATAAGCACTGGTGAAGATCATACATGAGAGCCCTATGAAAACTGCAGAGGATGTGCTCATGTGCTCAGAGGTGGAGGATTTCAACAATCTGTCAGTCTGCTGACAGAATAGGAGGAACAGAAAAGACAGGATAGGATAGCCAATGAAAAAACATTACCCGGTATTTGAATTTTTGAAAAACATTTGGAGAACTAAGAATCTAAATCTATATGCAAAATACAAGATTTTTTAATACAAATGTTAAAATATGGACACAGCATGGCTCATAAATCTGGATAATAACAAAAACACTACAGTATAAACTAGACATTTGTGAATAACTGCTTAAGAAGAATACTATACATTAGGCGGCATGACAAGATCAAGAGATATTGAGAAGAACAAACCAACAATTGGTGGACACATATTTAAAAGTCAGTGAAGATGGATTGTGCAGGCTCTCAGAAAACCAGTATGACATGAAACCCATAGCAAAGAAAGCTGGGAAGGCCTCAAGATACATGGAGAATGGACCAATTAAGAACTTGAAATAAATGAAAATCACATGGAATGAGAATTAAAACATATGCAAGGATAGAGACCACATGAAAAAGTCATCTTCTGTAAGCATATGCACCCTGAGGATGCGTAAACAATTTCTTAAAAACTTCCTCCTCTGTCGTTAACTTGAAACATATCTATATCTGTAATTCTGTCTCTAGAATAAAACTCACTGTCTTTTGTAGTTCACACAGCGGCCTATAGAGCTTTGATTCCAGTGTTGATCCTCTGGTCAATATGTATGCCTCAATGTTTCATACTCAGAACACTCTTGAAGTATATGTTTGGCCCTCTGTGCTGCCTGTCCAAATGGTCGTATTGCCAATCTTGAACTTTGCATGCATACATGTGACTGCGAAGTCGGTTGTGTTCTGTTCTGAGGCGTAGAATTACAACTTGTTCTGATCTATTCATAATGTGATAGTCATCTTGCATTGGTGTTTGTGGCTTTCTTATTGACTTGATCATCTGTTTTTTCTGATGGTAGGTGATTGGTACATCTGATTGGTCTTCGGCCGCACCTTCCTTGGTCAGTTGTTCTGTTTTTTTTATTTCCTGGTATTCCACAGTGAGAGGGTATCCACTGTATGGTTACCCTATACTGGCAAGACAGTTCATTAACCAGATCTCAATTAGTCGCCGCCACTGCTTGGCCCTTACAGTCGACTGCAGGTGATTTATTTTTACTTGTTTCGTTGCGATCAATATTACATTTTTAGTTTGTGCCGGTTTATTAAAAACCATGACCATTGCACAGATGCGTGGATTAGCTTCCTGTTTTCTATTTCAATCGAAACGATCGGACATAAGACCAAGTTTTAGTTTTAGTTTTAGTAAGTTGTAGACCTAGTTTTGGTAATTGAAGATATTATTTGTATGTATACTGATGATATCAGCTGTAGTTATGATGGAAATATGCACGTTGTAGGTAATTTGTGTTATCAAATATAACGTGGAAAGTGACATTCCTTGTTAGGTAGACCTAATGTTTCCGACAAAGTGATGGAAATTCATGGTGCTAATTGTGACATTGTGAATTTCGCCAGTGATGTAATTTTTCTAGTAGAAGTTGAGAATTTAGTACAAAACGTTGGGTCTGTACATAGTCTTGATGAGATGGCCAGACTTTATGAATACTCTAGCACCACTGTCAATGACGAATTTATCAATTTGCAGCTGATCTGACAAATTTGTATGTAGCATAACGCAAAGAACAAACAAGGAAAGAAGATACGTGCTGGACTGTAACTGCCATTGAAATAAAACATCTTTTTTATATTTATATTATATGTATTCTGCTTGAGTATGGCATGTACTGGAGTACAGATGACTGCTCAACGTTTTGGGCATATCACCCTGTTTGGGGAAAAAGGAGAATTGAGAATAAAAAATTTGACCCCATATTATGTTGTCTTTGAGTTATTATTTAAAACATATATGTATTAAATTATCTTTGATATAGGTTTATGCAAGACTATTCATTTTTCTGTTGATCTGCCAAGTCTGAGTGTGATATGATGAATAGTTTAAATAAAATGCAATTTTATCATCATATCCATAATTTGGAGTTGTGCCCCTTGCCTTAGTGGTGGGGGGTTTGACAATAGGAAAATCATATAGTGGCGAAAGGGTTATGTAGTTTTTGCAAGTCTGCTAGTTTTCCAGACTGGAGAGCCTGAAGCACTCACTGACCTTGCACCTGTCAGGAATACCACAGGCTGTGGGCCAGGGTTAGAGTTCAGCAGTTTTTCAGCTTCCACCCTATTTACGTGGATTTCTGCATCATAATTATTGCAGAATCTCCCTGTTGGTGTTCTGATCTTATCTCTAGGCTTGTGTGGATATTCTATATATACACCCCCACCTCCATTCCTCACTGCATTCTGTGCTGACCCATCTGTGTATACTCTGACCCATATATCTCATGGACATTTTTCATCCAGGAAACTGAGGGTGACTGTCCTTCACTGCACACTGTTCTGTTTGTCCTCGCTTAGTATTCCTTTCACATGGGTCTGAATGTATATTGGCATTCCATGCCTTTCACTCCAAGGGGTTTGTTCTGGTACAGATCTGAAGGGACTGTCAATTTCAGGTAGGTCTGTAAGTTGTCTGCGGAGTCGTTTAGCTTGATGGATAAAGCTGCTTCTTTTCAGTAGCCCCATTGCTAGATTTTCAAGTCTTTCCTTCATTGGATGACTTGGCGTACACTTAAACTCTTCTGCTTGTATTAGTACCTTTGTGTCTACATTCGTCAAGTGGTTGCATTCTCCCCAATTTCTGCATCTCTATTATGGGTGTTGATTTCATTGCTCCAGACATTATCCTAAGAGCCTGGTTGTGCACTTTATCTAGATCCTGTAATGTGGTGTTGATGCAGGGCACCACAAAACTGAACAATATTCCAGTATGGTCTTATGCCTTGCAGGTAAACTTTACGGAGTATATTCCCACTGGCTCCCTATGTGGTTCCACTTATTTTTCTCAGGATAGCTAACTTCCTCCTGGCTTTTGTTGTTGCTTTATTTATATGTTGCTTCCATGTCAGCCTATCATCAAAAGTAACTCCAAGTTTTGTGGGTTGTTTGTCTTCTTTCAAAAGTTTTCCATCTATCTTGATAACACAGGCTTTTTGTTTTGATATAGACATGTTACCATTGTGTTTTGTATGTGGCATCCTGAGTAATAGTGCACCTTTTGGCTGGTTGCCTCCATCTTCAGCACCCTACTTAACTTGGACAGGACTGTGGTCCTGCTTGAGTGGGACTGTCCGACCAGTCTTAGTTTCCAGCCCCTGATGACTGAACTAAGCCCCATCACCACTTCAAGATGCTAGCCTTGATGGAGTGTTTTCTTGCTGATTCTGTGAGTTTCCTTTAGAAAGATAGTTATTCTGCCTAGATTGGCAGTAACTAGAGTTGATGAAGACTGCTCCTGATTAAGCAGATGTTATGGAAAATGAAAGAATAGACAGGCTCACTAGTGTGACCAAATGTAGTTTAATATAATGTGCTGATATTTTTGAATGCAACCAAGGAGTTAGACCAATTGGAAATACTGGACATTGTTTCTTCTATGCCAGAATGAGAATAATGGTAATAACATGTGGAGTTAGTCTAACGACTAAGTATACACAGCAGAACTATATATGTATGTATACAAACCGTCATCCATGGGAGAGTAGCTATCCAGCAAAAATCTTGAAAGATTGAGCTTTGTAACTGATATATATCTGGATGGAAAATCATTATAAAACTATATTTTTACAAATAAAAAATGTTATACTTAATTCCATATACTAGAGCAAAGTTAATAAGCTTAATAACTTTATAGTTTATTCAAAAGAACATGTAGATTAATTCAGGGGCATAGATATGTTAGCTTCTTTTTTTTTAAAGTCGTTTTTTGTCAGTTCAGATCTCAGTCAGTTCCTCTTTTGCCAAGTTTGGCACATAGGGCGGATGTCATAGTTCTCCAAGACTGTCTGTCAGTTGCCAAGGATTTGCAGGTCTTTTGCATTTATGCCTGTTGATTTTAATTCATTCATAAATGTTCTTCTGAGCGTTGTTTTTGGTCTTTCCTGTTTTCTTTTCCAGTCTGGTGTCCACATGAAGGCTTGTCATGGAATTCTGTCTTCCTTCCAAGTTTGTAGCCAATGTATGTCCAGCTGGGTTTTCTGATGATGTTCGTCATATATTCATTTTACTTAGAACTATACATAAGTTACAGAAAAACTGGAAGTTTTACAATGACAATTTGTTAAATCGTTGATTAATGTATCCAAAAGAATTAAGAACAGAAACACACGTCCGCCATCAGCTGAATAGTTCAGATATATTTGATGAAAAATTATATGGCCCCTTTTTTTGAATAAAAAATGAACCGAGGGAGGGGGGAAATGGGATGTTTGGCTTTTTTACCTGTCTTTTAACCAAATTCCTAATACTAAGTCATCATGTTCCGATTTCCTGGGGGGAGAAACACTTTTTTCTTGTGCAATGAGAAGCGTATTCAACGTTTCTTTCCATACCTAGGAACCCATGCTCTAGTTGGTGAGACCAATACCTGGATCATGGTTCCTACTTTGAACGGGGTCAATTGTGATGAGATTTTTCCTATCAGACACATCACTAAGCTGAAAACTGGCGAGACAGACCTGTGCAACTGTGAACTGCACCCAGAGACTGCAGAACACATTCTTCATGCATGTCAACTCTACCAAGAAGAGAGGAAGAAAATATGGCCTACTGAGATGACACTACTTCCAAACATGAAGGGTTCTATGAATGACCTGAAGCAAATCACAGAGTTCATTGAAGTTATTGACGCTGTAACCTGATATCTAACTGAAGAACGAAGAAGGACACACCATCTCAGCCAGCCAGTCTCATGCTTGATACTTAGAACTGTATTGTCATTTTGGCTTTTCTCTTACACAACGCTGTTCTCTAGTGAATGTTGCCTTCTCCAGAGGCATTCAATGTGTACTCTAGGTGCAGCTACATCATAGCGACATCTAGCCATATCTAGACATCAACATTATGGTTATTAAAAAAAGTAAAATAGAAAATAGACAACTAAAACAGCCAATAGCCCTGGTGCAAAATACAATGCTCTTGTGCAATCCCAGGGTTAAAAATAACCAAGTTCCTAATAGCACCTTCTCATTGTGCACCCAAATTGGACAGCGTTTTGTGAATCATGTTTGGGCAGTGCAGACTGAGGTGAAATGACTACTTAACAAGACAAACAATAGAGCCTCGAGCCACCCAGTCAAACCACTGTCGCAGCACAGTTAAAGACAACAGCTGGCCTGGAGTGCTATGTTGTCATCTCCGAAAGCCCACTATGGCAAGAATAGTGAGAAAATCTCAGAAGGGACAAGTATGATTCATCTGTGAGGTACACACAAAATCAGTACAATGCTAGAGTGCAGCACCATGTGCAAGAATAAGTGAGAATATCATAACCAAAATCAATGTTCATGTTCAAGATCAATCTTAACAACTGTCTTCCTGCAGCATGTAGTATGAAAGGGTAAAGAAAGGATACCATACTGTCCCAGTAGGAAAATAATGTGGGTAGAATGTCAGACTTGGACTAGGTATTCATGTTGGTGAACGGGCATACAAATCCTAATTCAACTTTACTGTTTGAACAATTACCTGTACTGGAAAAGCATCCCAGTCAAGATAAAGGCCAGTACTAGAGGACATGGGACAATGGCATCTCATTATACAAGGCAAGTTCTCTAACAGCGGAACACCATGTACGAGATAAATAGTATAAATCCCAGCTGCTATCCAGGAACACGTTTTGACCTACAAAGTCCAACGGGACAATGAGTGATAAACCATACGGCACAGAGCTGATACTCATTTGTCTGGTGACAGATATGAAGGCTGTCATAGGCCAGGGAAGCTCACCTAAATAAAAAACCATGCCAAAAACGGATGTGCTGGGCCGGAAGATGCACAATAATGCAGCTCCACTGTGAAACCAACTGAAAAATTCAGCCAACTGCACAACGCACTTCATGCTCCGCAGCGAAAATCACACAAACTTTCGTGTTGTTTATCAGATAGCGAACATAGAAGAAGAAACAAATAGACAAAATCAATTTATCATGAAGATCACAAACAAGAAGTGTTGGAATACATCCTGGCAACAGACATGTTACTTTTATTTGTATTATTTATATTTTGTCAACCTTATAAATCAGAGTATATAATTTGTACTGCATAAAAACAAATTGTTCTTATCTGCATAATATATAATTTGATAGTCATCTTATGTTGCTGGTGGTTTTCAGATAGATCTAATATTTCTTTCTTCTGATGATACATAAAATAGCACCTCACACTTTTCATCTCTAGCACCTTCCTATGTCTGTTGGTGTTCTCTCACTTCCTGCCAATATGGAATGAGAAGTTATCCAAAGCATGACAATTTTGCATTAACTGCACTGTTCAGCCAGCTAAACTTTATAGATCTGCCAGTATTCTGAACAGGAAATCTTGGAGTGCTGATCTTGCATCCATTGGAAATTCCAAACTGTGTACCAACATTAATGATTAACAATTTCTCAATTGCTACCTTCATCAACATTGCAGCTCACTCTTTGGAGCATCGTCCTTGAACATTGGTAAAGTGAGAAAGCAATTTGTATCCTTCCTCGCTTTCCTTTCCAGTACTCAGCCAACTTCTCCGGTGAACAATTGTGGTAACCCTGCCAACTATTTATTTGCTCCTTTAATTGCCTGAATTTCTGCAACATAATTATACAGTATTTAAGATGTAAGAATGAGAACAAAAATTATAGTACCAGACACCACAAGAATTGCTATTATTGAGTGCAGAATTGTGCTGTACATGTCTTTAAACAATTCCATGTCTGTGTCAGTGATATTACGCAGATAACAAGTCCAACAATTTGTAGCTGTGCTGATCAGATAGTCTGTGAACAGTGGGCAACTGTAGGTAAAGAAACAGTATGAAGTAAATTACAAACAACCATATATGTGACTTGGTTTATCAAGATAACTAACAGATTTTGTTGTATATAACATATCTTATTAAATCTAAAAGATCTTACTGAATATAACAAATCTTATTCAACATAACAAAGCTTATTCAACCTAATAAATGTTATTTGAACTTCCTCATGTTAAGATCAACAATCTCAACATTTCTGTTTCTTTAGGTCACAATGTCGAAAATGTCTGCTTTTTTTATGTTTTCACATTTATATTTATTTGTTTTTCATTTATATTTATATATACTTATTAAATATTTAGTAATATATACATTTTATTACTTATCCTTACCGTTATAATTATCTACAATAAACATAGATTTAGACATCTTTCAAGTGAACGAAAAAAGAACAATTAACATCACTGTATCTCTGAATCATACAACAAGATCCATTTTAACCTTTAGCACGCTGTGTTTACAATTCGGGCAGTGCATTCCGCATGTGTGTCATTTCTTAATTTCGGAAGGCGTATTCCACCACCCGGTTCGCTAAACCCGAAACCCAACGAAAAAATCAAGATTAGTAACTTTTTGACAGAATGTTGTGGCAATATTGAGAAGAAAATGTATCGCCATTTTGTTTAATGGCGGAGAATGGTGGGGATACAATGTCAAGTGATTTTCAAATGGAATCCGAACAATTTGTAATCAACTGCATCGCGGCGAAGTGACCATGACAGTGAATTGAGTTTATTATACTTTTCTATCATCGTATATTCAGTGAAATCATCATTTTTTAAGCAGGAAAAGTGAAAAACTTGAGAGGTAAGTTCTTCATATTCATTATTTATAATATGCCACGAGGTTCCCATTATATAAAATAAATAATAGTCAAAAGATTTCACTGCTGTCGATCGATCAAAAATAAGGTACGCCTAGATCTAGATAGGTTTAAATCGTCTTTATCACTTTCTCACACGTCTCGTATCACTCACATACAAACAAAACTTACACCAATATATGCAGAATTTCATTAATTATTTATATGTGCAAATTTAAATATCTGTAACAACAAAAAAGTCATAGCGATTTCAAAACAGCCACCAATGATTACGTAACATTTCCAAAAACCAATTCTGCGGCAGTCAGAGGCAGGAGAGAAATTACATCATTGTAAACACATTATGCCTAAGGATAATTATAATTAGCAGCACAATTCTGAATCCACACTTTTCATGTTGCAACTGCAATGGCAAAGCGGTCAGTATATAAAATTCTCCATTAAGAGAAAAACATGCTGTAATGAAAGCTTATTTCTATGGAGTTTTGTATTTCTATTTTCTTCCAGATTTAAACTCTTTATTGTGATCACTGATTTTATTTTATTTTGTAGAATCCTATGTTCTGTCAATTTTCTGTTTGTTTTGTTTCATCTCTATCCTAATTTTTACTCTTCAGAACTTCCAGCATGTAACCATATTAACTAGTTATGTGATTGGTGATGGTACCGTTCCTTACTCTTGCCTTCTGGTAAAAATATTTTTGTGTTTTTTCCCTGTATGTTTCCAATAATTAGCGATACATCATTGCTCAGTTTCTAAGTTTCGCCTGTCAGTTTACCTTTTTTCTGTGGTTATTACCTTTCATATATCGATTTAAACTAAAAATGAGAATTGTATAGTGATACATCTTCCTTTTATGTATGGTTCAAATATATGGATAATGAACAAACAGCTAGAAGATGAAAATGATACCTTTGATATATACAAAATAGAAGAACTTTATGGACAGAAACGGAAAAAAAAGAATGACAACAATGAATATGAAAAATATACTATTAACCATTAGTATGCTGCATTAAAAATGTGTAATTTTCTCTCTGCATTAGTTTTGACTACAATTTATTTACGGAGGGTATTTGGAAAACGCC
The DNA here is from genome assembly GCA_034231615.1 of Meghimatium bilineatum. Classification (NCBI taxonomy): domain Eukaryota; kingdom Metazoa; phylum Mollusca; class Gastropoda; order Stylommatophora; family Philomycidae; genus Meghimatium; species Meghimatium bilineatum. Next base: position 44,832,984 of record CM067298.1, read on the forward strand.
ATAACTTTTATGTTTTTGGAGCATTTTAAACAATTTTGTAATGCAAATAAAGGAATGGTTACTGAATGTAATGATGTAAGTTTTATTGGTGTATGTACGATATTTGGTATGTGAGAAAATGAAGATGAAAAATGAAAAAACCATTGTCTCACCAATTCTCGTCTGATATGTTTAATCCAGGATAAAATACAGCTAAATGCCAAAGTTCTATTCTGTTTCTGATGTCATTTGATAACCAAACTAAAGTGTTCATATATCTTCTATGAAAACAAATGAAACAAGCCAATATAACTTTATTGACTACACAGATAGAAATTAGAATTTACAAAATATTCCTTAAAACTAGCTAATCATTTTGAATGATTTTGATAGATTACTTTACATCAGCGGCTGAAAATAGTCACTTCCTATTTATATCTTATCCTATTGAGCTGAACACTAGCAGAAAAGAAAGTTAATTATCTACATTTCTTTTGATTCCCAGATGAATGATTCACAATTTCCTTGTTGATAAAGATGTATAGCAACGACGATCATAGGTGCGGACAGCTGCTGAAGATATGTTGCATATTTTGACTATAATCACTGACAGTATGGTGAAAAGGATATAAAAATAACACATTTAGGACGGATAAAAAGACATAGCACCTTGTTGAAAACCTTATTTGAATGTAGATTTGATGGGAGGTGGGCAAGATATTGACAGAGATACAAGTGAAAGGCAAGCATCATGAGATGGACAGGATACAGTCACAGTCTAGCTGAGTGCAATACCAAAGCAATAGCTAGAGGATGTCTGTTGCAGCCAACCTTCAATGTGTAGACAGCACTTTATGATGATTAATACTATTATTATATTTGTCTGCAAATATAAACACATCTTTCAAGAGCATGTAACTTGATAGCACTCTACAATACCTTGATTGTTCTTTCCCATATAGATGTAACGTACATTCAGATGCTACCCGAGAAATGACATACAAGCACTCAAGTCTCTGACTTGATGGAGGCTGAGAAAATAACAAGAAGTCATACTAAAAAAATTAACCAGCAACAGTAAATCTACTGTCTATATTTCAATAACAACAAGGTTTAATCTAGAAGGAATTTAATTGAATGTTTTAAGCACACATTTTGTAGTGATGGTACCATTCCTCAAACGTCCCAGAGCATGCACCCTGGTTTCCATTCCTGATAGCTGGATTAACAATGGGAGTTTTTGTTTCGCAAACGAGTGATGAGAACACTAAAACCCTGGCTTTCTTATAAAATTTGGCCATTACACTATGGCGTCAGGGGCAACGAAATAGCTACCACATGCCATGGCAGTAGAGCTATTGTGCATGGCAAGTTCATGAGAAGAGACAAGGCTGATTTAATTAGAGCAGTCATAACCCATACACTACAAAATGATCAAAGGATGTTGAAAAAGTAAGTGTACATGTTTAGAGAATGATATAAATGGAAGTGACCAAGGGAGAGGGGACAAAGTGTGTCCTCACTGTAAAGACCATAAGAAGCCACAAACTGACTAGGACACTGAGCTAATATACTGTTAGATGCCTGACGGAATGGCTGATCGAGGTTGCTGATCCAGATTGGAATGGAAAGCAGAGTATTTATGGGAATGCCCAATGTGCAGTGATGCTGGTTCCTAATCAAAAATCAAACAACTGTTAGAATATTTTAAAATGTATTCCGATAGATAAATATTCTAGATTAAACCTTGAAGAAATCATGTGAAGGTTTCAAAACAAGAATGCATGATACATTAAACAATTACTTTATAGATAAATTAGAATGTGTGTGATCATCATCAAATTCATAACCATTCAGGGCTTTAGGGGTGTCACTATGGAAATAAAAAATCATGCATGTCTCTCTTTTCTCAGTTTGAGTGTAGAAAATTTGAATACTGGTCTCTAATATTATCAATCCATGGTTTCCTTTATCTTCCTCATCTTCTCCCAATCTCAACTATCCCTGCAGGATAATCATGCCACATCTCATGGTCAAACCACACAAGTTTGAAATGTTTCACAGCTGCCAGATGTTTTTGTTGACCTGAAGGAGCATTTACTTTGTCTCTCAAACACATATTGTTTTTCTGTTCTGTATAATGAATGTAAAATACTGAAAATATTCTGACAAATATCCACAACAAGGATGCATGATACACATCTGACAATGATTGTACTGACAAATATTCAACAAAAACAAATGTTTGCAACAAATCATTTTTTTCAGCATTCATTCTCAAACTCCTGCTGATTAGTCAGATGCAATCAGAGAACAGAATGTGTGGAGTCAATTTTACAGTTTGGCTGCAATATTTCTACTTATCTGTATGACTGATAGTTATCATGCTACAACAATGTCCAGAACTGAGCAATTTACAATGTTTTTACAACAATGCCCGGAACTAAACAATTTACAATGTTTTTACAACAATGTCCAGATAGGCATTGGGTCAAAGGGCATGAGCCGAAGGTCTGTTGGATCAGCAACCAACCAACCAGCCAAATATGATCAATGAAATTTATTACATGTTGGCTAAACATTATCCATGATAGGGTGTTTTGATATCCATGTAACAGACACTTTCTGTTACAAGTCAAGAATCATGTAGTATGAGGAGCAATGACTAATCTTGTCAATTGTTGTTGTCCAGTTATTCCACATAACTGAATTAATAAGTTCAAATATTACATTGTATTGAATTCTCAGAAAAAGTTCATTATTTTACAAAGAATATTCCAACAGAGCATGGTGAACAGAGATGACTAATATGAACATCAATACTACAATTAAAAGTAAGCTCTTTAGGGATCTTGACAACCTCAGGTTTGCCCTTGTTTTCTTTTTACATATTTACGCTCTCAAGTCAGAAAATGAATATAGTAGAAAGAAAATTATTTTGTTCACAAACAAAATTACAACCTTATCTGTGGTCATATCATTCATCTTATTTATAAGATCAGTGAAAACTTTGAAACTCCTGATTTTTGTAAAAGATGAATCTCCTAACTTTCTCCTGAAAACAAGAATAATAAAAAAATTAAACCATTCATCATCTTACCTAATCATTTAATATCATGTTTAACTAATCAATATCTTGCTTAACTGTAATATGTGACTACATTTCATCTTTATTACAGGCAGAAGGTCTAAAGTTCTCACCAAAGGCCCACCATAATGCAACTGCAAACCAAAATAGATTTTTTCTTTCTTTCTTTTCGCTTTATATCCCTTTATGCCTTGCAGTGTCAGGGAGTAGAAGAGTTCTCTAGAGATGTCTTTTATTGTGTGCTTCATATATGTTGTTTTCAGTGACTTTTATTTCTGTAATCCATAGTTTGCATCCATCTACCACAGTAGATAACATGCTTATTTTGCGAGTGCTTTCCTCTTGCAGAAGCCTAACTGCACGTCATCTTTGTAATTATATTACCCACGAGTAGGAGACTTAACTCATTAACATTCTCAATTGCACACCGGTGGGAGTTGGATTCTTCATGGTATGAAATAATGCCATGAAAACATCCTCCATCCCTCTATTCACAATTTCACACAAGGATATAAGAGCTCTACTAATCCTGGAGAAATATACAAACAGAAAAAATATCTTTTAATGAAGAATAAAGTTTGAATGAGATATACTGCTTTTGTCCACACCTGACAAGAGAAAATTTTAAACAGGTTAATTAAGTTTTACTAGTCAATGGAGACACACAGAAAAATACACACAAATTGTTATTTTGACCAAAACGCCTTTATCAAGAATAAAACACATAAAAGGCAATAAATACATTTTTTTTAAATTTTACACCATGCCCCATTCAGTTGACTAGGTAATAGAGAGGTTAGTGGGCTAAAACTTGCAGGTGGCTCAAACACAAACAATCCACATTGCATTGACAATGCATATTGTGTTGCTCAGACATTTGACTATAACTGAAAAGTGATGTCCTATATATGATGCTTCAATTATTATTTTTTCTTGCATTAGTTTTCAAACTCCTCCATCAGATCTCTCTTGTAGCAGGATGTTCCTACTAGATTTCCATAATGCAATCTAGAAACATTGAGCATTTATTATTAAAGAAATATCATCATTCTTCTTCTTTTTCTTCTTCAGCGTTCATTCTCAAACTCCCGCCAGATCTCTCTTGTAGCAGGGCAATTGTCCTACTAGATTTCCAGAAAGATTTAGTCCAGAGAATGGAAATGCGTTGTATTGCCGTTTTATGGAAATGCGTTGTATCGCCAATGGCCCGACACATACTTCTTCGGCGGGATATCATCATTCAAAAAGCGGGATTTAACCAGATCCACTTAGCTGGCACCTACTTCGCCTCACAACTTAAGTCAACCCGTTTTCCGAGTCGACACATCACACTCCCTAAAAATGTGACTTTAGTCAAGACTTCCAACGTGCATATTCTCAAACTACTATGATTATGGACCTCTCAATCAACACCATGTGTCGATTAGTTATGCACTATCTTCAATCTACCCTCCTACTATCTTTCTTCTCAATTACAATTTCAAATACAAAAGTTGGCTGCAACGGACCTCCATCATCTGTCTCATGCCTTTGTAGTGCACTCTGCTAGACTGTATCCTGTCTGCTGGAGTTAACATGCAAAATAAAAGATAAAAAATATTTATTACCTTTTTGGAGACAACAGTGTTCCATGTCTTCCTGAAGATGAACCGCTACTCTCAGGTGAGCTACCAGTACTCACATTTGGTGACTGATCATTGTTGGTGTCCTCCATAAGTGACAATTGGACTAATAATGGAACTATGTACTATACAGAGGATAAAATTGCCAAAATAGATCATATTAGGAAAGACTTGTACTAATAAATTTAAAATTAGATGGTCAATGACCACAGTGCTCAAATAAAGAAAACAGTCCATCTTAGCTAATTTTAAAATTAACATTATTTAATTACATTATTTAATTAAAATAGACAGTAAAATTACCATTATTTGTAGTTGTTTAACCACAAGAATTTATGATGTTTGTAATTTATTTAAGGCTTATTAATCTCTAAAATTGTATTTAAATAGTTAGTTTCCCTTGCTCTTCTGTATCATCCTTCTGTCAGTCATCAGATCATAGCACCAGTATTTTCAATGAAATGTACAATTTGCTTCAGATCTAGAGGTATAAGAATTTTGATATTTACAGCAAAGTGTAGGACAACTATAGAAAAATCAAGTGCAGACCATTCCCTGATTTTGTGAATGCAGAATTTTCTCTTTCCAATCTTCTTCTTCTCAAACTCCCGCTGGATCTCTCTTGTAGCAGAACCATAGTCCTATTAGATTTCCAGCAGGATGTAATCCAGAGAATGGAAATGCGTTGTGTTGCCGTTTTATTTGCGCCAATGGCTCGACACATCCGTCTTCAGCGTCTTTCCAATCTAAACTGTACCATAAAGAACCAATTCCACACAATCTTGGAATATATTAAGAGACAACAGATCAAATGGTTTTCACACATCAGCAGACTACCATCAGACAGCATACCACAGCAAGTTATGATACACAGATACAGTGAAGGCAGACCTAGAGGCCGACTACGAAAATGATGGACCACTTAAATAAAAGAAGCAACAAACTCCACACTACACTCAGCACACAAGAGGGCCACCTCCAGAAAACTCTTCTACCCCTGACGCTGAAAGGCAACAAAGAGTTTAGCGAAATGATAGATAGAATCTAAACTGTTACGTATAAAATGGTTTTATAAAGTAAGTGTCTTGTTAAATATGTAAACCAAACAAATTTACATCGCTTCATCACTTCCAAAAGTGGTTCTTTATCATCTGCAAATTGGTTTATTTGCCGATGAAAAATTATTTCTAGTATGTTCTATGTTACTGAATTTTAACAGATGTCTGCTACACTTATATTCAAAAGCCTGAATCATTCTTTTAGTGTCTGCATGTAGTATCCAGCTCTTACATTCATATAAAAGAATAGTTAGTACTAGTGATCTGTATAGATTGATGGAGCAAAGAATAGCACTATATTCCAGCAATACTGTTTACCTTCTAAGCATGTCATAAAAGACAACTAAGGAGGTTATGTGCTGGAATTGGCTGTATACTATCCCATATAGGGTCATGGTGTCCCAGAAGCTAGGCATGATGAAGTCAGATGTGTCAAGTCGAAATACACAGATTTCTCAGCTGTGCTGAAAACCATGACATAACACACTCCATTCTCCTGACAACATCCTGCTGATTTGCGGGAGTTTAAGAGAAAATGCAGAAGCAGGAAAAACTAATACTTAATTTACTTTTCCAAGTCATAGTGAACCTTGCAGGCATCTTAGTCTTAACTTGAAAAAATTGGGAAAATGGATTTCGCAAATTGCCATAATCACAAATTTGGAACCTGAGATATATGAAGGTGGTAAAACTTCTCCCAGTTTGTGACCATTTAACTGGAAGTTTGTGGGATATACGCCATTTTACCAGAAGTTATGGATCAGATAACTATTTTTTTATATTTCTGTAGTTGCTCATGTGCAATGGTTGATCCACACATTGTCTGCAAATCTTGTTATTTTCTGTTGGAGCTATCTCCCATAGTCCTGATCAGGTTTATTTATTAAGGTTTAATTCTCCAAGTCTGGAACCTTATGCTGCTGGCAATTAGCTGCAGTATTTATGAACTTTAGATCTGGTACTGCATTGGACCAATTTCTATTCTGAAGAGTCATGACTGCATTTCATGCTTTATTCAATCTGCTATGAATATCATAACTAGTTCTTTCCTCATGGTTTATAACACTTTATAATATGTGAAAGCTACCAAACTGTAATACTTTTACTATCTAAACTGGTTTGACCATTTATGGAAAATTATGGTCAAAATGGGATTTCCAAAACATCTCACATATTTAATTGCAATGCTGTTAAAAAACATGAACAAGAGGCAACAGTAAAAGTGAATGGAACAAAATCAGAATGGTTTAATGTACAGAAAGAAGTTAGACAAGGATGCACACTATCACCTGTTTAACATCTACTCTGAACACATAATGCAAAACATAAAAGCTGGCTCCTTAACAACATCTTAACAGGAAAACTTTTTTTTGTCATATAAAGAGACATAACAGCATGGAAAGATTAATAGCTGAAGACAAAGTTAACGGCAACATGAAAAAAGGCCATCCTAGACAACAGTAGTGCAGTGATATATCAGATTTCTTAAACATGTCTGTGGCAGGTCAACTCGCCCAGAATCACGGAGTGTTCAGAGAATCTATAAGAAATATCACATTCTGGAAAGAATATGTCACATGATGATGAATCTGGTTGGTGTTGATCACATTTTATTATTGTGTATTACACAAACAATAAGGCCTGTGTGTTCCCGGGGTCTGAAAATGAAGCAGAGAATAGCAACACTATTTACTTTCTATGTATGTCATAAGTGGCAACTAAGGAGGTTATCTGGTGAAGTTCGCTGTCATATCCATATAGGGTCAAAATGACCCAAAGACATGCTGAAGTCGGATGTGTGAGACCAAAAGGCACAGATATCGCAGTAATGTTAAAAATCATGACAACGAGTTCCGTTCTCCAGACTACATCCTGCTAATCTGCAGGAGTTCAAGAGAACACATGCAGATGAAGCAGAATTCTTTTTTTAAATTATAATATTAGTGTTTTTGTTATTTCTCTTCACTGTAATACATAAAATTAATATTCTAAAATTTTCATTACCTCTGAGCACTTTGTTGAGCTAAAAATTTCCATGGCATGAGATGTAAGTATATCCAGTGACAGTTTATGCACTTGGAAACTGGAATTTGTCCATGTAAATCTTTTCAGTATATGGACAAAGAGGTTTACAACTGCCTGCTTAGCCTCTAGACATGTAAGGTTGGTTATGCCTTCATTGCATAGTTTTTCTACTAATTCGCGAAAAAATGATGTTTTGGCTGCCAGATAATTAGTCTTGTCTTGTGCTATCAAAGTGATGGTCATTCTTGCCCCTTTTTGTTCCAGCTGCTCTTTTTCCCTTGGAGAGAAAAAAAAATCTTAATTGCAACAAAAGAGTATGAAAAATATTTTAAAGGAAAACAAAATCTGAAGAATTGTTTATATTCAACAACATCCTACCATCATTTCAGCTTGATCATGATATTAATTCCACAACACACAGGAAATTCAAATTTGCTCCCCTTTCATTGTACTCGGTATGAAATCTTTTCATTTCTCGCCATACATCTACCATTTCGTGCCTTTTTAATTGGCCACCCTCCAATGTTCGGACTGGACTGACTAGCGTCACTGTGTGTTGACAGTGTCACTGCCAATTGAAATGTGTTAGTGCTGGTGGTGTCGGAGATATTGTCTGTCTCTTATGCAGCCAAATCAATTTCCATCTGCTACCTCTACATTCATGGACACGATCCCCAAATGATTTAGCCAGAATCAGCAAAAGCCACTGAATTTCTGTTTCCAGGGTGCACCGCAAGGAGGTACCTTTGGGATTTTGGTTATCTGCTAACCCTAAGTCCGCCGAGAGCATTGCGTTCCCTTTGAACCCCAGAGGTGACATGATTGGCACGATTTTACTTTCTCACATTTATCCTGGTACTAGTTTTTTAGAAACTGAATCAATCTCAGAGTCATATGTGTTCATACGATTTTTTCTCAACTGGATATTTATACTTGATTATCATGTTAGAAGGCTAGTGTACTAACACTCATCATCAAGTGCCATCTCCGCAATGAAGGTTGACTGCAACAGACTACCAACATTCCCTGTCTCTTGTTTTGGTAGTGCACTATGCTAGAAGGTAACCTGTCCATCTTGTGATTTACTCTCTCACTTGTATCTCTGCCTACCTCTTGCTCGCTTCCCTTTGACTTTACCCTCAAGTAAGGTCTTCAATAAGATGTCATCTCTTTTAATGTGTCCAAAATATTTTATTTTATTGATCTCTATTTCTTTTAGTAATTCTTTCTTCATATTTAGTGTTTTTAGAACATCTTTGTTTTCTTTTCTTTCCATAATGTTCTACCTATTCACCTATATACCCAAATCTCAAAGGCATCAATTCTGTCTACTAATTGTTTGTTTAGTGTCCATGTTTCTGAGCAATACACTAATATAGAATAGATGTAACATTTTATAATTCTCATTCTTGTTTGTAACTTTAGATGTTACTATTTTCTTCATGTCATTGAAGGCCATTCCTCTTTTCCTTTTAACTTCTGTTTCACATCCGCCATCATTTGCGCCTATGTGTCCGAGATATTAATAATATTTTAGTTGTTGTAGTTTCTCTCCATGTATGTTTATGTTTAGCTCTTATTCTTCTGTGTCTTTGCTAATTATCATGGTTTTTGGATATTTATATCCAGTCCATATTCTTTACTTGATTTATTGACTTGATCTATTAGTCTTTGTAGTTCATATTCACTTTCTGCTAAAAGAACAGTGTCATCTGCATCTCTCATTGCTTATTATTTTCCTATTAATCTTGAGATCTGGCATTTCTTCTATATTTTTAAAGATATTCTATGTGCAGATATTAAATAGCCTTGGTGATAAAATGCATCCTTGTCTTACCCCTCCTCTTATTTCTATGTATGGTGAGTAGTTGTTTTCACATCTAATTGATACAGTCTGTTCCCAATATATATTTATAATCAGTCTGATGTCTTTTCCATCTATGCCTATTTCTTGGAGACATTTGATTAATTTTTCATGTTTGACGCTTCTCTGGTTTCTTTGTTTTTCCTAAAACCAATTGTTTTTACTGACACTACAATATCAAGGATTAGACATTTTGGCATATAAATAAATGTGATGATTTGTCTAGCGTTTGCTTAATTAGGACTATATAATTCACATGTCTTACCCTGTATTTAGGGGAGAATCCTGTGTACACAACAGCCCCCATAATTCAATGACACACGATAAGAAGTATTCTCTAACAGTCACTGGAGGAAAACCTTGGACCGTAAGCAATTTGGTCATCGCATCAAGTGAAACCTGATGAGATACATTCAGTGGTTCAAAGCATCCTGGAATTATCTAAATTTCTTATAAAAGTGACTGTGTTTCTTCTCTTTTTTTTCTTTCTCAAAACATTACAGATATATGACTATCTTTAGGCCACATTTAGCCCACGAGCCATATTTTGCACACCCCTGATATATGTACATTATAAATTTAATTTGACACAAGATAATGACTACAGTGCAATCAGAATAATGCAAATTCACCTTCACAAAAACATGGAAACAGGACAACAATGACTACAACCACACACAAAATGCAATGCAGAAAATCCATACAAAATACCAGAGAACCATCTTTAAGCTCAGAACATGCCACTGTGGCCTTAATGCTCACATGCACAGAAAGGGCAAATCACTAAGTTTTCTGTGCCTCTGCCAAGAAGACACACAGGTACAACGCATACTACAAGAGCGTTGGAATCTGCAATACCTTCAAAGCCAAAATGGTCCTTACACACAGATATCAAAAGGAAGCTTTGGGGGATCTAGAAGAACTGAAATTAACCACATTCTTCCTAGATGTCACAGCATACATGACCATAACCCCTCAAACCAGCCTGCATCCACTTAGTTGATAGATATATCACACTGCAGTAAAATAAGTTTGCATGACATGACAATCCAGCTGATACTAGGAGGCATCAGGGCCCATTAAACATCTGTCATACTCACAATCCACAGCTAGTCAGCGGGAGGCAAGGATTGCCTACCATAAAGCCACAGTGTTGAAACAGAAATGAAAGCTCCAAACCAGGCATATCTGGATAGCAGAATATTCAAGTGGTGGTCAAATGTAGATATAACACTAGCCCAGTAAGACAATCTATCTATAGGAAGGATACCCAAATAGAAAGCAGTCCAAGTCAGAGCGGCACCAACCAGACTTACCCTCCTAAACCAAGGAACACAGAAAGAATAATGTAGTTATGGTAGTTGTTCAACTACAATAACAGACTGCAGTTCAGATGGTTCTATAAATATACCAAGATTGTTATTGTCATTGGATTTAAACAGATGTCAGTGTACTTTAAACCAGATATGGCTATAGGTGCTGTCTTCTTTCCCCCTTCAACTGTTAAAACTGTAACTGAGTCCGCATCCTTCTGTATCTACTCCCACCCTTATCCGCCTTGCTGAACTGGTGCTCACACTCAACTCTTTTGAATTCGATGGACATTTTTTCGATCAGATCAGTGGTGTGGCCATGGGCACTAAGATGGAACATAGCTATGCCTGTCTTTTCATGGGACATCTTGAACATCTAGTTTGGTCTACCAACGATGGCACATTCCCATATCTTTTCCACAGATACATTGATGATGGGATAGGTATTACTGACATGACAGAAGCAGAACTGTCTCGCTTCATTAATTTCATCAACAATTTGAACCCCGCTATTAAATTCACATTTACCATTTCCACCACCTCTGTCCATTTCCTGGACATCATTGTCACCATTCATCCCCTATACCTCAGCACATCAGTCTACTACAAACCCACTGATGCACATGGCTTTCTGCTCTACACTTCTTCTCATCCTCCCGCCTGTCGCAACTCTCTACCTTACTCACAGCTTCTTCGCTTTCGTCGCTTATGTAGAGATGATGACGATTTTCTCGACAAATCCTCTGAGATGATTGAGTTCTTCCGTAGACACTCCTTCCCTGACAGCATTTTTTCATTCGCTTGGCTCCATGTACGCCAGCTATCTCGCCTTGATACTTTGAATAATTCCCAGGGTTCTTCCTCCTCCTCTGATAGGGCTAAACTGGTTCTTAACTTCCATCCCCATAACTCGACTGTCCGTCGCATCCTGCTTAAACATAATTCCCATTTCCAGTCTGATTCTGACACTAGTGATGCTTTCCACAAATTACCTCTGGTAGCCTATAGGCACGACAAAAATCTGAAGGACATCTTGGTCCACAGCCACCTAAGGTCCTCTGCACCTGACCATTTTGGTACCATTCGTTGCTCACGCGGTCGTTGCTACACATGTCCTTATGTGGTTCAGATGCGCTCCATCTAATTTCCCAAGGCCAGTTTCTCCATCGATGAGGCCTTTACATGTGAATCCCGTAATGTTATTTACGTGATCATATGTAAACGCTGTGGTAAGCAATATATCGGTGAGACTGGCCTTAGACTGAGCGACCGCTTCTGTAACCACCTGCATGCTATCAAACACAGAACACCCACTCCTGTGGCTAATCACTTCAACGGCGATGGCCACCGTGGTGTCCTTGACATTCAGGTCACTGCCATCAGATCCTGCACCACCGATGATAGATCTAGGTATGCCCTAGAAAATCGTCTCATTTTTTAGTTGTGTACCATCAAGCCATTTGGACTCAATTCCAACCACTCTTTCACCTAGTTCTCGCTTGTATTGGTCTTTGTTGTTTTTATTCATTTTGTGCCGCAATTTACGTCATCATTTTGTTCCTCTCGTTCCACCTGTATTATCGTCTTTGTGTACTTCCTGTTCGTATGCTTCCGGTATCTAACTACCATATTTCACTCAGATACGCATTCATTTCTACTTGCGGTTTTTTAATGTTTGTATGTTATGTCCGTATCTTGAAAAAGCCCTATTGGTCCGAAACGTCGACTTTGTCCTGTGTATTGTCATTTGTATTATTATATTCTGTGTTTTGTTTTGTTGTATGTACCATTTTTATTCATGCAAACATCCGCTAGTGATAGTGTGTAGTGTGTTAGTCGTCATTCAGTAGGACTTCATTACCTGTCTTCCACGTGAGTATTATTTTCAATTATGTTCTACTAGCAGTACCACCTTCTAATGATTAAAACTGTAAGCAAGCTGAAGGTTCACATGGCTCACTGATTTAACACACTCCTCACTCTGTCCTGCAGATGCACTGTGCTACTCACTGTGTGGTTTTAGTCCTGTTGTATGCTAGTGAAGTATAGACTGTATATAGGTATCACATGAGGAGCATAATTACTTTCACAAAATTTATTTCAGAAAAGTGATGAAAATCAAATGGCAAGATAGATTTATGATACTGTCCTTAAAAATGCTCGTATCCCTAGCATTCATACTACTCTGTGACAAACACAAATTCATTGGGCAGGTCATGTAGTATGTATGCCAGATCACTCTCTACCAAAAAACTCTATGGTGAGATGAAGAAAGGCATGTGTTCTCATGCTGGAAAAAATAAGCGTTACAGGGACTCGTTAAAAATCTCACCAAAAGTTTTTACATAAACCATGACATATGGGAAGATGCAGCAATAATCAGAGCTACATGATGCTATGCAATTAAAAAATGATGTGTGAAAACAGGAGAAATGCAGCAGCTCAACAGCGGTTGACTTCCATGACTTCCACTTCACAGTGATCATCCCATGTCCACACTGTCAGAGGACCTTTAGGGTCACCATAGGGCTTATTAGCCACCTACTAACCTATAAGCAAGGTTAATACCTCCAACTGGGGTGCTAAGGGTGCAACACTGCTCTTGGCAGATCCATGATTAGCAAATAACCAAGATCCCAAAGGTACCTCTTTGTGGTGCACCCTGGAAACAGGCACAGCGGCTCATGCTGCTTCTGGCCAACACTTTTTGGATCATGTCCGTTACCATGGAGGCTGCAGAAGGAATGAGAATTGACTGTAAAACGACAAGCAATATCTCAGACACATCTGTGTGAATGCATACAGCGTCACTGTCAACACACAGTGATGCAAGATAGTCCGGCTCAAGCATTGGAGAGGCAGTCAGAGCAATTGTCATGATATGGATAGATGTCAAGACGAAAAGGGGGAGTCGAATAGATAACATGCTGAATACAATGAGAAGGCAGAACTGCACCAGAGGGCAGCACTACGTGTACATGGAATGGGAAAAAATTTAAAAAGAAATCATAATGAAAGTTTTGTTCAGCTCGAGAACAAACTTCTAGTCCCAGGTGCTCCTAAAAAATGTGTAGAGACTCGGATGTGAACGAGGTGTTCACAGCATCGGTGAGTGACACCTCGGCTAAAAGGGCAAATTAACCCAGGTCCAAATCTACCGTCGATGTTTTCCTATACCAGAATCATACTTGCAAAGAGAAAAGGTTCTGTACTCGATGGGGAGAGGCACTATACATCTAATTACGCGAGACGGGTTCACTGGCAGCGGAATAACTCTTGCAAGATTGATATAGTTAACCAAAGCCTAAATCCATGACTACCATCTCCACATAGATTGCCACCAAGGGACATGTTTTGACCTGTAAAGTCCAAGGGCACAGTGAGAACAACACTGTCCTGGAGTAGAGTCAATACACATCCATCGCCTGGCGACAGATAGGAAGGCTGTCACAAACTAGAGAAGCCCACTACCTGAATTAAAGGCATGATGTAAACAGATGTGCTGGGCCTTTCGAAGTGCAAATAACGCAGTTATGCTGTAAACTTGTAGCACAACATGCTTCATGCTCCCAGCAGAAATCACATGCACATTCATGTTAGTTATCAGAGAGCAAACACAGAAGAAGAATATCTCTAACTGAATTTCATAAAGTGGGTGTAACAAATATTCATCATCACTTGTGAAGAATGAACAACAAAACTGCTCATGATACTAAGATTACTAAAAGAAAATGTTTCAAAGAAAGCTAAATTATTTTATTAATCTTTCCTGAAACTCAGTTCCTAACTGTAACCAAATAATTCTTATTAATGCTAATTTACATCCACCAATAATGTACACAAGAATAAGAACAACATTATGGACTAACTATTATAAGATCAGAATCTCCTTCCTCTAGATGACAAGACAAAATTCCCCACAAGACATCCACTTGAGAAGAGACCCACTGGCATACGTCAGGTAGTACGAGATGCAAGATTCTCCTGTAATGTAAGTAAATAAATTATTTGACAATACATACGCTTGTACCAACTATGAGCGATTACACATACATATGATTAAATAAAATAGAATATGAACTAATAGTGTGCTATCAAAGTTTCATATTACTTATATTGTAACATTTGAGATACATATAAGATACGTCTAAATAGTAATAGGAATCGTCGTCATCATCATCAGGTGCCATGTCGGCTGGCGTAGGCGATCATGGCTCTCCACAGCATTATGCATCAAAGTCATTGTTGTTTCCTTGCCATGCCAGGTTGTCAAACTGTCTAATATTTTCTCACGTTGTCGCCCTCTGTCTCTGTGGCCTTCAATTTTACCTGTTGTGGCTATGTTCTCTAAGCCTGCCTGTCTCATGAAGTAGCCAAAAAAAGAAGATTGCCTTTTTCTTATATTGTTACGGTCCGTTGTAATAGGAATATACAACAATAATACATTTAGATATACTCCCAATACTATCTTGAATGTAAAATGTGAAAAAAATCACCAGGAAATAATATATATTCTATCTATGCATCTATGATCCTTCAGCACCAACACTGCATTCCATTCTCTGGACTACATCCTGCCAGTTTGCAGAAATTTTAAGAATTAGCATAGACGATGTACAGAAACCAGCTGTCTCCAATTTAAATGATGAGAAACTACTTTAAAGTTTTTGCATGTTGGTTTGAGTCATTTTGTGAATAAATCAATTTTTTTAGTACTCAATTTAATGCTTATAGTGGCAGTCTATACTCACTCATTTTAAGTATGTCTGACATATTCCATTGTATTTTCCCTTGTTATTAAGATATATTTAAGTTATGTCCTCTTTTATTTAATAATAAATAATTCAAGCATGTCCTGTATAGGACATTGCTTTTCAACTATTGAATTTGTTGGTACCACCTACACATTTCAGCATCATGGGGTTGTTAGCTTTCACCTCTGTGCAAGGTTGTGGTAGGTGTATGTATACATTTCAGTAATAATGTCAGAATTATATGAACAGGTCAACTTATGCTGCACTATATATAAACCATGACCAAGTTTGAGCAAGTTTGGACTGTTATAATGTTTAACTAGCTACTCCACCAGAGAATCAAGATTTCTCATTTATTTGCTGGTCTTTACTTCTTTCCCAGTCAATATTTAAGAATTTTATGAGACATTTTCAATGTATTTATTTTTTCTCTCTAGTACTTTAGTAAACTATCAAAAAAAAAGGCAAGCTAACATATTTCGGACATATAGAGACACAATGGTTTAGAAAAATTAATCATGGGGGGAAAGTACCAAGAAAGAGAACAAGAGGCAGGCCAAGACTACGGTGAACACGTGACATTGAAGATCTTCTGAACATGGACATGGTGTTCGAGACAATGAAAGAGCAAATTAACTAGCACCATGCGTGACTGTGACAGAGTGATGGGGCAATGGATCGAGCTGACGTTTTGAACTCCATATGACATATAGCGTGCAAGAGTGAGACTAGCGTGGATGATGATTCCTTTTCATTGCTCAGGATAAAAAAAGATCAGGGTTTGAAACGCGGTGTTGCTGAAAGAGAAAATTTTGGAGAGCGCAGTAGAATGTTGGTCAACCAGCAGAGGACCGGTACTGTCAGCAGAAGTGTAATGGTGGATGAATTCAGGGAGAGATCAGAGCAACTATGGACATGTCCAGGGTGTAATGATAATGGTCCGACAACTAAGTGAAGCTAAAAATTATAAGATCTGATCAGACAATGAAAGTATTCCAGTACAAGAAGATGAGGGAATAAATGAATGTCATTGTCTGACACCTTATTAATTATTCTCCATTTGTTCTTAACTCCTTCAGATAAGCAGGATTTTGTCTGGAGAATGAAATCTGTTGTGCTATGGTTTACAGCTTATCTTTGATATTTGTACTTTTCTGGTTGACAAATATGCCTTCAACATGGTTTCTGGGTCACTATGACCCCAATGGGATGGGACAGCAAACTCCAACCTAAAACCCCCTTAGTCGCCTTGTACAACTCTTTGCTCTCCTTTCAGGCCCAGGCAACACACTGACATCTGAAAATACATTTGATGAGTGCTTGATGACAAAGTGTTTTCAGAACATAATAAGAAATCAATATGGTATGATTACATCAAACAAGCCGTACCTTTACCATGAAGATAAATATAGAAAAGACCGAAGTAATGAAGAAAAGAAGAGCAGAAAGAAACACCAATATATATATATATTGGAAACAACAGACTTAACCAGGTGACAGAATTCACATACCTAGGAAGTAATATAACAACAGACGGCAAGAGCAGCAAAGAAATACACAATAGATGTAGTAAAGCATACCAAGCCCTAGGGCAAATGACAATCTTCAGAAATAAAAATGTAGATTTAAACACCAAAATAACAATATACAACACGATTATTATGCCTACGCTGTGCTACCAATGCCAAACATGGACAAAAACAGCACAAGACAAACGTAAACTACTGACAGCTGAAATGGTATGCTAACTCAGAATCTTAGGAATAACACTAAGAGACAAAGTGAAAAATTATGATTAAGAGACAACAGATCAAATGGTTTGCACACATCATAAGACAACCATCAGACAGCATACCATAGCAAGCTATGCTATACAGATACAGTGAAGGCAGACCTAGAGGCTGACCACGAAAACAATGGACCACTGAAATAAATAAGGTGACAATGTCCACAATATACTCAGCACACAAGAGGGCCATCTCCAGGAAACTCTTCTACCCCTGATGCTGAAAGGCAACAAAGGGTTTAACGGATAGATAGAAAGATAAGAAAACAATACAATTCTCTAAATAATATCATGTTTATCTTACACTAAATTAGCTTGTAATAGTTCACATTGAGCAGGTTCTGTCAAGATGATGTCTATTTTCTTAATCTTTTTTTGCCAAACAGTGGTTTCCTGAAAAAAATAATGTAGGCATTTATGTGCAATTTGCCGTCATAACGAAAATTTTCTGTTGGTGTAACTACATTTTACAGAGGTGTTCATATTGTTTAAAGAAAATATCAATAATTGTCTTAGCACACTAACGTGTCATCACCTGCGACTAAATGTTAGAAAATTATGTCTAAACAAAAGATAATTCCAGTAGGGATTTTGATGTTAAGAAATGCACAGGCTGCAGTGGTCAGTAGCTCATCTAGCTTAACTGCTAGATTTCGGGTCAGCAAACCACAGCTGCCATGAACTTATTTCCCTCATTCAGATCCTGGACACTAGAGTCAAACCAAGATCCTAAACAAGGTAGGCGAGTCAAAGAGTAGTGCTCAAAGAGGGAAGGAAACATAACGCACAATACTGTTGCCCTGAAATCAGATATGTTTTTAAATAAATATGTAAAAACTATGAGTAAAACTTGAAATGTGAGCATGGTGACAATTGCATATGTCTGATATATAGCACACCAGAACTAAGTCTGTGATTTTTCATGAATTAACCTTTAGGCCCCTATGGTCGCAACATTGCGCCTTGCGTGTGCATCCCACCTTGCCTGTGGTCGCAATCACACGCCATACGATATCGCTCCATTCCCGAGTACGGAACTTCACGAAGTTAAAGCTTATATGACGTAGAATTCCCGCCACACGAAGCTAGGAATACGTCACAGTTTAAAGGTCAAATTCCTTTACACATTACGATTGTAAGAGAGAGAAAGTCGGTTGAACTTGTCAACGCATTTCTAGAGCGACTTTAGCCATATTCGGCCGTATTTTACTATCAAATTGAGTACCGCGTGGCATGGGTAAGTGATCGTGACTACATGTTCTAATTGTTGTTTTTTTAGTTTAATATGCTGTTATTTGATAAGAATGTGTGTGTATTCATTAAAAAACACAAAAATAATATGTATCAGGGGTGACACATGTGTGCATGGACAATAATTACGCTGCGTGTCGGCATAGACCTAGTGTTGACCGGACAGACGTTATGTGCGATTTCTTCACGTTTTATTAGTTTTTTTAGTTCATATTATATTAGTTTTGATATAAAACAATATATATACAATAAGTATAGGTATTTATGAGGATTTTATCAATGTTGTCACACATTGCTCATGTATTAGGGTCATCACGAAGATATATTTGCGATTTTGGAAATGGCGTTTTGCGTTTTCGCCTGAATTTTCAACTTCACAACTTGCTCACAACTGTTATATCATACATACAACAACAACAACAAAAACACGATTATATTCACTATTCACTCCTTTATTTAGATGTGCAAAAATTATTTTGATATTTTTTAAAACAAAAAAGTTATGACGTTTTCAAAACACCCACCATCAATAACGCAAATTTTCCAAAAAATAAGTCAGGCCCTGGGGGATGTTTTGTAATTTTAAGCCAGGGCTCTAAAGGTTAAGTTGAGTGACATCACTTGTATGTTATCAGGGTCAACAGGGGATCAAAAATAGTAACACTATCACATGTCATAATAGGCAAGAAAGGAGCAATGGTGTAGGATTGAATGCCCCATTCGATGATCTCTGCGAGGAAATCTTTCGAAGACTCATGCCTGGATTGCTGGGATGGAATCAATCCTTCATGTGCAGTATGCATCGAGATTGAAAGAAAATCATAGCATAGTCCCTTCCAAAGTATAAGACTATCTAGCTTGTGGCATTGCACCCTACAGCAGTAATAAGATAAATCATCTGGGACTTGCATATGTCTGAAAAACATCCGTGTCATTAAGAATGTCAGATAAAAATAATCTGGAGATTAAAGTCAAACTCCACTTTCAGCCATACGAAACAAGAGTGATACTTGTACTCCCTTGGGGTTGTATCACCTTCACTATCATCATTATCATATTGCGTGTCAAGGAATCATTTTGCAAATTCAAGAAATAATCTTTTACGGGAAGCAGAGAACAGATTCTTTTTCCGTGAAACTTCTGCGGCCAGTTTCTTATGCTCAGGCAAGAGGAACACCTCCATGAATTTAATCATCAGCAAGAGGTCTCCACGGTTGCCGCACAACTTCGCTTCTAGATCTGTCTCCTGAGGCTAGGTTTTAGTCCTCAAGTCACCAAAAAGTGAACATGTCTGCAGAATGTGTTCTGGAGTATGGGGACCCTTTTTACATAGACATTGTCAGTTTGGACAACATTTATTTTGTGGAGATCTGCTTGTAGTCTACTGTCCTGTGCAGAGGCTTAAAATGGTAGTTTTCTGTGATCTGATCTGTTTTTGGATGGGGTCTTGTGGAAAGTTGCTACCTGTTCTCTGACTCCATGAATGTTTTATTTTCTTTTGATGAGAGTTTTTGTTTCAGTCAGGTATATTCTGTGATGGAATTGTTCATTTTTTTCACATGCTTTTGCCAGTCCATTTGTCATATGTAAACTGCCCATTTCATGCAATTCTGCAGAGATTCACTGCAGCACTAATTTGTTGTTAGTAGACAGTTGATTTAAAAGTTTTAGTTATTTTTACTAGATCTTTTGGCTCATTTTGGATGGTCTGGAGAACTAACATGCAGTCACTCAAGAAGATTGTTTGCTACTTTGAGTCTCTGTTTCTCTAGCATCTTTGATACTTCTAAGATTGCATGTAACTCTAACCTGTAGTTTGTTGATAATTTTCCAGTAGCTTTTAGAGTTCTATTTTTGTTGTGTTTGGCGTTAAGTATTTGTATCCCAGTTCCTCCTTTATTGCACCCTCTGATGATCCACCTGTGAAGATATGAGGTATTGGGTGTCTATGTGATCAAGTGTTTTTGCATTGTGAGCAGAGGGTAGGAGTTTCCATAGTTCTGGTCAATTTTGACCTTTTCAACCCATAGGGATAAAAACAAATAAAAAAACTACCTGAGAGCTCTGAGCAGTTTCTTTCAGACTCTGCTGTGCCAGATTCAAGTCAAAGTCAAAGAGATTCAATGAAACTGTCTCAACACCACTGTACAATAAATTACTCAGCTGGATCAGCTCTGAAAAATATATTTACAATGTGAATTAAACAATGCAGTCATTGTTTTTCATAAGTTAATCTATCTTTTCATCATTCAACTTCCTAAGCTGAAATAGGTTTCAGATCAAAGCAGCACTATTCAGTAAATCAGCTTAAGGGTTGCTTGCATTTGCTTAAAAGAGATACCATTCATCAGCTGTATGGTAATCTCACACAATCCAATTTTAAGTCTCTACAATACGCAGTGATGTTATTGTTCTATGAATGTTTTTTCAAGGATCTTCTGTACCTAGAAGGATCTGTCCCCTGATGTGTGTGCTATATCATGTCTCCTCTCCACACATTCACAAAACATGGGACCTGCTACTTTAACAAAACTATTATGGACATATGTAATGTTTACAAAAAAGGAATCTAAAGATAATATATATGTCAAGGTAAGGGGAGACAATGTGCATGGACAATTATAGTAGCAGACAATTGACATTTCATCAAATTATAAGACATACAAGACTATTCATATTAATTACTTGTTTCTACTGGGAGGAGGGGATTTGGGATGTGGATTTAACATTTAGTATGCCAAATAAAAATTGTGGAAATTCCCCTTGCAGCCACATTCTTTTTTGACAATTTGCATTATTTTTCATGGGTGCTTAGAAAACAAATTATTTTGGGTTCTTGTTTCCAATTAATGTCTACCACCAAGGGAAATAATTACATAGGTAGGCACTAATTCCAAACCAGTTCCACAAGGGTCAAATATAAATATATTTAGGGTTAATTATGTAAAACATAACTAACCCTAACCCATAACCCTAAAAAATGAATATTTTAATTAATTGTTGATTAGTTATTGATATGATATTTAGATTAATTAACCATAAAATGTCGTTAGGCACTAATTGGAAACAGAAACCTTATTTTGTTTTTGGAACATTTTTTGATATTTTTTCAATGGATATAAATGATTAAATGGATATAAATGGATATATGAATGTAATGATGTAAGTTTTGTTGCATGTATGTATGATATGTGATAAAATGGTGAAGATGAAAAATGCACACACACAAAACAAATGTCTCACCTATTCTTATCTGATAGATTAAATACACAATAAAATGCTACTAATGACTAAGCATATTCTATTTCTGATGTCAGTTCATAACGATAGTAAAGAGTTCATAACAATAGTAAAGTGTTCATAATATCTTCTGTGAAAACAAACACAATTCCCAAGAATTCCTCATCATCAGAATCACAATCTATAAATTTCCAATAAAAATGGGGCTTCCATTGCGTTTAATACATTGATGGGTGTTCAAGAGATCACACTATATGAACTCACAAACAACATTAGAGACTAAATATTATCTTCTGCATAAGCTCACATACCCCAAAGAGTGACAAAAAGGAGAGATTACATCACACTCGAAACATTACAACTTATCAACAACAGAAAACAACTAAAATCACTAAAAGACGACAAAGAGAATACACGAAACAACTATAAGAAATGAACTAAAGAAATCAGAAGAAATATTTAATAGGACAAGGAAAACTGCATCAACAGCAAGTGTAAAGAAATGCACAAACAGGGGGAAACTAGAATAATGTTTAAAGCAGCAAAAACAATGACTGCAAAATTTCAACCAACCACTCGAGCAACTGAAGACAAGTCGGGAAACATACTAACAGAAATTAGACATTCTGAATAGATGGATGGAACACTGTAGAGAAATGTATGAAGATCCAAACATAGGCAGACTGAAATACAATTAGAGAACCCAGTGTCCAAGTCTAACATGTCATCTGTATATAGAAGATCTAGAAAGATGAAATATGCCAAAAAGATAAATACCACTTCTGAAGAATGGTAACTTGAAACTGAATAAATTACAGAACATATGCACTGTTATGAAACACAATATACTTCTCAAGATAATAATGAAAAGAACGGAACAATATATTGACAGAGAAATCAACAGTTCAGGCATGTTCAACAATCAACAGAACATAAATACTAGGGATAACATATTCAACATGAGAAATAAAATATAGAAGTGCAGAGAGTTCAATGCAGACATGTGAATCTGTTTTATAGACTACTCAAAGGCATTCAACGGTGTAACACACAAGAAATTATTGAACATAATGGAAAGTATGGGCTCATATCATATCATTCTTTAAGATGCTTTATCAAACGAACAGGATTCTGTCCGCCACGAGGGAGAAACATCTAACAGGTTGGAGGTCCACAAAAGAGGCAAATATAGATGCATCCTCTGACTACATATATACAGAAAAAATGCGAAATGTAAGAGAATACCCAAATTTTGAACAGTTTCAACCCCTTAATATCGGAGGACATGTGATTCCAGAAATTAAGTATGCAGATGACACCACATTAATATCAAAGAGTCCCACAGGTTTAGAACCCATGATTATGTCAGTTAAACATCACAGGGCGCCACAAAATCATTTTCTCAATGCAAGAAAGACAAAAATAATACATATAAACAGAGATAAACTCACAACAACAATAGTCATTGACAAAGAACAACTATAAAATGTAAGCAACTTTGAATATCTCTGGTCAACTATCAACACCACAAGAGATAAGATAGAGATTTTCTTTCTTTTAGCTTTAAACCCCTTTATGCCATGCGGATTCATGGGTAGAAGAGTTCTCTGATTACTTTGTTGTGCTCTTTATATATGTTTGTTTTCGTTGACTTTTTTATTTCTGTAATCCATCATTTGCAAGGTATGCCCCTGGATTTGTATCCATCGAAAGAGATTAGCAATGGCCCTAAAAAAACTTCATAAATAAAAATCTATGGCAAGGGGCAAACAGAAAAACAAAGCTACAACTATTAAGAAGCTGTAATTTTTCAGCGGCACCATATGGCTGTGAGACATGGGCAATGACATCCGCAATGGAAAAGAAAATCTTGTCATTCAAAATGAGATATTATAGAAAGTCCTAAGAATATCATAGACAGATGGATGAGCCAGCACAGACATTGTAGATGCAAAGACCTGAAAATAGAAGACTGGCTCCTCAAAACATCAAAAAACACAAGTTAATATATTTCTGACATAAAAAGACACAATGGTAAGAAAGATTAATCATGGAGAGAAATGTTCCAGGAAAGTGAACAAGAGGCAGACCAAGACTGCGATGGACAAACGATATTGAAGACTTTCTGAACCTGATACTGGAAGAGGCTGAGCAGCTTGCACAGAACCGGGAGGCTTACAGAGTGGCAGTGAGGACAATATTCTGTAAAAGATACATCACATATATATGTATGTAGGACAGGTACTCTCTGCAGAAGACAGCTGTCATAGCAGTCTTCTAAAGTATCTCCAGTTTCAGATCTGCCTTTTTTCCCAGGTCAAGGATTGTTAATATCTTGTGACCATTTTGTTCCAAGAACTGCCTTCACTGTTCTTTCTATTCACTGTGATAAAATATTACAGCTACAAAGAAACTGTTGCAGAGAAAATTTCGAATTAACGTCTTGTAGAATGTCTATTTTTTTCTACTTTTTCTATGTTTTACTGAAATTTCATATGTAACATATAGAATATGTGTGATATATATATTTTTTTTGTTTTCTTCTTCCTCAGCGTTCATTCTCAAACTTCTCCTGGATCTCTATGTAGCAGGACCATTGTCCTATTCGTTGTGTCACCATTTTATTTGCGCCAATGGACCGACACATCCGTCTTCTGTGGTTTTGTTGTTTGAGAACCTCAGGAATTGCAAGAAATTAGCTCTTACTTTGTATGTGCAGTGGGGTGGTTTTTCTGAGTTCTCTTTCATACCCAGGAGACATAAGTTTTCGGCTTAGTGCAATGCCTATTGAAGGAGCCTTCTACTAAGAGGGGTTATATAATTGTATAGATGACATGCTACAAAGCTTCCATAAGAGAGCTTCCTTATAACGGCATGTCATCTACTAAGATTTTCTGTTGCATAGATGGTTTGTCTAGTGGGCCATTGGTGAGACTCGCAGACACAACCGCATGTGTATATATATATTTTTTTTTAAATCTGGAAACAAAATAAGTATCTGCATGAAATGTATTGTCATGATTTTCATTAATTTAATTAATTAAGATACCTGCACTGGTCTTGATAAATTCCATGATGTACTGCTTGAACACATATTTATTCCTTAGTAGAATTAAGTGCAAAATTTGTTGGATCAATTTAATAGCATTGGGATGAATATCTGAGCAATCACTGCGACACAGCACACGTAATAAATGCCGCAGGAACCAATAACAGAATGCTGAAAATGAAGCAATAGATATATTAATGAAAATGTATTACTTATGTAAATATGAGAGCTGTTTTAATTACACACACACACACACACACACACACACAAAAACCCACCAAAAATAATATTAATATATTAACATATTAATGTTGTGCTTGAAAGATTATTTTTTTGTGTATGTTGCAAATGTGCTGTTATATTTTTAATTTAAATATAAGTAAACGTGGCTACTGGCACTCATTCTTCAGCTTTGTGAAAAAGAATATTAGATTCACCTTCCAAAGACGTATATCATAAGAGATCTTCGTGTGATGCCATGGCCTGAAAGGGGAATTCTACTAATCTGCATAAGTTTGAGAATTAATGCAGAAGAAAAATATCATAAGAGTTGACTTAGAAGGTTGGAGATTATGCAATAATCTGTCAATTGTAAATAGTCTTTTGCTACTGAAACACAGAATGGCAAGAAACCAATAAACTATGTCTTGTAAAAATAATGGGCTAAAGTTACATCAGGAAGTTTTGTAAGAAAAGTCAAAAGAAGGCGGAAGGGAAGGCAAAAAAACAAACTTGAAGAAAATAATGACAGTTTTCATTGTAATCGGAATAACATAGAATGGTTCATTCCTAAACTATGGAACCGGCTACTTTAATGAAACTATTATGCATATATGTATTGTTTAGGAAAAATAAATCACAATTTAATATGTCTAGTTATAGCTCATTGGATAGATAACATGCAAGTAAATGATAGTAGTAGACAAGTGGATACTTCTCAGATTGTTTATGTCCATTACATCTTTTTGTTGCAAGAAGGTGAGTAGTGTTGAGGTTAGATTTAGTGGTGGGTGTTAGTGAAGGGTTTGGTTACTGTTAGTGGTGGTGTGGTCTTTGCAGCATTTAGCATTGTGCTCGTTACTCAGGGGGTCAGTATGTCCTCAAGGACATACTATGGGTACTTTCCAGTTGGTAATCTCTTACTCCACATAAACTCGGCTAAGTAGGTTTTGAAACATAGTCTAGCTGTTCTGAAATGTTTTTGACATTGTCTCCATCACTCGTGTGTGTACCCTTATTTCTTGATTGACGAAATTGTATCAGTGATTGACTCGATAGTGATTACAGCTTGCTGTTTCGATATCAGCACTACTGTAGCTTTTTCACAAGTCAAAGTAGATTATAATTATCATTTTTTTGTCTGTGGCAGATTTGACATACTCAAAGGTGCAGGATATACTTCATGAATCCATATTTAACAGCTGGTCAACCTGTTGTATACTCTATGTGATATGTCCTTTGCAGAATGTTGTCCTCACTGTAAGCCTCGCGGTTCTGTATGCGCTTTCAGTGTAATGTTCAGAAGGTCTTCGATGTCATGTGCCCATATTAAGCTTGGTATGCCTCTTGTTCTCTCTCCTACAACTTTCCCTCCATGATTAATCTTTCCAAACCATTGTCTTTTTGTGTCCTAAATATGTAATTTTACATATTTTTATAGTTTTCAGGAGTCAGTCTTCTTCTATGTTCAGAGCATTGTGGACAACTGCGTTAGTTTTTTTTTTTCTGTCCATGATATTCTTAGGACCTTTTTATAGCATTTAATTTCGAATGCAGATAATTTCTTTTCTATTATCAATGTCTTTCCCACGTCTCACAACCGTATGTTGCCGCTGGAAAGAAAAAGCTTCTTAGTAGTTGTAACTGTTTTTCTGTTCGCTTGTTGCCATAGGTTTTTCATTTGTGATGTTTTTTGTAGTGTCATTACTAATCTCTTTTTTATCTCTGCCGAGCAATCTCCTGTGGTGTTGTAGATATTCAGTTGTTTACATTTTCTTTGTCAATGTCTATTTTAGGTGTAATTTCATCTATGCTTACATGTATTATTTTTGTCTTTTTTGCATTGAGTAAAAGGTTTTGTGCCTCACTATGATGTTTGACTGTCGTAATCATTTGTTCTAAACCTGTGGGGCTCATTGATAATAATGTGGTGTCATCTACATAACTTATTTCTGGAATTTCGTGTACTTCGATAATAAGGAGTTGAAACTGTTCATAACATGGGTCTTCTCATACATTTCACATGTTTTCTGCACAAATGTTGAACAGGTGTTGTTCTGCCAAAGACGGATGTGTTGGGCCATTGGAGAAAATAAAACAGCAACACAGTGCATTTCCATTCTCTGGACTACATCCAACTGGAAATTTTGTAGGACCATTGTCCTATTACAAGAGAAATCCAGTGGGAATTTGAGAATGAACGCTGAAGAAGAACAGGTGTGGTGAGAGGATACATCCCCATCTGACTCTTTTTTCGACCTCAAACCAGTCAGAGGTTTCTCCGTCGAGACGAACAGAAGTCTGTTGTTTCTGATAAAGCATTTTAATGAGTGATATGAGATGGTGTGAGAAGCCCATGTTTTCTATTATGTTCAATAATTGCTGGTGTGTTACGCAGTCAAACGCCTTTGAGTAGTCAATGAAACAGCTGTATACACCTGCATTGGACTCTGAATTTCTATTATATTTTTCATGTTGAAGATGTGATCCCTGGTGCCTCTGTTCTGTCTAAAACCTGCCTGAAGTATATTGATTTCTCTGTTCATATGTTGCTCCATTCTTTTCATGATTATCTTGAGAAGTATCTTGCTGGAAATGACTGATCATCACAATTGTTCTATAATTCGTAAAGAGTTTCAAATTTCCCTTCTTTGGGAGTGATATTTATACTTATTTTTTTCTGATCTTTTGGCCATATTTCACTTCTCAGATCTTAACACATAGAGCATGATAGACTATGACACTGGGTTCTCCTTCTGCTTTTATCAATTCAGCTACCAATTCATCGCACCCTAGTGACGTGTCAGTTTTTAAGTTCAAAATTACCCAACATACTACTTCTGCTGGGTTCTGGCTCAAGTTCTGTGTTTCTATTTGTGTTTGAATTTTTGTTTTTGTTTGGATCTTCATACATGTCCCTACAGTATTCAGCTCATCTGCTCAGAATGTCTTTATTTTCTGTTATAGTGTTTCCTGACTTATCTTCAATTGCTCCAGTGGCTGGTTGAAATTTGTTGTCCGCGTTTTTGCTTCTGTAAACAATATTCTGGTGTCCCCATGTTCATGGAGTTGTTCAATTTCTTTACACTTGTTGTCAATGTAGTTTTTCTTGTCTAATTTTTCTCCTGATTTCTTTAGTTTGTTTCTTGTATTCCTCTGTTTGTCATCTTTTAGTGATTTTAGTTTTTTTCAGTTGTTGATTAGTTGCAATATTTCCACTGTGATGTAATCTCTTCTTTTTCTCTCTCTGGGGTATGTGAGCCTGTGCAAATGATAGTATTGAGTCCCTAATGTTGCTTGCGAGTTCTTATGGTTTCCTCTCCACTTGAACGACCATCAATGTATTAAAATTGTTCTGGCTGCACCTCCCCTCTTCTCTCTTTCTGAAAAAATTACAGTTGTTCCTGTCGGTGTCATGAAATGTCTTTGTCCTCACATCTGTGCTCTGATATTCACATAATATTTACTCCAGTTCTTTCCATCTCTCCCTGTACCATTTGAAGTTGTATACTAGAATACTTAATATAAATTATTACAAACATGAAGTCGGTATACTGAAATGTATGACTTCCTGGCCATATTTTAGGAATGTTTTTAAATAGCCAATGCTCTTATCAAGCAGGCCTTGACTAAGACTGGAGACCTATATAGAATAGTGAGAAGTTTGTTTAAAATGTGAGCTATAAGTACCATAAGCATGCATATCATTGTTGTGGTAGGCAGTAGCTGCAGCATATACCAGAACCCATTTGGGTTTTAGGGGTGTAGCAGAGGATATGTCTACAAATGGAAATATGCTTTTTCCCTGTTGTCTCAGTGCTGACAAGTGTGTACAATCTAAGCCCTATTTCTTGATGTTAATCCATAATTTTCTCTTCGCCTGCTTCTTCTTCCTCTTTCCAATATTCCTTGCAAGACTGTTTACAAAGGGAATATTGACTAGTGAAATTATTTTTGGCATATTTATTTGTTATATTATCTCTTTAGCAAATCTGTGATATCTGTCTGTAGCACTTATGTTCAGAGACCTGTATCCTTCTCTCTAACTCTGCAGTCAGTATCCAATTCTTGCATCCATAGAGCATGAATGATAACACTAATGATTTGTGAAGTGTGATCTTAACTGCAATACTGATGTTACGTTTCCATATGCTTAAAACCGTACTATGGTTGCCAAATAGTCTTTCAACACTGTACATGGCAAGAGTATTGATTCTAAAATTCTCTGGGAGTTTATTCACAAGGCTAGTACAAATTGGGCAAGGCACTAGCTCCATATTACGGCTGACAAGCACAGCAGGCCAAATAAGTGGGGAAGTTGACCATGTGTTGCTAGCCAGAAAGGGGAGCAAATAATAGCAACACTTTTTACACTCCATGTATGTCGTAAGAGATGACAACTAAGGAGGTTATGAGGTGGAGTTGGTTATCCCATCCAATGCAGGATCAAAGTGATGCAGTAACCAAGCTGAAGTGAGATGTGTCAGGCTGAAAAGCATAGATACCGCAGCAAAGCTGTAAACCATGACAGCTCATTCTGTTCTCCGGACTACATTCTACTAATTGCAGGAGTTTGAGAACCAATGCAAAAAAAAGAAGTGGGGAAGATAACCCACCCCTTACATCTTGGGAAGGCAATTAATCATGCAGCATGGAGTAGAGTGATCTGCGTCATGGCATTTAAAAATCTGAGGGAGATGACAGAAGACAAGCTGCATAAATGAAAGGCACATACATTCTTCCTGTAGAAACCTGTAGTCTATAAATGTCAAAAAATGTCATCTAGCAATAGACATTGACAAATGTCTACATTGAGGTAGCCATTTGTAGTCTTGGACAACAATTGTCCATCTTTATTAACCATCATGCTCTTACAGTAAGTGTGTGCTAGAGTTATTGTTTCTTAGTATTCAGCAACGATATAAATACGCAATCGCAATTTACTCAACCTTTTCCATTTGGAAACCAACTGTGTAGGAATAGCTTTGGTGCCGCCATTTTTCGCTATATCTTCACGGATTATGATTTAGAAAAGACGAATTTTAAAGCTTTACTGTTTCAGTTACTGTAGACCAACGTTTGGTGTTTTGAGAGAGATTTTTATAATATTTAATAGTTATGTAATTGAAATCATTTGCGTCAAGGAATTTGAGGAGCCGTGTTTTCTACAACTAGGTCTACATGTGACCTTGACATGGTAAGTTCTTTGTGTGCGTT
Source organism: Meghimatium bilineatum (assembly GCA_034231615.1). NCBI lineage: Eukaryota > Metazoa > Mollusca > Gastropoda > Stylommatophora > Philomycidae > Meghimatium > Meghimatium bilineatum. Next base: position 44,863,449 of record CM067298.1, read on the forward strand.
TGTTCACAACATAACACTGGGATTTTGATTGTACACAACATGACACTGACACACACAAGAAAATAACACCTCCAAATCATACCAGCATCCATCTAAATCTATTGTCTCCGAATTTGAAATCTATAACTCAATAAATAAAAACATTATGCCAAAAAAGCAAAAGTGCAGAAAAACCAGAAGTCATAAAAAAATGGCTGGGTGTCAGACGTAATATGTGTTATTTTTAGCTGGACTGGATATTTACAGGTTAAACACAGATTCGTTATGTATATTCTGCTCTCGTCCCTGCAGATAAAAAAATGTCACAATTATCCATGAGAGGCTGCATATTGATGGCTTCATAGCCCATTTGCAACTTTTACACTGACTTGCATCTTGACCATCTGTAAAGATGTAAAAGACCATACTCATCAGTCACCAAAACTTCTTATAATCTGATATATTTTTTTGATGGATAATCATTCATTGCATAAAGGATAGTCCTGGGTTTTTAAAAGAGATCACATCGTATAATTTCTGGCCGTTCATCATAATACTAATCTTTGTATGTGTGTTTTATTTTTATTTTTGTTTGTATTACTTATTATGGCATTGAGTACAAAAGCATCAGCATAATCAACATTTCAATCAATAAGCCATTATCAGGAAATAAAATATACACATTCATAGGCAATATCTAACCTTGAGACATCTTCTCTTCCATTGATTCCTGATTATTGACCTGGTTTGCTGAATCAGGATTGTCTTGTAGAAAGATTTCCACCTTCTCTCCAACAAACTCCAGGAACATATTTAGAGACCAACTACTTTCACGTCCATCTCCATGGGACGTGAAAAGTTTTTGCGCAACTAATGATATAGAAGTATTTCTTATATTAATCAATTAATATTTTCAAAAAGCTCAATTACTAATTTCATTAAAATAATGCATTAATATAATAAAATATCTTAGATTACAACATACAAGCAAATGTACTTAGCAGCCATGCAAAATTAAAGATAAAAGGAACAATGTAACTTATGTGCAAATTAATGAAAAACTTAGTTAAACTGTCTACCACTGTAAACGAGAAAAATAATAGTTTAATCTTTTCGAGTTCCAGGGTTATAAATTAGCCAATGGATTACCAGGTTCGCACTGCTCCTGGCCAACCGATTAGCCAGTTGCTATGCGACAGGAATAACGTGATGCTAGTGTTCACATGACTGGAATTGACGAATCATTGCTTTTTTCAATTAGACTTCCTTTCCAACATTTTACTGAACATGAACGATAGCTAGATCGCTGTAATATCAAAATCCAAATCCACAACATCTGTCCAAATCCACAAACTGACGCAGAACAATGAAAGTGAAATGGGTTTTATAGACTTTGGTTTTTAGTAAAATCAATATGAATTGTGATTCGGATGTTGAATTATTGGGAATTAGTATATTTTCTAAGTATATATATGGTCGTAACAGCATGGTTTATTTATGTAAAGGCCATACAAGTAATGTTTTGAAGCGATTCAAAATATGACGGGTCTAGCTCCAGAGAACAATTTTACGGCAAATCTATATGTTTTATTCAGTTCCCCTAGCAATATTATTATAATGTGGCAATGAAACAACATAAATACTACAAAATTAGGAGTGTTATCCAGTATTGCCACTTCTGACAATTCATATAATAAAAGTTAAGTAATTTTATATTTGTTTTTTATTTTTGGGGGGGGGGGGGGGTTATAATTTGTTTCTTGTGAAAAAAACATCTTTACCACCTTCTCACACGTCTGGTACCACGCATGCAAGCACGCACGCACACACACAAACAAACCAAACAAAACTTCACCAATATATGCAGTATTCAATTCTTTATTTACATGTACAAATGTTATTTACAAATCTCTAACAACAAAAAAGTTATCACCAACAATAACACAAATTTTCAAAAAAGAATCCGGTGGCAGGGGCGAAATTCCGTTATTATAATCAAGCTCACTAAAGGTTAAAGTTGTTAAAAATTCAGATCTACAAATAAGACAAAAACAAAATTAACATTTTTATCCGAAGGCCTTTGTCAAAATAAAGACAGGCACAAAACTTGGAAATAGAATTGAATAAAATGACATTTATGTAAAGTATATAAGTATCTATGTCACTGTATGAGAATTGGAAGTAGAGTAGAATACAACATAAATGTTATAAGCTACATGTTAAGATCGGTTAGTAGGCAATGTAAATGTGGAAATATTGTCCAACTGCTGTAGTATAATTTCTAATCTTTCTTCATTCGTCCTCAAACTTCTGCAGATCAGCAGAATGTAGTCCAGAGAATTAAATGTGTCATTGTTTACAACTTAGATGCGAAATCTGCGCCTTTCGGCCTGACACATACAACTTCAGAATAACTATCATAGTTGCACATCCGGTTATATAAGTGTCCTCTGATTCCTAGTCTAAGGAGCTTGTTCTTGAGTCCTTTTTTTCCAAACTTTGTCAAATGCCTTCTCCATATCAACCCATACTTCAAACATGTTTTTTTTTCTTAGTATGTGTATTCAATCTCTTGGGCTATGTAGATGATCTGGTCTTCTGTTGATCTGTGTTGTTGGAAGCTACTCTGTTGTGCTGCTATTAGTTGTTTTCCTTCTAGGTGCCACATGAATCTTCTGTTGACCATTTTCTCCATTAATTTGCCCATACAGCTGAGGAGACTGACTAGTCTATAGCTATTTGGGTCGAGTTTGTCTTTTCCTTGCTTTAGAATGGGTACCATAATTGCTTCTTTCCATGTAGTGGGCACCTGTGTTCTCCAGCTAGTGTTTACTACCTTTAGAAGCTTTCTCTTTGCCTTAGGTCCCAGTTTCATAAGCATCTCATTGGTAACGCCATCTTTGGTGAATGGTGACTTCTTGAGTTTGAGTTTCTAAAGTGCTTCTTCTAGCTCAGTTTCTGTAAATTTTGACATTTGCTCTTCTATCACCATGGGCATATCCTTTAGTCCATGGATTTTTCATTCTTATTTTCTTATTTATTCTTTCTTTTGGTATGTTTATCTGGCTTACAGTTGCATAATTTTTTTATGAGAATGTTTGCTGCTGCTTTTCCCATGTGCATTTTTTATTGTATTCAAGTGTTTAGTGTTATTGGTGGTACTGACCTCTCCATTTGTGCATTTAGAAAGCTTTTAATTCCAATGTTCCCCTATCTAAAGGCCCCCACCTAAGGGACGCACTAGGCTGGGGTCAATGTTCGCTTGAAGTTATAACTCGCTTCATGCTACCCGTCATGAGAAGCATGGGGTATTTCAGGACTCCGGATTCTATGATATAGGCTGCTGTCTGTTTTAGTTTTTCTGCTGTGCCAAACAGTTTCTCTTTGCCGTTGATTGGGGTGGGCCATATCTTGTTCCTCAGGTCTGCATAATGAGGACATTCTTGTAAGATATGTTATGCTGTCATATTTGCAAGGCTGCAATGGCAAAGGTCAGCTGTACCTATTTTGAATTTGGTGTACAGGTATGTCTCATTTTGTTGTGACCAGTTCTGAGGTGCAACAAGATAACCTGGTCTCTTCTGAATAGTTGGAAATATCCATTATATTTGGAGTGGTCTTCTTTCCACTTTTCCACTTTTTGTTATAGTTGCCTTTAATGATAGTCTCATTTCTTCATAACTGACCAGATAGTCTTCTTGGGAAAAATTTCCTCCTTTTTTGGCCAGTCTATCTGCAACTTCATTCTCTTCAATGTTACAATGTGACGGTATCCACTGGATCACTACTCTCTGAAAAGTATATGTTGTATTCTAAAGCAGAACATATATAACCAAGATACAGTACTCTGAGGGTATGCTTGTCTGATCCTCAAGATGTGCCAGTTAGCCTTTTCAGTATCTGTAAACATTTCAGTGCTTTATTTTTGACATTTTCTATGTGCTTCTTGAGAATGAGCTGCCGTTAAAGCGAGACTTCAAGATATGTGGGATGTTCTTCTCTTGGTAATTTCTGTGTATCTAACAATAGACTGATATTTTCTTTGGCTACTTTATGGCACTTGGTAATGGTATAGACAGTTTTCTCACAGTTTACTTTCAGCTTCCATGTTTGACAGTACTCATGTAGTTTTCTTAAATCTCCATTTGTCTTTGGGCTGCACTTTCAACATTCTCATGGCTCTGCCATCTTGTTAGGTCATCAGCATAGAGGGCTGTTTCAGCTTTGATATGTTTGGCAAGGTCATTAATGTAAATGAGAAAGAGGGTGCAGCTCAAAGCAGAACCCTGTGGTAAGCCTTCCTCTGGTAATTTAGATGAGATTGCATCATTTATCTTTGGCTTGTTCTGTCAATGAGGACGTATTTTATCCAGTTATATAGCATTCCACTAATTCCCACCTCAATCATCTTCATCAGGAGACCATTTCTCCATACTCAATCATAAGCCTGTTGTTAAGTCAAAGATGATGGCTACAGTTTGTTTTCCTGGAATCCATCATGGATTTTCTGTGTCAGCCTAAATAGTTGGTTTTCTGTGCAACTGCCTTTTCTGAAGCCAGCCTGTTCATTGCAGAGGTTGTTCATTGAGTTCTTGAGGAACCAGTAAAGTCGTACATTAACCATTCTTTCTGCCAATTACCAAAGACATGATGTTATTGATATGGGGCAATAGCTTTTGGGATCATCTGGAGGTTTGTTACTTTTCAGGATGGGAAAGATGTTAGCATTTATTATTTTAATACAATCACAAATGTCTCTTACCTTCGTCAAGATCTGTCAGAAAAATGTCAATAAGATCTGCTATGGTAGTTCTATAACTTTGAACATTAAAATCCCTGGGTTCATCTGTTTTGTTCCACCTAAAAGCATGAATAAAAATGATTTTAGACTAAAGTTTTAATAATTAGTGTTAGTGCACTGTATTCAGTGTTATATACAGCAACTCGGTACACAAATGGAAGCGAGTCATAGATAAAAAATAAACAGTAAAATCTCTGGAGGTCTCACCACACTCTAAAAGGTTTAAAATGGTATGATGACAGGACCATAAATCAGGAACCTGGGGGGGGGGGCCCACACAGTAGGATAAGAGCTTAAGAAACATTTCTTGGGATAAATAGGAAATACATTAAGATCTGCATAAAATATTGCATTTAAGATCTGCATAAATAAGTGCATTTAAGATCTGCATAACGTATCACACTTAAAATCAGCACATTGATCCCTGCTTTGGAATTTGCAGGGAAATGAGAGAAGAGGAATAACACAGGTAAGTTCTACTGTAAAATTAGACTTACGTAAAACACAGGTTTATATATCGTCTCAATGGGACACAACTATATCAAAAACTAGTGGGTAATGATGGGCAATGATGAGCACACAAGAAATCATAAAAATTACAATACACAAATCATATTCAACGTTTCAAACAAAAGGTCTTTATCAAGACACAAACAAAACATTAAAAGACGACGAATAGAAAAATTATCACAACGTCCAACAGACGTTTTCCGTTGTTACTTTGTATTGATTGTCATACTGTAAAATTAGCAGCACAACATACTTCATTCTCTCTGGCTCAAATCTCCCTAATACTCATTACTGATTATAAATTTTAGGGCAAATGCAGAAGAAGGTATGTTGTTGTTGTCAATATCCAAAGGCTGCTGAGTACTTCTACTCTTGTTAGCACAATGTCATTCTTAAAAAAGTGCAGGTCTTCTGAAGTTGACTTAGTGATTCATAAAGTGAGTTAGTGACTGTTGAGGGTGTTTGTAAACATTTTTTTCCTGGCAGTTGAAAGCCAAAGGCAGTCAATAATGAGGAGTTCCACTGTTTCATTGGGATGAGAGCAGTGTCAACAAATGAGAAACGTTACTGGGGTCTGGTGCAGTATAAATGGCTATTGTCTCTTGCATGTCCTGTTTCAAACTGAAAGTTAAGGGATTGATTTCTCCTGCACCGTCAAAGACGGATGTGTTGGGCCATTGGCGCAAATAAAATGACAGCACAACGCATTTCCATTCTCTGAACTACATTCAACAGGAAATCGTGTAGGTCCATTGTCCTGTTACAAGAGAAATCCAGCGGGAGTTTGAGAATTAACGCTAAAGAAGAAGAAAATTTCTCCTGCAGAGTTTGTTTATGTTGTCATTGTCCTTTGTCCGTGTTATTTCAAAATATATTTTGACCAGTCAGCCCATTTGCTTAGCCAGATTTCCCTGGTGTTGTTTCTGAGAATCTGCTTGACTGTTCCCATACTTCAAGGTCTTTGCTTTTGTTGTTTTGAGATACCTCTTTTTGCAAATCCATCTGCTGTTTCATTTCCTGCTAGATCGCTAAATCTAGGGAATCATTGCAGGGTCATGCTGTTTGATATGCGGAGATAAGATTTTTCACTGTTCTTGCTATGTAGAGAATGTCTTGATTTTCATATGGAGTCTGTTTAAGTGCGTTCAAAACAGAAATGGAGTCAGTAAAAATGACTATGTCTGATGATTTTTGTTGCATGAGGTCAAATTATTGGCTATCTTGATGGCCTCAGCCTCTGTTTCATAATTTGAGCACTTTTCACCACAGGAGTCACAAGACATACAGGCAGATCGATCATGGTATTGTATATGGATGCCATATACTGCAAAACAGTTGGCATTGAAAGTCGATCCATCAGTATACGCCTTGATTGCTGACGATGGGTAACTATTTATGGTTTCTAGGTTATTCATTGAGTAAGAGTTCTGTAGTGCTATATAACCCCTATACTAACATATGGGTGTAAGTCTTGGACAATAAACAAACTGGAAAATGGGAAATTAAAGGCAACAGAGATGTGGTTCTACAGAAGAATGCTGAGAATACCATTGACTGCCAGAAAAAAATAATGTAGAGGTGTTGAAAGAGTCAAATGCGAAATGGACCTTAATCAACAATATAAGAAAAAGGCAATCTTCTTTTTTTGGCCACTTCATGAGACAGGCAGGTTTAGAGAACATAGTCACAACAGGTAAAATTGAATGCAACAGAGACAGAGGGCGACAACGTGAGAAAATATTAGACAGTTTGACAACCTGGCACAGCAAGTAAACAACAATGACTTTGATACATAATACTGTGGACAGAGAGCTGTGGAGAGCCATGCCAGCTGGCATGGCACCTGATGATGATGATGAGGTTTTTCATGTCCTCAGGATTGTTGGTAGTGTTCCACTATTGGCTGTTTTATCTAATAATTTTGTTTGGGTAGTTGGCTGTTCTCCCAAGAGGGTGGCCAGAGCTACCGGTATTTGCTTTAAAGTTCTCTCTCTCTCTAGCGGTAGATGGTGTTTATCATCCTCCTCTCCAGATACATCCAGTACAGACAATTGTTTTAGTCTTTTTGTTTCCAAGTGTCGATAAGCACTTTATTTGGATGGTTATTCTTTTGTCTCTTGTATTTTTCTACCGCTTCCATCTGTGCTCTTTTCCGTTAGATATCTAGCGCTCTTCATTTGCTTCTATCTCACATCAAGTCAATAAATCGTCAATAGATTAAGTAAATAAATCAAGTAATGAATATGGGCTGGATATAAATATCCAAAAAACAAAAACCATGATAATCAGCAGGGACACAGAGGAACAAGAGCTAAACATAAACATACATTGAGAGAAAACATCAATATCTTTGACACAGTCACAAATGATGGCAGATGTGAAACAGAAGTTAAAAGGAGAATAGGAATGGCCAAAAGTACCTTCAATGACATGAGGAAAATAGTAACATCTAAACAAATTACAAACAAGTTAAAATGAGAATTATAAAATGCTACATCTATTCTATATTAATGTATGGATCAGAAACATTTACTCTAAATAAACAATTAGAAGACAGAATTGATGTCTTTGAGATGTGGGTATATAGGAGAATAGGGAGAACATCATGGAAAGAGATTAAAACAAATAAAGAGGTGCTAAAAACACTCAATATGAAGAAAGAATTACTAAGAGAAATAAAGATCAGGCAAATAAAATATTTTGGACATATTAAAAGACATGTCACCTTATTGAAGATCTTACTTAAGGGTAAAGTCAAAGGGAAGTGAACAAGAGGTAGACAGAGATACAAGTGGGAGAGTAACATCACAAGATGGACAGGTTAAAGTCTAGCAGAGTGCACCACCAAAACAAGAGACAGGGGATGTTGGAAATCTGTTGCAGCCCCTTCATTGCGGAGACGTTACTTGATGATGATCTCACATACTGCTATGGGTGTTGATCGTATCCCTTCACAGATTAACTCAGAGCTTAGTTCTGCACTCTATTCAGGAATGAAATAGTAGTGTGGCTCACATTGGTTTGGAGAAGGAGGTTACAATCCATTACTGAGCTCACATAGCCGAGATACAGTTGGTGGAGAGTCTGTCTGCTACCCAATTTGTAAAATCTAGTCTCTTAATGAGGTTTAGGCATTTACATGCTTTTTATCTGAGAGTTTTGATATGTTCTTTTAGTGTTAGTTGTTTGAATAGTTTTACTCCAAGATAGACAGTGGACTCTTAGTTTGTTAGTATTTTCCCACTTATTTTGATGTTAACAGATCTTTTGGCTGTTTTATGGCTGCGAGAGAAAATAGTGTATGCAGTTTACTGTGTATTGTTTTTTTAATAGTTTCCACAATTCACAATATACCCTGGTACTGAGATTGTGCTGAGAGCTCTATTGATCTTTGCTTTTGTCAGGATGGGATATTAATCAGTAGTCCAGATGGCAAGGTATAAAACAATGCTTTCAACACATTGAGATGTTTCGCCAGATCATCAATGAAAAGTATACAGTTGAGAGGGGAGTCTTGTGGCAGTCCCCCTCTTCTCCAGGATAATGTACCAGCAGATAACGGTTATGGTTCTGTTTTTTAGGAAGGCCTGTATCCATTTAATCACCTTCCTACCTATTCCCATTCAGAAGAACATATAAGAGAGATGAACAGCTATAGGTGTTGTAACCTGATGAATGAATAATAAAAAGTGGAAGACAGGTGATCAAGACATGGAAGATTATCCCAAAAGACCTTGTAAAATGTTGAATATGAATCAGATAATGTGGTTCAGTGTTATGATCTTATTAATACAATGCAAATAGCTTAACCGGTTTGCCACATATATAAAGATAGTGATTACAGATATAAAGATTCAGGGATCTCCCTAGTGTTGTGGTTAAGCTGTTCACCTTGTGTTCAAGAGGTCATGGGTTCAAATCCGGCTCATGTCATCTTGTTTACAAGGTGGATATTTTAGAGATCTGTTAAGATTATCGCTTGAAGCCACAGAGTTACGTGCTATGAGTGATACTCTCAACAGGTGGCGTGCCGATTCAATGAGAGTGATGGAGTACACATGGGAAACCGAGTTAAGTGAAGTCAATCCTCTACGGCTTTTGAGCCTTTTGATAAAGATGGTATTTATATTCAAGCCTTTTGTTGCTATAGGAATAAAAAGGGAATTTGAGAATTTGTGAGTTGATTAAGAGGTGTGCTCAAATTAAACCTAAGCACGCAAAGAACATGAAGACATCACTGATGTAAACAGCACACAATGAACAACTGGTCATCCTCTTTATATGCTATTGTCTGGTGCAGGTAATCAACAACATGGCTGGTGTGATAATGGATTCATCCAGATTTGACAAATGAGCAGTGCTTCAGTTTCTTACAGCCAAAGGATGTCAACCAACATGCATCAAAGAATTAAGGAAGTGTATGGTGAAAAATGTGTGTCGAAAATAACAGTGAAGGATTGGACAAGAATGTTTTGGGAAGTGCAAAAGGTAATGAATGATCTTCCACAGCCGGATAAGATGTTCTTGTGACAGAAAAAGACATGATCAAGATGGATGCTGTAATACGGGTTCACTGTCATCAGAGTTTGCATTCATTAGCTGATAAATTTGTTGTCATTAGAGGACAATGATGGTTTAGAAGAAACAGAAGTATTGGAAGGTACCACAGTTATTGACTGACCACCATAAGGAAGAATGAATGGGGTGGAGTTTGATCCATTTGTAGTGTTACTATGCAAAGGGTGATACATTTCTGTCATGAATAGTAGGTGTCCCCACTTTGAGCCATGCAGAAAAGCAGATGCAATGGAAATATCTTGGATCACCAAAGAGCACACAAAAATTCAAATCACAAATCTCTGCAGGAAAGGTTACGATTTCTACCTTTTGTCTGCGAACGAGAAAAAGAAGACTACCCTTTTTTGACCAAGAAGTATTCTGTTGGTGGACTTTAAAGAGCCTAGTGTGAACACCAATTCTATCGGTTACAAGAACACACTGGTCAAGCTGCATAAAGCCATCAAGAATAATTTAGTCACATTATTATATCTCCTTCCAATCTAGTGCCCTCATTTAGAAAATGTTCATGTAAAGATCTTAATACGTCCTTCTTGTCAATAGCTAATTCTCATAAGATTGGTGCTTTTGACGCTGTGCCAGCTTTTTCATTGCTGCGAACTACCACATGTCCAAGAGAATAAATCCACAGAATTTGCAAGATCAGAATATGCAATGTGTTCCACAAATTGATGTCTGAAACACCTATTATGTGTCTTCCTAAGCATGGACTGAGAGTCTGTGACTTCTGCGTTCACTCTCAAACTCCTGTAGGATGCAGTGCGGAGAGCATAATATATTGTGTCATTGCTTACAGCTTTGTTTCAATATCTGTTTTTGGCATGACACATCCGACCACAGCATGACTTCTGAGTCCACCTTATATGGGATGGGACAGTCAATTCCACCCCATAACCTCCTTAGACATTTTTTAAGAATTGCAGATAAATAGTGTTAACCATTCTTTGATCCCTTTTCAGGCCCTGGTTCACACAAGCGCATTCAGTCTAACTTCTGCTAGTTAGCAGGATGTCTGGGAAAAGAAATACTTATGTTATGGTTTAACAACTCCTTTGTGATACTAACACCTTTGGATCTGACTCATCTAACATTAGCATGGCATTTTTGTATTGCTAACTTTCTACGGAATGGAATAGTCTAACCCAACCACAACACTCCTTAGTTGTCTCCTATTTTTATTTATCCCCAGAAGCACCTACCATTCTTAAATTTTCACCTAGGAAAGTCAGGATGCTACTAGTCGAAGCCTAATAACACAGGAATACTTAACTGCAAACAGTTCATATGGAAGTGTAAACAGTTTAGGTGGGTAAACTGTCAACGAATCCAGCGGTGTCTTTACTACAAACATGAGCAGTCTAATGATGGAGATAAAAGTTGTGACACAGACACTGTTATGGCTGATGTCACAGAACTATTCTCATGTATGCATACTTATTGACTTAATGAATATAATCCACAAAGTTGAAGTGGGAGTCTCCCACCCTCAATGGGCGAAGTTATTAACACAATCTATGACCAGAAAAATTACTTTTATATTTGCGCCATGAAACATGGGTGCTAAGGGTAATGAGCGAGACGATACACTGGCCTGCTTGGCCACAGTATCAATAGAAAAATCAATGGATCAATCTGACCTAGTTAATTCTTCTTCAGTGTTCATTCTCAAACTCCCGCTGGATCTCTCTTATAGCAGGAAAATGGCTCTACTAGATTTCCAGCAGGATGCAGTCCAGAGAAAGGAAATGCGTTGTGTCAACGTGTTATTTGCGTCAATAGCCCGACACATCCATCTTTGGTGGACATAGTTAATGCATTGAAGGACATCGTTCGCTAAAAAGATTTCAAAACTGTGAATCATGTTCGCTCTCAGGACAGTGAGATTAATATAAATATTGGAATAGCCCATAAAGAGAAACATAATAAATCAGCATCGAACTGGAACTGTTGGAGGTTATACTTCAACTGATTTATTGAGATGTGTATCGGAGTACCTATGGACTTGTCCGAGTGCGTTGTTGGTAACATGCAGTCATAACTCAAGGCTAGGTAAAACTGATAAAACATTTTTTTTAAATATGCATCAATTGAACTAACGGTATGTCACAATGAACTACGTGCTTTAATAATTACCTATTAAAAAATTCAATTGTTTCTGGATTCACATGTGGCATTTCAAAGCAAATATAGTTCTCAATTTATACTTCTTTGAATCTCTGTAAGTAAATATAAATACATTTCATGAAAGTAAGTGACACATCAGTAAATATGAAATCGCTATAATAAGCATATTATGATGATGATGATATAATCCCTTTAGCTGTGAGCAGGCAGATCTTGACAGCCCACAAACTTTTTTGTGTATTGAGGTAAAACCCAGACTCATATAAGGTCTCAAAGGTATGGATGCGTAAGGGGCGTTTATGGATGCATTCTAGTGAACAAGTATCCTAGGATTACCATGTCGTACCAGAAACCCAGCACACTTCTGAGCCAAGTGTTATATGCTCTGATATAACCAAAATTAACATGTCCTTGGTTGAAAGGGAGTGCTCCATCACAAATATGTTTTCCCTATGCACAAAACAAAAAAATGAGAGACCCAATAGATTAGCATCGAATGTCAATATCGAACTGGAGCTATTGGCTGATGTACTCTGAAGGATTTATTGAGATGGGGATCAAAGCACCTATGGACTTGTCCAGTGTGCACTGAAGATAACTTTCAGTCATGACTGACAACTAGCGTCAAAAGCACATGTATGTACACATGACGATGAACAAGGAGGACATTGTAAATTTCCTATATATGCATCTGTTGGATGATGATACCATGATGGATGAGACTACTAATTAAGAGATGGAGTTTGTAGTAAAGTGGGATGAATGATGGGAAGGACTAGGAAAATATAAAATAAACGAGCCACAGGAACTATCAGCATGCATACCCTTTGCCATCTGTTGTAAAGGATGGAAATATTATGGTGTTGCCCATAATGTTCAATCACTAAGCAAAATTTTTGATTCATTGTAATAAATTCTTTTTGAGACTAGGGATATGAGAAGACCAAATAATATTTCTATCCCAGATCAATGAAGATGCTTTTCAAGAAAAGAAGAAATTTCTCACCCTATGGATAGATCTCCAAAAAGCCCATGACAAGGTCTGGAAAGATGGACTAGTAGTAAAGCTGCAATGAAATGGAATTAGGGGTAACATGAGTACGTGAATATGATCTTTCCTACACAATCGGAAAGCATGAGTCCCAACAGCAAAAAAAGTTATTCTAAAACATGGAGTTCCACAAGGCTCAGTACTGTCTCCAACTCTTTTTCTTGTGTTCATAAATGATCTAATCTGCGAAATATAACAGGGTTAAGAGCTGCAATGTATGCTGATGACTTGGTGGTGTGGTGTATAGAAGAACATCTAAATTCCAATAAGAAAACACAAAAGGCAGCAGACAACATAGCAGCATGGGTAGAGAAATGGATGGTAAAGATAAATGCTGAAAAGTCTTCAACAACACTCTTCACATTCTCAAATAAAGACAAAGCAGAAGAAATAAAACTTGAAAATGTAAATATCCAAATAGAAGAGGAACCGGTGTACTTGGGCACCACGCTAGATAAGAGACAGACATGAAGGCCCTACATTGAGAAAAGAGGAAAAGGCAAGAAAGAAACTTGTGATCATGAGGAAATTGGCAGGAACAAGCTGATAGGGCCAATGGGGAAACCTTAAAAAGGGTATATACAGGCGCAAAGGGTCTCGCAGATAACCAAGACTTAAAAGTACCTCCTCATGATGCACCCTGAAAACAGAAATACAGCTGCTATTGCTGCAGTCCTGCTGCATAACACTTTTAGGCTCGTGTCCGTGGATGCTGTAGATGGAATGAAAATTGTCTGCAGAGAGACAGGAAATACCTCTGAAACCTCTACACCATTACATCCAACATATGCAAGGTATCTGTGCATTCCATCTTGGCCGGCCTAAAAAGCAGAAACATTGGAGAGGCGACCAATACAGTGAAATAGTGATATTTTGAGAGGCGACCAATACAGTGATATACAGTGATATTTTGAGTACACACCAAATCTGAAAAAGGTAACATGCCAGAGGGCAGCATATTGAATGCTAGTCAACTGAGTGGCAATGCAGCTACAATGTCCCAAGCACGAGACCGACTGGTGGAAGTGCTATTCATGCTCAAGAACACAGAAGCCCACATATCCCATCACAATTGACCCCATTCAAAGTAGGAGTGTTGACTCAGGTATTAGATATGCTAACTTGAACATGTACTCCTGGGTATGGAAGAAAGCTTTGAATACAGCACCCCCCCAATTGTCTGACCGAAGCATTGTTGAGACTCGGAATCTGGACACTGCGGACAACGTAGACAGGGGCGCATGTCTCTGATGGCACTGCAAATCTAGCCCAACTCGACTGTTGCCCAACATGGCTCATACAGAGAGAATTGGGTTCAGTACCCAAGGACCCACTGCGAAGCTCATCGTCTGAGATTCGTATTTTACCTACCTCTTTGGGTAATATACGCAACAGCGAAGAGTCAAAATACACAGACTGCAGCTGGCAATGAATTGGAAGGCCATCTCAAGCGGATGAGGCAAGTGCGTGAGAAATGCACAGGTAAAATTTCAGGCTACCGACGTGTTTGGCAAAGCAGCACCTCGACTAGAAAGGTGTATCCACCCTGAGTCTAATTCGACCATCTCCATTACCCAACACGGCTCACACAGAAGAAATTATGTCTGGGACACTAAGGGTGGTAATGGAATGGTCTACCTGCATGAGGAACAGCTCGCTGGTTGCGAGCATCTCATCAGAGGATAGACAAACAATGAGTGACCTAAGCAAACTATCAGATCACCTCATCTCATGTAAACTCCCCCCCCCTCGAGTAAAATGCTCCTCCAATAGACATTGCAACAAGCCGAAAGGTGAAGACTCCTGGGTATGAAAGAGAGCTCAGAAACTCCCCTATTGCACATAAGAAGTAAGAGCTAATCGCTCGTAATTCCTTGGGTTCTCAAACTAACAAACAATACAGGTGCAATGGACTTCAGTAGTCAATTCTTCCATCGAGGCCAGCTCCTTGGTGAGGAGATGGGGCTTAGTCCAGCCAGCAGAGGCTAAAAACTAAGACTGACAGGGCCCTCTCACATCGGGCAGAACCAGTCTTATCTAGCAAGTAAAGGTGCTGAAGTCAGGAATACTTGGCCAGAAGGCAGACCACAACAACCAGAATGTCATGCATATATATTATATCACACATGAAGTGTTTTTATCTGCATTACCCCATCATGGTATTAACCCTGTAATAACTCACCAGGCAGGAATAGCAACGAATCCTATACCTCGAAAGAGCCCACCCTATGCGATGGAGGTCCTCTTCGATTGCCTTGTGGAGCCGGGTGGCACAAAAGTAAAATCACTGACAACAAATACTACCAACCAATGAGACACCACTTAGTACTTACAATAATGCACTGGAATTTTAAGGGTGTACATAGCAAAAAAAGATGGCTTTAGCAAGACATAAAAACACCCTTTTTAAGGAACAGGTAGGTTGGCATTTACTGCATACAAGAGACACACCTCAGCAAAGATTTAGCCTTTAAAATTACAGGTTATAACTTATAAGTGCTTTAGAGTAGAGCTGATCAAGTAGACAAGAAAAGGAAGTATATTTACATTAGTCAAAAATGATATCAGTATCAGTCACTGCTGAGTATACTTTTATAAGTGCTTATCAACTGAACTATACAATATTATGAATATATAATATAATATATATAATATAATGGTCAATATATTATTATAATTATATTATATAATATCCAATACAATATATATAATTAATATAATTATATACATGGAAGGAGCGGAATAACAGATCCTTCAGCTAAATACTAAAAACACAGACTTCCACCTACTAAATTACCCTAAAAGGCAGGAAAGTTCTTTTTGCGTAGCACAATTCTTTAGAGATAATGTAGCTCTTTTACTTTATTGTAAATATAACAGTAAAATAATCCACATATTCAAATTGACCAGAACTCTTTAACAGTGCTAAGTTCACTCTATTCAGACTCATTCGTAGAAAAAGTCTGAAAAAGATCCAATCAACACTTTCCCGCGACACGAGAAAACAGTGTTGCCAATTCGTTTTGTGAAGGGGAACAACTAGTCTTGTGCAAAATGGAAAGAGTGTTGTTGAAGGGGACAATAAAAGGCAGTTCACCATCATCAGGTGCCATACCGGCTGGCGTAGGCGGTCATGGCTCTCCACAGCTCTCTGTCCACAGTAGTATGTATCAAGGTCGTTGTTGTTTCCTTCCCGTGCCAGGCTGTCAAACTGTCTAATATTTTTTCGCGTTGTCGCCCTCTGTCTATGTTGCCTTCAATTTTGCCTGTTGTGACTATGTTCTCTAAACCTGCCTGCCTAATGAAGTGGCCAAAAAAAGAAGATTGCCTTTTTCTTATATTGTTGATTAAGGTCCATTTCGCATTTGACTCTTTCAACACCTCTACATTATTTTTTTCTGGCAGTCCATGGTATTCTCAGCATTCTTCTGTAGAACCACATCTATGTTGCCTCTAATTTTCCAGTTTGCTTATTGTCCAAGACTCGAATCCATATGTTAGTATAGGGCAGTTAGTATAGGCAAAGGTCGACCAAAACGTCGCTGGGCAAAAGATATTCAAGAAGAGAAGGGGATAACTTGTCAGAGACCGTGTGGATTTCTTCTTCTGCGCTCGTTCTCAAACTCCTGCAGATTAGCAGGATGTAGTCCGATGAACGGAATGCGTTGTGTCGTGGTTTACAGCATTGCTGCGATATATGCGCCTTTAGGCCTGACACATCCTACTTCAGCAAGGCTTTGTGTCACTTGCCCTATATGGGATGGGACAGCCAACTCCATCCCATAACCTCCTTAGTCGCCTTTTACGACATGCGTGGAAGGTAAACAGTGTTGCTATTCTTTGCTCCCCTATCGGGCCCCGGCAACACACGAGCGTTTCTTCTTCTTATTCTTCAGCGTTCATTCTCAAGCTCCTGCTGGATCTCCCTTGTAGCAGGACTATGGTCCTACTAGATTTCCAGCAGGATGTAGTCCAGAGAATGGAAATGCGTTGTGTAGCCGATTAATTTGCGCCAATTGCCCGATACATCCGTCTTCGGCGGGAAGAGTTATTCAGAAATTCATGCACACGTCGCTAGAGGAAGCGGGACAACTTGCCAAGAACCTTGGGGATTTCAGGATATTTATAAGGAAGATTACGTTCTGGAAAGAATATGTTACATGACACACAAAGTATGTAAACCACTACTTGCCATACATATAAATGATGGGTAAGACAAGGAAGTATTTTATCACCCATCCTATTTAAAATCTACACAGAGAATGTTTTTAAAGATATAAAAGGAATGCTAGGACTCAAGATCAGTGGAAATTAATAAACAATGTGCAATATGCAGATGATGTTGTCATTTGAGCAGGCAGTGAACAGGAACTACAAAGACACAGATCAAGTGAATAAACCAAGAAAAGAACCTGGACTAGATTATTAAAAATAGGCATGTGTCCTATCCGGCTCTGTGGAGTATAGGTACAGAGTGCGTCTGTGACGATCCACGCCACAGGCAGTTGTCAACTGTGCATCAGGATTATTCAGAAAGCAATGGCAAACTACTGATCGTATTTATATTGCCTAGAGAATCACTACAGCTAAAGAAAGCTGGGTTGATGGCTAAGTCCTGCATAGGATACACCGTTCAAATCAGATGTGTTGGGCTATTGGCGCAAATAAAATGACACAAAACGCATTTCTGTTTTCTTGACTACATCCTGCTGGAAATATAGTAGGATCATTGTCCTGCTACAAGAGAGATCCAGCGGGTGTTTCAGGATGAATGCTGAAGAAGAATATGATACGCTACCGATAAACATTTTTAAAACCATCATAGTCAGTAAAATTTCAGAAGAACTAAACATACAAGTATATGGAGAGACACTAAAACAAGTAGAACATTACCAATATCTCGGACACATACTCACAAAGTATGGTATATGTGAAACTGAAAGAAAAATAGAAATTTGCTTTAAAAAAAATAGGTATACTTTCAATGACAAGATTAACCAGCTACAATTGGAATATATACAATGCTACATCTATTCTATATTAATGTATGACCAAGTAACATGCACAATGAACACACAACTATAAGGCGAAATTGATGGTTTTGAGATGTGGATATATAGAAGAATTAGGGAGAACCTCATGGAAAGAGAAGAAAACAATGAGGTCATAACAACACTTAAAATGAAGAAAGAATTATTAAAGGATATAAAGATCAAGCAAATATAATATTTTGGACACATTAAAAGATATGACACCTTGTTGATGCCCTTCATCATCATCAGGTGTCATGCCGGTTGGCTTAGGCTCTCTATCTCCAACATCATGTATCAAAATCGTTGTTGCTTTCCCCTGCCGTGTCAGGTTGTCAAACTCTCATTTTTCTCACGTTATCGCCCTCTGTCTCTGTTGCCCTCAATCTTGCCAGTTGTGACTATGTTCTCCAAACATCCCTGTCTCATGGAGTGGCCAAAATATGAATATTGTCTTTTTTCTTATTTAATTGATTACGATCAGTTTCACATTTGACTCTTTCAACACATCCACATAAGTTTTTCTGGTAGTCCATGACATTCTCAGCATTCTTTATATTTTGGAAGAGGCCTTTCTCTATTTTTGAAGACCTTACTTGAGGATAAAGTCGAAGGGAAGCGAGCAAGAGGTAGGTAAAGATACAAGTAGACGGGCTACGTTCGGGAACAGTGGCTGGCTGCAGTGAATAATTCCTGTGCGTAGAGTAACTTTTATTTTTGGGTTGGGGTAATGAGAGAGCGGATAGGTTGACCGCACACATGCTACTACGGCTGTTGGTGGAGTGATGGGTCGGGCAGACATTTTGAATGCCTTACGAGAAAACGCACGAACAAATGACTGTACAAGTGACGATGACTCTTGTTCTATGACTAGAATAAGGGAGCTTGGTTTCAAATGTGGTGTCGCTAGAAAGGAGCACTGGGACGGTCAACGTGTAATGGCGGATACACTCAAGGAGAGATCTGAGCACCTATGGACTTGTCATGAGTGCAATGACGATGATCCAACGACTAACTAACGAACGAACGAACTAACAAGTAGAAGAGTAACAAAAGATGGACAGGTTGCAGTCTAGCAGAGTGCACCATCAAAATAAGAGACAGTGAATGTTGGAGGTTTGTTGTAACCAACCTTCGTTGCGGAGGCGGAACTTGATGATGATGGTGGTGAATTTTCCAATGACCTAGATCAATGCATTTGACTCAAATTTACGTTAAAATAGAGCTCAGTGTTCAAATCGAGACACAAACAGGTTTGATTTTATTCCAAATTCTATTGTTTTGATCTTTATTTTACACCAAATGGTCATGTACGGTAGTATAATTATTTTTAAAACTTTAAACACTTATCTTTATGGTGTGTGCACATACATTGTATAGACATATTGCGCATTTTAGTTTAATTGTAATGCAAATATTTATACTTTATGTCGCTACGTTTCTAAAACACTTCTGAAAATTTCATGCATAGGCCTATCAGTAAAATGATTGCAAAGCTGACAATTTTTTTAACATGGGCGTGTATTTTGAAACGCACTACAGCAGGTTATTCTTTCCCCCCCCCCCCCCGTTCGAGCCCCTGGCAACACTCAGGAGAAACTTCGTGCAAATATGTCAACCTTTTCAATAAATCATCTAAAAGACAAAAGGGCAACTAGGTATAGAAATTGGAAGAACTAAACAAGCGTGAAAAATATATCCAGGAAGTTAACGAAGAATTAGCAAGAGGTAGGTAAAGATACAAGTAGGAGAGTAACACAAGATGGACATGTTACAGTCTAGCAGAGTGCACCACTAAATTAAGAGACCGGAGATGTTGGCGGTCTGTTGCAGCCAACCTTTTTTGCTGAGACGGCACTTGATGATGATGATGCACCTCCACCCCGCATATGACCACTATACTCTTATGCTCATCAGTTTCATCGCCGCTTACGCCTACATCTCCATTTCAAAAACAGTGAATCGTCGGAACAGTCCGATGACATATTCTCCCAACATGCTTTTCACAAGCATGACTGGATTCCTAAGTCTGGCACATCTCGGACGTTGGACCGCTACATCGATGACATCAAACGGGACATCGAACGTCTCCACTTCATTCGGATCAGGCGTACCAACATCTTCCCGGCCGAGCCACTGCTTTTAAACAACTTCGCCGCCGTGACGACATTGATACCAAAAAGGGGGGGGGGGACACGCTATTGTTGTCTAGCGTAAGGACCTCTATCTAGCAGAAGGTCAGGCTCAGCTATCTAATCCTTGTTCTACAGGGCCAACATGTGCAAGAAAAACCCGATTGTTGCCCACAACGATACAGTCTCTACCACCATTAAGGGTCTAATATCTGACAACCTCCTGTCAACTTCATCTTAGATGTAGGTTGTTTAGTTTGGTTTATCTTGACTTCAATCAATCAATAAAGTGCCATATCGAGTGGCATAGGCTTCATGCTTCTCAACAACTTTCTGTTTCCTATGTTAATAAGTTTAGTTAGTGACATATTTTTGTACAACAGTGACAACCCATCCAGGAATTTACCTTTCTGTCTTCCTCTGTCTCTTCTCCCTTTGATCTTTCCGTCAATAAAAGGTAATGCTACAACTGTTATAAAACTTATGAAAATAGTACTTACGTGGGATACAGATAATGAAGATTTACTAAACGACGATTAACACACTGTCACTGTCAGATGCTCACGGGAAAGAATACACACAACAGTACACAGGATATAGGCCTAATTATACAAATAACAATACGCAGGGTGTGTAAAATTTTTACCTTTCTGATCACATGCCCTAAAAATCTTGACTGTCTGTTTCTAATTTTCGCCATAATTTGTCACTTTACTATAGCATCTCTGACAACTTCCTCATTAGTTTTCTTGGCTATCCATGGAATTTTCATAATTTTTCTTAAAAATAACACCTCAGTTGCCTCCAGCTTATCTTGGACACTTTTGGTTACTCCCATGCTTCACTTCCATATCTGGCTCGTCTGTTTCCGGGGCATGTGAGGGAAGCAAAGAATAGCAACACTGTTTACCTCAATGCATGTGATGTAATTATGGAATTCACCTAACGAAATTACTTTAAATGGACAACAACTTGAAAAGGTACACAAATTCTCCTATCTAGGAAGCAAATTAACACTCGACGGTGATGTCATGCCAGTAATTACAACTCGCATTGCCCTAGCATCAAGTGCATTTAACAGACTGTCTAATATCTGGAAGTCAAAGTCAATCAGCACACGCACGAAAATGCGCTTATAATTCATGCGTTATTCCGATGTTATCATATGGATGTGAGAGCTGGAAAAGCTCTTTATCTTCAGAAAATAAATTACTGAGTTTCAAGAACAAATGTCTTCGTAGGATAACTAACACCCATTGGAGTGAATTAAAATCGAATGATAAAATCAGAGAAGAGACACATCAAAATTTCATCACAGATGTTATCAGAAAACGCCGTTGGTCCTACATCGGGCATGTCCTACGCGCAGATACCAACAGAATACACCACCAATCTCTTGAATAGATACCTACAGGGAAAAGAGCAAGAGGTAGATCAAAAGAAACAGAACAATACTTAGAGAAAGTAAAACAACCAATATTCATACTATTCAAGAACTGCACAGAATAGTTTTGAACAGACAGAATTGGAGAGATCTGACCTCTGCCCTAACTTCAGCGCAAAAGGAAAATGAATGAAAAAAATGTGATGTAGTAAAGAGGCGACTAAGGAGGTTATGGGATTTAGTTTGCTGTCCCATCCCATATAGGACCAGTGACCCAAAGCCATGAAGTCGGATGTGTTAGGCCGAAAGGCGCAGATATCGCATCAATGATGTAAACCATGACATAACACATTCCACTTTCCGAACTACATCCTAATCTGCAGGAGTTTGAGAATGAACGCAGAAGAAGAACTTCTTGACTATACATAGCCAAATCGTGACCAATAGCAGCCAAGCATATTTTTTGTATTGGCTTCTTTTACTGATTAAAGTAGAAATCTGACACTTCTGAAACGCGCATTCAACTTTTCATAAAACTCACTGAAAGCAAGGCAGACGTTTGGTGTGGAAACTGGGATTTAATAAGTATGTATAACAATTATCTATAATTATGTAGATTTATACTTTTATTCTTGGAGAATACGGTAAATACATATTGTAGACACCATACGAACTTCATCCTTCATTTGTGTATATGCTCACTGAGTTTTGTTTTAAAATGTGAACGACGTCTCAGTCGTCTGAGTCTGTCTCTTTACACTTTGGGCGGGTAAGTTAACGGTTTGAAACTTTGTTAGTGTTAATTTTATCGTTGACGCTAGGTTACGTCCCGTTACGATTGATTTGATCTGATTTTGAAAGACTAAGACCTGACTAGACCTGACTAGACTTGACTTAAGTCAGTTAGGTGCATTTCACGTTCAAGTAACTGTTGTGACCTTTGGCCTGGATTCACGGGGTTTCCTAACCTTTGACGGAAGTCGATTGTGGAATGTGAACTCGAGGTGCAGTGTTGGGCGGGTAGTTGGGTAAGATGGTGGTTAGGTGAAAAAAAGGGGGGGGGGGCGAAGCCCACCCCCGTATATTACATTCAGCAAAATAATTAATTTCCTTCACAATTAGAAAAAAATAACCCCAAAAAAAAAAAAAAATTCCTTCCGGAAGAGGGGGTGCTACATCACCAAAAACTACTTCCGGAAAATGAGGAAAAGGGAGACATTTTGAAAATAGCCCGCGCATTGATTAGAAGAATACTGTAGTGCACGATAAACGATCTGACATATTCCATAAATTTACGTGCTGGTGAAATAAGTGCATATTTGGTGCCCGTTTATTGATTTTTTCAGTGCGGTTGTAATATCTTCAAGAGTAATTGCATTATCGCTTTCCATAACTTGCTTATTGCACGTCTTTTATTTTATATATTCTTGATAAAGACCTAACTGTTTGAAACGTTGAAAATGTCTTGTATATGGTCTTGTTTCATGTTTAAACCTCATTTAGCGATAGTCCGTCTTGTTCAAGTGAAACATTCAAAAACCTATGTTTTATGTAAGTACTATTATTGTGGCGCATGGCTAAGAGGTTAGAGCGTTGGTCTCACACTAGTGAGATACAAAGTTTGATCCCCGGTAAGGACTGGTTTTTTTTCTGTTGGAGGGTAAATTAAAAATCTCACCCTGTACATGACGTGGTGACAGCAAGAGCATGCGGCCTTTATCACACAGCTACAACTCCCTAATGGGAAACATGCAGTATTTGACAGTTTTTTAAATTGTTTTTTTTTTACTATTAGTGTAATGTTAAGGCATTCGCCCATTGACCAGCAAATCCGGGTTTTGAGTCCGCTGATTATTAGTGGTTTGAAATTTAAAAAAAAGGACTCCCATGGTCCATAAAATTTAACCAAGCCAACAGGAAGGACAGTATCATAACAGAGTTATTACTCTGGGGAAGTCGAGGAATGGTGCCATTGCTAATAAGCAAGTGCAGCAAGTGGCACTAGTCCTGCAGTTTCTTACTAGGCAGCTGAGCACCAGTGGGGAAACCATGAGCTATAGAGCTAGTTTATAACTCCAGATTACAAAGAACTGCGAGACAAGACATGGCCACACTGGACTGAACTGAGGCAAAACTTTCGGGCAGCCGCTCTGACCCAGAGAAGTCTGAGAATTTCGTCCTGACCTGAAGATATAGCAGTAAGGAGTGTTGGGTATGTCATTCCATGAATGTTTGAATTTATGTTAAACATAAAAGAAAAGTTGTATAGCCTCCTAATTCTATTATACAATTTTTTATTTTAATAGAACATAACAAATCCTCACTATGTCTAGTGAAGTACCTGAATATGTAAAAAGCAATGTCAAGGCTGTACTTTCATGTAAAGCTGGAGGAGTTTCAATGTCAGAATTTCTTTCTGACTATCATAACCTTCACAATGAGCCTCTAAAATTCAGAGACCTTGGATTTACCTCGCTGCAAAACTTCATAAACTGTATGCCTGATGTTGCAAAGTATGTTTTAAATTAAAAAAAAATAATGAATCTGTATTTTACAATAAAAGAATGCAGCAATGCGTTACTGGTAGAAACATCTGATAAGTAAATATAAATAAATGAGCAAGGACAAATTCTTATATTTTTATCTTTTATAACTTTCTTCAAGATAAAAAAAAAGACATGACATAAGGAATGGATTTTTCCTGTTTGTATGTTAATCTTTCTTTTTCTTTTTTTGCGTTCATTCTCAAACTCCTGCAGATCAGCAGGATGTAGTCCAGAGAACGGAATGCGTTGTGTCATGGTTTACAGCATTGCTGCGATATCTGCGCCTTGCGGCCTGACACATCCGACTTCAGATGGCTTTGGGTCACTGACCCTATATGGGATGGGACAGCCAATTCCATCCTATAACCTCCTTAGTCGCCTTTTACGACATGCGTGGAAGTTAAACAGTGTTGCTATTCTTTGCTCCCCTTTCGGGCCCTGGCAACACACGGGCGTGTATGTTAATGAAGGCTGTAAAAGACAAAACTTAGAACATCCTTGTCTGTATTTATGTATACTTATTAGATATTGTTGTTTTTATTGATAACACTAGTTTATCTATCACCAACTTTGTGCCTATTTTATGTTACCATGACTTATACCTGTTTGTCAAATATGTCATTCTGGTTATTACATGTAGAGATATGTTCCTTACTATCCTTATGTCAGACATGATCATAACACTAAGCTATATTGAACTGATTTATTTGCTAGGGAGCCCTTCAGATTTGGAATAGCACAATCTCTGTAGCCATATTTTCTTTTTTATCTACCTAGTAGAGGCAACATTCTTGAAGCATGTGTTCTGTAGTTTAAATCATTTCACATGTGCACAAGCCTGTCTTACCAATTAAACACTTTCTTGCCCGTGTGTTGCCGGGGCCTGAAAGGGAAGCAAAGAATAACAACACTGTTTACCTTCCACGCATGTCGTAAAAGGCGACTAAGGAGGTTATGGGATGGAGTTGGCTGTGCCATCCCATATAGGGTCAGTGACCCAAAGCCATGCTGAAGTCGGATGTGTCAGGCAGAAAGGCGCAGATATCGCAGCAGTGCTGTAAACCATGACACAACGCATTCCATTCTCCGGACTACATCCTGCTAATCTGCAGAAGTTTGAGAATGAACACAGAAGAAGAAGAAGAAGAAACACTTTCTATACATGTATTTTCAATATGCAATATGTCCCTTTTTTTCTGTAGGTCTGTTTTGCATGGCAAAAGGTCGTAGGATCTGCTTTTATGATGATGTTTGTTTCATGATATTATATCACATGCTATTTGAGTGATAAACTCTCATTTGTCAAGAGGGCAGCATTTTCATTTCCTGTCATATCATAGTGCCTGGGTATTAATTGTAATACTGATATGTGTTCTATATTAAAGCTGTTAAAAAACAGCTTTATTATAAAAGGTGTTTTTATCCTGCTATACTTTAGTTGCAGTAGTATTACCATTTACTTGCAATGGGGCTACTTACTATTCAGTTGCAGCAGAAAAATCTTCCTCTTTTTCTCAGTACTTTAGATTACGGCTCTTTACTGCAAACATCATTGTACTTATTTCAAATTTTTTCCAGATGTTTCCATATATGGCCCATAAGCATGTTTGGTTTCCTGTTCCATTTTGTAGTTAAGACATTCCAGTATGACAACCAACACATGGTAATATCGTGAGCAAAATTCAACAAGAAAAATGCAAGTTTCATAACTATTTGAAAAATAACTGGAATCAGTTACCTTGGTGGAATGATGAGGTGCAAGCAGTAGCAAAATGGCAGAGAGCAAGACAAACAGAATCTGTGCAATGTGATCTTGTCTATCTGCTGTAGCTAATGAAAAAACTCTTAAGTTAAAGAGACTGCTAAAGCTGTAAAGGATGCAAAATTGGAGGAATTCTGTCAAAAGATTAGAAATCAGAATCTCTAAAGCTGTTCTGGCACTTACATAAATCTATGAGTGGTCCCACAAAGTGTTAGAGTATTTCTATCTTTCAGAGCTCACATGGCACAAAATGGATAAAACTAAGGATGCAGTCTTGCTTGCACATTATAACTCAGAAATTGGTCAGAGGAACATAGGAAACTATTATGAAATTAAGAAATGAGTTACAGAAATGTGCATGGGTCATATTTTGGATGATGCAACAGCATTTACTGTTGAAAATATCAAAGCTGCATTGAAAAGGTAAAAAAATACAGAACCAGATGACATTAAGTACAATGATCTAAGCAGAAGAATGGATGGGGAAATTGAGGATCTGACAAACATATTTAATAATAGTTTATTGAACAGTAATTGGCATGTTAGCAATCAAGGCAACAAACCAAAACACCCCTTAAGTCCAGTGCACTAGAGACTATCGATTCCTACATCAAGGACTGAATCCAAGCGTATATCAGATGGGTCACCTTCAAAGTCACTATCAATGCAGGATATTACATTTCTCCCTGACAAAATATCAATATAGTTATCGGCTCCCTGTGGATAATTCCGCAGCAACTGTGATTCAGAGGTGAAAGAAATAAACATTCATAAATCATCACCAGATACAAAAATTATGCAACATGTACAACGAACTCAGTAATTTTCACATACTGCTCTACAAACCTGAAAAACTGAAATCCAACAGCAGAGAAAACCATAAGCAACATACTTCAAGCTACAAGCATACTTCTGCTTTTGTTCACAAATTCTTGCACATTTACAGGATGTAGTCCAGAAAATAGAATGTGTGTCATGGTTTACAGCTTGACTGTGATATCTGTGCCTTTTGACTGACATATCCGACTTCAGCTTGGTATCTGATCAATTTGATATTCTGTTTGGATGTGGCAGCCATTTCCATTGCCAAAACTTCCTTAGTCGCCTCTTACGGTGTGCATAGCAGGTAACAGTGTTACTATCCTTTGCTAACATTTTGGTGCCCGGCAACACACAGTGTACTGGCATGTTTTTCAAAGTAATGATTACACACTGCTGGAAATATTTAACATACTAACATTGTGAGACATGTTTTGATTAGGCATCTGGTTTTTTATGAGAATTAATTAAATGCGACATGTAGTTGATTTTCGGATACTTTTCTTCGGTTGATAGTTTTTTTTTTACCTATATAATCATCATCATCAGGTGCCATGCCGGGTGGCGTAGGCGGTCATGGCTCTCTGTCCACAGTATTATGTATCAAAGTCGTTGCTGTTTCTTTGCCGTGCCAGGTTGTCAAACTGTCTAATATTTTCTCACGTTGTCGCCCTCTGTCTCTGGTGCCTTCAATCTTGCCTGTTGTGATTATGTTCTCTAAACCTGTCCGTCTCATGAAGTGCCCAAAAAAAGAAAATTGCCTTCCTCTTATATTGTTGATTAAGGTCTGTTTCACATTTAACTCTTTTAACACCTCTACATTAGTTTTTCTGGCAGTCCATGGTATTCTCAGCATTCTTCTGTAGAACCACATCTCTGTTGCCTCCAATCTCCCACTTTCCAGTTTGTTTATTGTCCAAGACTCGCACCCATATGTTAGTATAGGGGTTATATAGTACTGCAGAACTCTCTTTCTCACCTCTAATGACAAGGTCATATTACACAGTATATTTTTCATTTTTCTGAATGTTGTTTTTGCCTGTCCTATTCTGCATCTTATCTGTTGAACTTCTTCCATCTGCTGTTATAATTGTACCTAGATATTTGAATTGGTGGACCTGTTTTAATACTATATCATTCACTATGATCTTGCAAGGTGTGTTATTTTCTTTCTTTGAAATAACCATTAGTTCTGTTTTCTTGATATTAGACCTATATAATACAAGTATTATTTCTCCACACACACCAGCACTTATAGATTCATGTTATTCTAACTCTTCAGAATCCATTCTCAAATTTCTGTGTTATTAGCAAGATGTAATCAGCAGAACAGAATGCATTGTGTCTACAGCTTAACTGCAATATCTGTGACTTTAATCCTGACACATCTGACTTCATCATTGTTTCTGGGTCACTGTATATATCTGGGATGGGACAGTCAACCTCATCCCCCAAAACATCCATATTTACCTCCTATAACATTAATGACAGATCCAGGTGTTGCTATTCTTTGTTCCTCTTTTGGGCCCCAACAACACATGAAATTTAGAATCATATCATTTACAGATGTGTGTGCGCACATGCACTTTGTAGGGATTAAAGAAATGCATCTGTGTCTTTTCTGGTATCAAAACCAATATTTCTTCTAAAAGCAGTAAACATCGTCAATTCCATGCACAGAATTAACATTCAACAAAGTCTCAAATTAAACTTTGATTTTGCTGTTTGAGTGATTGTATTGCTGCTTAAGCCACCTTCTAATATGTGCATACATATAAATTTTATGATATAAATTTTAGAGGTTATGTACATTAGCACATCACACAATGTAGGTAGATAAATTAAAGCCTCATTATTTTCAATTGAGGAGTCTACTTTGTTATTAGTTCATATGACCATTTAACATAATTTTGGCAGGCGAAGACTACCTGAGAGTAATAACATATTTTATACTTGTAGAATAATGAAAACAGGACCATCTGGGATTACGATTATTGGTATTGGAGAACCTGATTTTTATGGACCAATCATCCCCACGGAGACTCAAGATCGCTCATCAAAATACTTTAAGAAAGCTACACAAGTAGAGAAGTTTTCATATGTTAATGGTGTGTTAAAAAAACCAAGCTAAAAGTGTTACTAGTTTTACACAAGTTTGTTATCTCTGTCTAGTCTGTAGTAAGATTTGTTAGCGCACATATTTATTGAAATATTCTTGTTTTATTAAAGAGGTTGAAAGTTTGTCACAAAAAAGTAGAATTCTTATACAGAATACGACCCTATTATCTCTTTGATTCTCAATGAGGACAGGATGTCATTCTCAATTGTTTTATGTGTTTCTTCTTCAGCGTTCATTTTCAAACTCCTGCTGAATTCTCTTATAGTAGGACCATGGTCCTACTAGATTTCCAGCAGGATGTAGTCCAGAGAATGGAAACGCACTGTTTTATGTGCGCCGATGGCCCAACACATCCGTCTTTGGTAGAGTTTTATGTGTTTACTAATGATTATTTTAGCAATTATGATTTGAACTTGCAACCGAGAAACTTAGCGACTATGCCACGCAGTTGCATCTGTATGGTCCACACGCGCAACAGAAAATCATAGTAGATAACATGCTGTTATATTGAGGCTCTCTTATGGAAGCTTTGTAGCATTCATCGTCCATACATTTATGCTTTTCATGTGTTGTTGCATTTAAAAAAAAATGAATTGTTATTAGTATATATGAATGCACCCTCTGTGATTGGGAGGGAGCTAGAAATGTTCTGTGCATCACCGGGGAGGGGAAAACTGATTGCACTGTTTTCAAATGGCTGAGGCCTATCATAAAAGCACAGTGACTCAGGATGTGACAAGCCTTTTGCGGTGAACATTTGGTTGCATGCTTGTAACCATAGAAAAGCTCGGCAATTGGTGACAGGGGATGAACACAGTGAACCATAGCTTGGCTGCAGCTGCTCAAAACAGTGTATAGGTAGATACCTACTGGAATTGGTGGCTCCTTATAGAAGAAATTAATAATATATATTTAAAAATCAATTATTTTTGTGATTGGATAATCATTTAAATTATAATTTTTAATTCATCTTACACTATCATATTTTCATGAGTTTTCTATTTCAATTATTTATTCATTTGAAAGTCAATTTTCTATGTCAGTGAGAAAAGAGTATGTATCATAAAACCCATAATCCTTCAGTGTCGTAAGGATGCCACATCAATAAAAAAATTGTTGCCGTGCCTCTCTACCGGTATTTCTCAGTTCCTTGTTTAAGAGAATCTTAATCCTTTCCAGTCTTTGATATGATCAATCCATACTTTCCTCTTAACTCGTCTTCTTCTATCCTCAACTGTACCCTGCAATATAGTTTTGGAAAGAGTATCACATGGTCAAATAACATAAGTTTGTGACACGTCACCACTGCCATGAGATGTTTTTGTTGGTCTGCAAGAGTATTTATTTTGCTTCTCATGTATATGTTGGTTTTATGTTCTATATATAATGAATGCGCAATACTTGTCTGTAACATTTGTTTTAAAAAGGCTGTATTCTCCTCTCCATTTCCACTGTAATTGTATATGTGTGTGTATAATATGCTATGTTAAAATAGCAAATATATTTGTTATATTTCATTCCAAAACCTATATAAATATATAAAAATCACTTTTCTACGCAAATATTCGAAACTGATACTGTTTTCTGCTATTTTGTTTTATAGATTTGGTGTTGTATATCTTGTGAATATAGCCACTATTAAAATTTATCAGCCGCAGTGTTGCCAGGTAGTTCTTGCAAAACATCAGTGGCGCTACCGTCCAAAACATACGGATCAACCTTTTAAAAGTAGCCCAACAAATCTACTCAAATTATTGTTTTACTAATTGAACACAATAACTCTTTTACGAAATATGAATGTAATCTAGTTACATAACGGTACTACTGTTTTATAGTTGCCATAACGGTTTCTAAAAAAACACAACAAAATCTGGCTTTATTTTTTTTTGGAATCACATTCCACTCTCTGGGCAATGGATTTCGCCTTCAGGAATCAACAATTCAGGCTAAAGGTTTGCACAGTTTTTTCTTCTTCTTCTTCTTCTTTTGTTCACTTGAAACATGTCTATATCTGTAATTCTGTCTCCTTAATCAAACTCACTGTCTTTTGTAGTTCATACAGTGTCCCATAGAGCTTTGATTCCAGTGTTGTTTCCTCTGGCCAATATGTCTGCCTCAGCGTTTCATGCTCAGAACACTCTTGAAGTATATGTTTGGCACTCTATGCTGCCTGTACACATGGCCGTGTTACCAATCTTGAACTTTGTATACATGTGACTGCGGAGTCGGTTGTGTCCTGTTCTGAGACGTAGAATTATAACTTGTTCTGATCTGTTCATATTGTGATAGTCATCTTGTGTTGGTGTTTGTGGCTTTCTTATTGACTTTATCATCTGTTTTTTCTGATGGTAGGTGATTGGTATATCTGGTTGGTCTTCGGCAGCACCTTCCTTAGCCAGTTGGTCTGCTTTTTCATTTCCTGGTATTCCACTGCATGGTTACCCTATACTGGTAAGACAATTCGCTAAGTAGTTTTTTTAAGTCTGTTAGTTTTCCAGACTGGAGAGCTTGAAGCACTGACCTTGCATCTGTCAGGAATACCACAGGCTGTAGGTCAGAGTTGGAGTTCAGCAGTTTTTTAGCTGCCACACTAATTGCCTGGATTTCTGCATCATAATTATTGCAGAATTTTCCTGTCGGTGTTCTGATTGTATCTCTAGGCTTGTGTGGATATTCTATATATACACCTGCACCTCCATTCCTCACAGAATTCTGTTCTGACCCATCTGTGTACACTCTGACCCATATATCTTGTGGATATTCCTCATCCAGGAAACTGAGGGTGACTGTCATTCGCTGCACACTGTTCTGTTCGTCCTCGCTTAGTATTCCTTTCACATGGGTCTGAATGTATATTGGCATTCCATGGCTTTCACTCCACGGGGTTTGCTCTGGTATAGACCTTAAGGGGCTGTCAACTTCAGGTAGGTCTGTAAGTTGTCTACGGAGTCGTTTAGCTTGATGGATAAAGCTGCTCCTTTTCAGTCGTCCCATTGCTAGATTTTGGAATCTTTCCTTCATTGGATGACTTGGCATACACTGAAACATTTCTGCTTGAATTAGTACTTTTGTGTCTCTGCGTTCGCCAAGTGTTTGCATTCTTCCCATTTTCTGCATCTCTGCTATGGGTGTTGATTTCATTGCTCCCAACATTATTCTAAGTGCCTGGTTTTGCACTTTATCTAGATCTTGTAATGTGGTGTTTGATGCAGGACACCACGCAGCTGAACCGTATTCCAGGTGTGGTCTTATGCCGTGCTGGTAAACTTTACTGAGTATATTTCCACTGTCTCCCCATGTGGTTCCACTTAGTTTTTTCAGGATAGCTAGCTTCCTCCTGGCTTTTGTTGTTGCTTTGTTTATGTGCTGCTTCCATGTCAGCTTATCATCAAAAGTAACTCCGAGGTATGTGGGTTGTTTGTCTTCTTTCAAGAGCTCTCCATCTATCTTGATATGACCAGCTTTTATTTTGGTGAGAGGGTAAAGAGTGTAGTGCTGCACTTATCTGTGTTAATGCTGACGCACCATCTATTAGCCCATAAGGTTAGGGCATCGATAGCTCTTTGTATTTGTTTAGTGGCCACTGTTGCATGTTCTTCCGTGCACCAGATCACCAGGTCGTCAGCATACATTGCCACTTTGATCCCGTGTGGTAGTTCAGCAACTAGGTCATTGATGTAAACCAAGAAAAGTGTGGGTGACAGGACTCCTCCCTGGGGGACTCCATGACGCAGTAGAACTTTCTTGCTCCTGCAACCATCTAATTGTACCCTGGCTCTTCTATTATGCAGGTATGCTTTTACCCATTTGTACATTCTTGAGCTAACCCTGCAATTTCGCAATTTCTTTAGGAGCCCTTCTTTCCAGACCTTATCAAATGCTTTCCTGAGGTCTATCCATGCTGCTAGTACCAGTTTCTTTTCTTGGAAGGCATCCTCAATCTCTTGGGAGAGGTAGGTTGCCTGATCTTCAGTAGAGTAGCACTGTCTGAAACCTGCTTGCTGTGATACCAGAAGGTTTTCACTTTCAAGGTACCACTGCATCCTAAGATTGATAATGCGTTCCATTGTTTTACATAGACAGCTTGTGAGGCTGATGGGCCTGTAGTTGGAGACTGTGTTGCCATCTTTTCCTGATTTGAGGAGTGGTATCATTATTGCTTCTCTCCACGCCTGTGGTACATTACCTGTGGACCAGCTTGTGTTCAAGATCTGCAGTAGCTTTGCTCTTGCTGCACTTCCCAGGTTTCTAATCATTTCATTGGACACTCCATCAGCTCCAGGGGATTTTTTCATTTTCAATTTGGATATTGCATGCTCCAGTTCTCTCATTGTGATTGGTGCCTCCATGACTTCAGGTATAGGTTCACCTTGTCCAATGTTTTGCTGGTTCTCTCGAACCTCCTGTTGTTTGTCTGGGCTGACTTTGACGTTATTGTCTTCTGCAAAGGAATCTGCAAAGTAATCAGCTGCATGTTTACCTGTTAAAATGTTTCTATCTTTATAAAGTGTGATCCTGGTATTTCTCCCTGTACCTTCATCATTTAGTTGTTTTATAAGTTTCCATAATTTCCTAGTATCTCTTTCTAGGTTCAGCGACTGTTTTTTCTTTCCAGCTACTCCGTCTGGCTTGTAACTTGGCTCTTTGAAATTTAGCCTTTGTTTGCTGATATTTGTTGTGATGTTCTTGGCTAGGTCTGTTCACATTTTCCAGTCTGCCCTTTTATAGTTCCACCTAGTGAGCGTGCTGCTGTCCGTGGTAAATTCATTGTGGATTTCCAGAAATACTGGTCTGTGGTCACTACCTCCAAGCTGCTTTCCAACAACACGTGTGATGTTCCATTCCAAGCCTGGTGAGTGGAATGCTAGGTCTGGTGTAGAGGTGGTGTGCCATGCTCTCGAGTAGAAGGTTGGCGAGTCTGCTGGCTGGTTAATAAGGATGAGATTATTCTCATCCTGCCAGCTCTCAAGTTCCTCACCTCTCTTGTCGATGTGATCGTAGCCCCAGCTCTGAGAGTGGCTGTTGAAGTCACCACACACCATAAGTCTCTCTTTATCAGGAATTGTGTCTAGTGCCAATGGTTTATCATTTGGGCAGTAGTAGTTCAGGAGATGGAATTCTGCACTGTCTGTTTTTAGGTGGAGCATCTGGTATTCTGCCCCTTCCATATATATACTTCAAGCTGACATGCGCTGATAGTTTGCACAGTTAATATGCATCAATTTTCAAAGTGATTTAGAAAATTTTCTTCATTCTTCATATTTTTGTAAATGGCAGCACTAAATTGAAGCCACATATTTGCTGAAAGCTGTACAACACTATTGCAGCATGTATATGAACGCACAAAGAATAATCCAACAGTTAACAAAGCTTCCACACAGTCGTGCTACGTACAATTGCTTGCTTATGAACAATTTATGTTCATTTGCGAAAGCATTCTCTCGACTGCTGCAGTGCTGGATAATAGTGAAAAAGAAGATAGTGGAAACTGTCCCATTCAATTGATTTTCTGTGCCCATGTGTTGATGAAGCCCGAAAGGGGAACAAATAATAGCAACATTTCCATAATTTAACTTCCATGTATGTCATAAGAGGCGACTAGTGAGGTTTTATGGTTGAGTTGGCTGTCTCGTCCCATGTAGGATCAAAGTGACCCATAAGTCATGATGAAGTTGGATGTGTCAGGAAAAAAGGTTCAGATATTGCAGCAACATACATCCTGCTAATTTGCAGTAGTTTGAAAATGAACGCAGAACAATAGACAACATAGGCATAACCTAACGTAGCAACTGCTTTCCCCGCAATTGATAGTAAACGCTCACGAGTTGTCGGGCCTGAAAGGGGAGCAAAGAATAGCAAAACTGTTTACCTTCCATGCATATTGTAAGAGGCGACTAAGGAGGTTATGGGATGGAATTGGCTGTCCCATCCAATATAGAGTCAGTGACCCAAAGTCTTGCTGAAGTCGGATATGTCAGTCCGAAAGCACAGAAATGCTGTATACCATGACACAGTGCTTTCCGTTCTACCGACTACATTCCACTAATTTGCGGGAGTTTGGGAATGAACGCAGAAGAAGAAGATTCCTATTTATATTATTTGTTTACCCATGTTACATCTGAAGCAACCTTGTTTATGTATTTATGTTTACAAGTAGACCTAATGGTTCTTGTAGTAGTGAGACCTAATGGCACATACTAGTGTTAAATGTTTGTGGTTCTCACAGAATTTACATACATGTGCAGTGTATGTGTTTTTATCGACCGGTCTATATTCATATTAACTTGAACATATATACGTTGGAAGTCTTGACTAAAAGCGCATCTTTATTTAGAGAAGCAGTATGGTCGTATTTGAAATATGTGTTAACTCAAGTTGCGAGGTGAATAGGTGTCCGCTGTACGGACCTGATTCAAATCCTGTCTACTTCCCCCAGTTTAAAAAAAATGTCTTCAGTTCTCACCATGCAACTGATGGTATAATTTCAACTAGTTTTAATTATTTTCAGGTTTTCATTATTTTTAGACCGGCGAGTATAAATGAATCTACTTTGTACTTAAATAAATGAAAGTAGCATAAATTGATACTTATGTGTTATTGTACATGTTATAAAGTTGTATAATGTGTAGAAAAAACATAAAAAATGGAGATAAATTATCAATTTAGCTTCAAATAAGAAATATTTCCAGTTAGAAATGTTTTCTTATGTTTGTTCTGTAATATCCAATAATATAAAGAAATATTTTAAGAAAATGAAAACTAACCCTTACTTCCCTACCCGCTGGTATCCACCTGACGTATACATTGTGGAATACATTGACAGTTCTTACTTTATCCATGCGAATAGGCATGCTAAATTTAGCGCTAACGTGTTTACCAGCATAGACTTCCAGTGTAATTTTCAAAAGTTGAAAACAGCTGTCGTATTGGCACAGTGACTGTGTGAATATGACCTTCGATTTTCTTCAAAACTTGGTAAGAATGGACCTACTTATGATTCAGTTGATGTTGATATGCAATTTTTAAAATAAAATGTTAGAGAGCGTGAATGAAGCGGATGTTGAAGGGAGAATTAGTATATCTAGGAGTTGAATGTAGCAACTATTTTTCCTGATCGGCCGGGATTGAAAGTTTTAACTATCTTTGTTCCCAATATTAAATATTATAATTTGGTAACTAGACTGGAAAATATATAAAACTTTGGGGCAGCTGCTCTGACCCGGAGAAGTCTTGAGAATTTCGCCCTGACCTGAAGATCTAGCAGTAAGGAGTGTTGGGGATGTCATTTCATAGAGTGAATGGGACCGAGAAGTCATGAAGAAGTTGAATGTGTCAGGCAGAAAGGTGCAGATATCATAGCAAAGCTGCAAGCCATGATACCACATTCTGTTATTCAGACTACATCCTATTATTCTGCGAAGGTTTAAGAACAGGAATGAAAGATGATAGCACCATGAATGTTTGAATTTATATTAATCATAAAAGGAAAGTTGTATAGCCTCCTAATTCTATTATACAATTTTTTTCTATTTACAAAATCAATGTTTTGCAACAGCGTTTGGCACACATCTCATGGTAAATTAAAATCATCTATATAAGAAATGGTTAATATACATTTTAAATTTACATTTATGGTGGTGTTGTGTCTGAGATGTGAATATACAGAATAACAAGAATTCCATAGAAAGATTTAAAAAAAAACCCAAGGTAAATATGACCTCAAATATGAGTGAAAAGAGAATTGCTAAGAGAAATAAAAACAAGATATAAATATTGTGGTCATTTAAAAATATGTGGCAACATCTTCTTGAAGATCTAACGGAAAGGATAAGTTGAAGAATATTGAATAAGCGGCAGGTAGATACAAATGGGGATGAAACATCAAAAGATGGACATTTTACACTTTGACAGAGTGTACCACCAAGACAAAGAGAAAATGTTGAAGATTTGTTAAATTTTCATGACTTTACACAATATCACTTGTTCACAAATATAAATTATAAATGGTAAACTTTATTGCTTTCACACTGTCATTTTTCACAGGTTCATCTATAATGGAAACATGCTTAGTACCTGATAAACGTGGATTGTGGTCAATATGCATACCTATCAAACTATGTCCACTAGAAAATGTAGATGTACGTACAGCTGTGTTTTTGTTTGTATATTCAGTTTTAAAATCTGCTCTTCTGTTTAGAAGTTAAAGTTGAGAGGTTTCTATTACTTGTATCCATTTCAGCTAAGATTATGACATGCATCCTTTCTAGAGGGCGATCTAGAGTGGTTTGAGGTACAGAGTTGAGTAAGGCAGGGATGCACACTCTCCCCATACCTGTTCTATATCTACTCAAAAAATATAATGAGGAATGTGATATAAGACTTACACAATGCTGACTCCCACACTTTCTTCTTCAGCGTACATTCTCCAACGCCTGCTAATTTCTCTTGTAGCAGGACCATGGTCATATTAGATTTTCAGCAGGATGTAGTCCGGAGAATGGAAATGCGCTGTTTCGCCATTTTATTTGCGCCAATGGCCCGACACATCCGTCTTTGACGGAACTTCCACACTTTAAACATCGGTGGTTTTGAAATCCCTGAACTACGGTACGCAGACAACACTGTGCTCCATCCAAATGATATAAAGTGATTGGAACAACTAATCAAAAACACAAATACAGCGAATCAGAAGTGTACATTTGGCTGCAGTCAGTTGAGTCCTGTTCTGAAACAGAATGACAACTTGCTCTGGTCTGTCCATAATTTGGTAGTCAATACCTCACGATGATTTGTGATTAATATAATGTTTGCAGAAACAGTTTAGGGGAAATGACTTAATGATCTTATGTACATTTTGGTTATAAATAAATGTGTGCACATATAAGCGGTTAGAAGTAGATCAATTGACTGGTTAGAAGTCATTGATTAATTGGTATGCTGGCTTCCTAATTAGGTGGTCAAAGTTTATCTTGGCACAGAGAATTAAATGACCTTCATTATGATAACATATTTGTAAATCTTGTGAGATCAAAACCTGTACATCAAATGAAAAAAAACAAACTGGTAAAAGTTGACAACCATACATAATTATCCTTCTGCGTTTGCTTTTCATACATCAACAATAGTGAATTTTTGCAAAGGAAACTATCTGATTAAACAATTCTGTACCTGCATACAATTTTGCATGCACTGCGATAGACTACAGCCAAATTCTGCTTCTTTCAGTAGTAATGTGCTGATATGCAATAAATGTTAAGCCATCTTGGGCCCAGGAAAAACTTTTAACATTTATTGTGTTTATGTTACTGCAGTCATTTTTTGTTCCCAAAATTCTTCAAACATTGTAAATGTATAGCCTCATCAGTACATATGAGCGATTGTGCAGCATCTTTCTCTGCGTTTGCTCTGATTACCAAAACAAAATTTCATGTGATTTCCACCTGGGAGCATGAAGTACATTGTACAGCTGGTGTTTCAGTGGAGTTGCTTTATTTGTGCATTCTGGTCCAGCAAAAAAAAAAGATTTTTGCATGCTTTTATTTCAGGTGAGCTTCTCTATCCTGTGACAACCTTCCTGTCCTGTTTGTCATTAGGAAAAAGAGTATCTGCTCTATACTTTACCAATTTATCACCTACTGTGCCCTTCGGCTTTGTAGGCTAAAATGTCTCACAGTGGTAGTTTCCAAGGAGATGGTGAGCAGAGATTTATACATGGATTAATTACGACTATCTCACAAGGTATTCCGCTGTTATTGAACTTGTCCTATGTAATTAGATGCCATTGCTCACTATGTTCTCAGATAATGGCATCTTGACTGTGAACATCTTCCAGTATCAATAATTGCTCAAACAGTAACGTTGAACTAGTGTTGGTATGTCCCGTTAGCAGGAGTTTCGTTAACTGACACTGTGTGAACACTTCATCCAAGTTTGAGCTTCTGCCCACATTTTCTTTGTGCCAAGGTAGTATGGTATTGTGTCTTTACCTTTCCACTTAACCTGCTGCAATAATATAGCAGAAAGCTTGGAGCATGAACATTGCTTTCATTATGGCTTCGATTTTTGAATTATTTTTTTGAACATGACGCTGCCCTTTATTAATGTGCTACCTACATATGTACTCAGTTTACGACCTTCTCTCCAAAGAGTACTAACTATTCACATTTATATGAGCTTGCAGAAATCACAACCTGACCATCCAAGCCAGCTGCTGTCTTGTGCAGTGCTGCAACAGTATTTTGGCTGTGGGGACAGAGAGTTGTTTATTGGAGTTATTTGAATAGTGCAATAAAGTTCATTCCATTTCACACAAGATTAGAAACTTATGTTTCCAGTGTGCACAACGAGGAGGTTTTTTTAGGATCTTAGTTATCTACTAACCCTGGGATTGCATGAGAGCAATGTATATCCCTGTGTGCCTCATGTAGTGTAATTATTTTTCCTCATTAACTCTCAAACTCATATAGATTAGCAGGATGTAGTCAAGAGAACACAATGCATTGCATTATGGTTTACTGCTTGGTTGTGATATCTGTGCCTTTCAGCATGACAAATTTGACTTCAACATGGCTTCTGAGTCACTTTGACCCTCTACAGCCAAACACCTCCCTCCAAGTTTCCTTAGTCGCCTCATACTTTATGTGTGCAGACAAGTGTTGCTATTCTCTTTTCTCTTTTTCAGGACTTGGCAAGAAATAGGCATAGTGTAATTCAAGCATATGTTACAAGGTCTCTTATGCTTTCATGTATTTGAATTTGATCTGATTTGTTTTAGTTTAATGTTTTTATCTCAAATCACCACATAATTAAAAATCAAATTATTTTATTCGAGTTATCAACTTATGTTCTTTAAACTATACCATATTCTTTATATCACAGGTTAATGCTCAGAAGCTTCTTCTTCTTCTTTCGTTCACTTGAAACATGTCTATATCTGTAATTCTGTCTCCTTAATAAATTTCACTGTCTTTTGTAGTTCATACAGTGTCCCATAGAGTTTTGATTCCAGTGTTGTTTTCTCTGGCCAATATGTCTGCCTCAGCGTTTCATGCTCAGAACACTCTTGAAGTATATGTTTGGCACTCTGTGCTGCCTGTACACATGGCCGTGTTGCCAATCTTGAACTTTGTATACATGTGACTGCGGAGTCGGTTGTGTCCTGTTCTGAGACGTAGAATTATAACTTGTTCTGGTCTGTTCATAATATGATAGTCATCTTGTGTTGGTGTTTGTGGCTTTCTTATTGACTTGATCATCTGTTTTTTCTGATGGTAGGTGATTGGTATATCTGGTTGGTCTTCGGCAGCACCTTCCTTAGCCAGTTGGTCTGCTTTTTCATTTCCTGGTATTCCACAGTGAGAGGGTATCCACTGCATGGTTACCCTATACTGGTAAGACAATTCGCTAAGTAGTTTTTTCAAGTCTGTTAGTTTTCCAGACTGGAGAGCTTGAAGCATTGACCTTGCATCTGTCAGGAATACCACAGGCTGTAGGCCAGAGTTGGAGTTCAGCAGTCTTTTAGCTGCCACACTAATTGCCTGGATTTCTGCATCATAATTATTGCAGAATTTTCCCGTCGGTGTTCTGATTGTATCTCTAGGCTTGTGTGGATATTCTATATATACACCTGCACCTCCATTCCTCACAGCATTCTGTGCTGACCCATCTGTGTATACTCTGACCCATATATCTTGTGTCCTCATCCAGGAAACTGAGGGTGACTGGCCTTCGCTGCACACTGTTCTGTTCGTCCTCGCTTAGTATTCCTTTCACATGGGTCTGAATGTATATTGGCATTCCATGCCTTTCACTCCACGGGGTTTGTTCTGGTACAGGCCTTAAGGGACTGTCAACTTCAGGTAGGTCTGTAAGTTGTCTGCGGAGTCGTTTAGCTTAATGGATAAAACTGCTTCTTTTCAGTCGTCCCATTGCTAGATTTTGGAATCTTTCCTTCATTGGATGACATACACTGAAACTTTTCTGCCTGAATTAGTACTTTTGTGTCTCTGCGTTCGCCAAGTGTTTGCATTCTTCCCATTTTCTGCATCTCTGCTATGGGTGTTGATTTCATTGCTCCCAACATTATTCTAAGTGCCTGGTTTTGCACTTTATCTAGATCTTGTAATGTGGTGTTTGATGCAGGACACCATGCAGCTGAACCATATTCCAGGTGTGGTCTTATGCCTTGCTGGTAAACTTTACTGAGTATATTCCCACTGGCTCCCCATGTGGTTCCACTTAGTTTTCTCAGGATAGCTAACTTCCTCCTGGCTTTTGTTGTTGCTTTGTTTATGTGCTGCTTCCATGTCAGTTTATCATCAAAAGTAACTCCGAGGTATGTGGGTTGTTTGTCTTCTTTCAAGAGCTCTCCATCTATTTTGATATGACTGGCTTTTTGTTTTGGTGAGAGGGTAAAGAGTGTAATGCTGACACACCATCTATTAGCCCATAAGTTTAGGGCTTCGATAGCTCTTTGTATTTGTTTAGTGGCCACGGTCGCATGTTCTTCCGTGTACCAGGTCGTCAGCATACATTGCCACTTTGATCCCATGTGGTAGTTCAGCAACTAGGTCATTGATGTAAACCAAGAAAAGTGTGGGTGACAGGACTCCTCCCTGGGGGACTCCATGACGCAGTAGAACTTTCTTGCTCTTGCGACCATCTAATTGTACCCTGGCTCTTCTATTATGCAGGTATGCTTTTACCCATTTGTACATTCTTGAGCTAACCCTGCAATTTCGCAATTTCTTTAGGAGCCCTTCTTTCCAGACCTTATCAAATGCTTTTCTGAGGTCTATCCATGCTGCTAGTACCAGTTTCTTATCTTGGAAGGCATCCTCAATCTCTTGGGAGAGGTAGGTTGCCTGATCTTCAGTAGAGTAGCACTGTCTGAAACCTGCTTGCTGTGATACCAGAAGGTTTTCACTTTCAAGGTACCAGTGCATCCTAAGATTGATAATACGTTCCATTGTTTTGCATAGACAGCTTGTGAGGCTGATGGGCCTGTAGTTGGAGACTGTGTTGCCATCTTTTCCTGATTTGAGGAGTGGTATCATTATTGCTTCTCTCCACGCCTGTGGTACATTACCTGTGGACCAGCTTGTGTTAAAGATCTGCAGTAGCTTTGTTCTTGCTGCAATTCCCAGGTTTCTAATCATTTCATTGGACACTCCATAAGCTCCAGGGGACTTTTTCATTTTCAATTTGGATTTTGCATGCTCCAGTTCTCTCATTATGTTTGGTGCCTCCATGACTTCAGGTATAGGT
Organism: Meghimatium bilineatum; assembly: GCA_034231615.1. Taxonomy (NCBI): domain Eukaryota; kingdom Metazoa; phylum Mollusca; class Gastropoda; order Stylommatophora; family Philomycidae; genus Meghimatium; species Meghimatium bilineatum. The sequence continues at coordinate 44,905,550 of CM067298.1, forward strand.
TCGCCTTGTCCAATGTTTTGCTGGTTCTCTCGAGCCTCCTGTTGTTTGTCTGGGCTGACTTTGATGTTATTGTCTTCTGCAAAGGAATCTGCAAAGTAGTCAGCTGCATGTTTACCTATTAAAATGTTTCTATCTTTATAAAGTGTGATCCTGGTATTTCTCCCTGTACCATCATCATTTAGTTTTTTTACAAGTTTCCATAATTTCCTAGTATCTCTTTCTAGGTTCAGCGACTCTGTTTTTTCTTTCCAGCTACTCCGTCTGGCTTGTAACTTGGCTCTTTGAAATGTAGCCTTTGTTTGCTGATATTTGTAGTGATGTTCCTGGCTAGGTCTGTTCTCAGCCTGCTGTCTAGATGTTTCCATCTCATTTTGCAGCTTTTCCAGTTCATCATTCCAGTAGGATTTGTAATTTTTGCGTACCCCCCTGGGTATGGTTTTACTAGCAGCATGTAGTATACATCTATTAAATTCACTCACTGCTCTATTGATGTCTTTGTCCAAGTTCATGTCCTTAGCTAGAACACTGGTTAAATGCTGGTACATTTTCCAGTCTGCCCTCTTATAGTTGCACCTAGTGAGCATGCTGCTGTCCTTGGTAATTTCATTGTGGATTTCCAGAAATACTGGTCTGTGGTCACTACCCCCAAGCTGCTTTCCAACGACATGTGTGATGTTCCATTCCAAGCCTGGTGAGTGGAATGCCAGAGGTGGTGTGCCATGCTCTCGAGTAGAAGGTTGGTGAGTCTGCTGGCTGGTTAATAAGGATAAGATTATTTTCATCCTGCCAGCTCTCAAGTTCCTCACCTCCCTCTTGTCGATATGATCGTAGCCCCAGCTCTGAGAATTAGAATTCAGAGAAGTAGCTGTTGAAGTCACCACACACCATAAGTCTCTCTTTATCAGGAATTGTGTCTAGTGCCAATGGTTTATCATTTGGGCAGTAGTAGTTCAGGAGATGGAATTCTGCACTGTCTGTTTTTAGGTGGAGCATCTGGTATTCTGCCCCTTCCATATATATACTTCAAGCTGACATGTGCTGATATTGTTTTTAACAAGTGTCATAATTCTGTCCTTTCGGTCAGATCGGTAGCAGTGGTAGCCTCTGATTTTGAAGGCTTTGTCGCTGCTGAGGTGTGTTTCTTGTATACAGCATATATTGTTCTTCACTGAGGACATTTTCAAGTTCCAATTTTTTGCTGTATCCATCTCTTTTACTGTTGACACCCTCAGCATTCCAGTGCATTATTTTTATTGGTCGTTTGTTTTTTTGGCCAGTAGCTCTATTCCCTTGCCTCCTGACTCCTCGAGACAATTGAGAAGGACTTTCAGTAACTGAGGTTGGGCCCTTTCGAGGTATAGGGCCCGGCACCGTCCCTGCCTGAACGTCCGCCACAGGGCAGGCACCATAACTTTTTATAGATACAGACATGTTTCCATTGTGTTTTGTGCGTGGCATCCTGATTAATTATCTGTGCGCCTTATGGCTGGATGCCTCCGTCTTCAGCACTCTGCTTACTATGGTCCTGCTCGAATGGGACTGCCCGACCAGTCTTAGTTTCCAGCCCCTGATGGCTGAACTAAGCCCTATCACCACTGAAAATAAGCTGAAAATAGATATTTTGTTATTGTGTCTTAGTTTTATATTTATCTTCTAAATTCATGTTTCTTTTTAGGATATGAGAAAACTATTTGGTCATGCAGGTGATGTTAAAGACATACATTCTACAAAATTGTAAGTATATGAATAAACATGTCATAAACAATTGAAAACAACATAACTTAAATATTTATGTTTCATTGTCATCATCATGGGACATTCTTTCCAGAACGTGATTTTCCTTATGGATTCTCTGAACACTCTGCGATTTTGGGCAAGTTGGCCTGCCACAGCTAGAGACATGTTTAAGCAATCTAATATATCACTGCACCATTGTCGTCGTTGCTGTTAACTCTTCTTTTAGCTATTAATCTTTCCTTTCTATTATGTATCTTTATATGGCCAAAAAACACAGCTTTCTTGTTAAGATGTTTAGGCACTTTCATGTTGGGGTTATTTTTCTGGAGCTTGCTTTCAAACCCAGTGGGCTGATCCAACAGAGTGGGGCCAGAGACGACCAAAAACATTTTCAACTGGTACAATGCTGCTTTGACTTATCTCTTCCCTGAGTTCCTTTATGTGTAGTGGGTTTGAGGCGTACTTTATCGCTGCCACCTACAGTCTGCCGGCACACAAAATGTGTGCCATGTTTGGAAAGATTAGTAGGATCATCGTGTCCTGGATTTGATGGTTTCACCTCAGGTTTCCCTTTCCTCCAGCTAGTTTCTGGGTGTCAGCTGGTCTCGATAGGGTGATTTCAATGCACACAATGACAGAAACACCATGGGAAACAACATAGAGGAACTATGCAACACCAGCAACATAATAATGTTACAAGATTCCTCATCCACACCCATACTCCTCCACAGAGCCAGGGAGACATTCAGACCCAACTATATATTATCTGCAGACCTCCAAAATGACAGTATGCTGAGAGTCCTTGGTGACATAGGAAGTGACCATCGCTCATACTGCTCTAAATCTCACAAACAAGAACCATTTGATTTTTTGAGTGTCTGTATTCTTTGCACGATATTGTTTTCATAATTTTCTTATAGTGTCATTGTTTATTCTATCTCTTTTTGTTATTCCCATGACTGTTCCCGGGCATTTCATTTCGCATAATGAAATTCTAGTTTCTCTGTCAAAGAGTCCAGGTAGCATAATGTTGGCATGAATACTTTGTTTATTAACATTCTTCTAGAGATCGTGTCGATGTTCTGATGTTTAGCATTGGTGATAATTGATATAAAACTATTTGATTTCTGGCATCTTGTTTCTGTGGATTAAGTACTCTTCTCGGTAGGTCCATAGTTTCTCTTGTTAACACTGTCAAAAGCTTTTTTGTGGTTGACAAATGAGATGACCAGTTGTTTGTTATAAGTTGTTTAAATGTGAAAAGGCTGTCCTTGCAGCCCACGTCCCCTCTAAAACCAACTTGGTTTCTACTTATCTGGGGTCTATGCATGGTCTTAGTCTTTTTTTCTATCTTTGCGTATGCCTTCCCAACTTGGCTCGGTAACGATATCCCTCTGAATTTGTCTAGTCTCTCATTGAACCCTTGTAATTCCATATAGGTATTATTGTTGCTGTCTTCCAGTGTTCCTCTCTCATTCTATAACATGTTGAATATTCTGTGTAGCCATTTTACTGCAGTGTTGCCACATTTGTTTATTAATTCTGTTGTTATTCCATCTTCACCCTGGGCCTGTGTATTGCGATATTTTTCAATGCCTCAACTTCTGATATTATAAATATCTGGTTATGTTGCTTGTTTCCGATTTCAGCAGTTCTTTCTATTCTTTGAAAATTCTTTTTTCTTATGTTCTGTGTTGAATAAAAGTTTGCTATCTTTGTCATTTATAATTGTTGTCAATGTATTGATAATACATTGTTAAATGTATCATCTCTAGTTCTCACTGCTTTAACGCTTTTATAAAATTCTCTAGGATTTGATTTGCAAATATTTGAGATCTGTTATCCATATAATTCCCATGTTTTAAAAATTAATATATATATATATATATAAGAAGTAAAAACGAAGAAGTAAAAACACAAAAAATAAAGATCTTCCATACATGATAAAAACAAAGAACACCTCAGAGACTATATATATATAGTCTCTGAGGTGTAATTTGTTTTTATCATGTATGGAAGATCTTTATTTTTTGTGTTTTTACTTCTTCGTTTTTACTTCTTCTTCCACCATGGCGTTCTTTTAGCTCAGGCTCTTCCTCGTTTCTTTTTCTCCACTGTTTTCTGTTAGCATCTCCATTAGGCAGGATTTAAACTTATTCCATTCTATATTCTCTGTGGATTCAGGTAATGATTAAAATTTTCTTGTTAAGTCATCTCTAGTTTCTGCAGTATTTCTTCTTTTTCTAGTTCATTCTTTTATTGTGTAGGGTGTTTTAGTTGTGCTTTTTGCTTTTGTCCTTACTGCAATCATATTTATTACTATAGGCCGATGGTCTGTGTCTTTGGAAATGATTCTGGCATCATTTATGGTGTATTGCTGTCTCAATCTCACCAGTATAAAGTCTATTTGTGATGTGTGGTTTATATTACTCTATTTATACAATGATTTGACATGGCTTTTTCTTCTTCGTTTGCTTGTTTTATTTCTTCTATAAACTTGACTGGGTTTTATAACTAGTACAGAGGTCCATAGAGTTTTTTTTCCACTGTTGTTTCTCTGGGCCAGTGTATTTGTCTCAACATTTCATATTCCTGAAGAATATGCTCTGCTGTCTGATGTGCCTGTCCACATGGCTTTTACGATCTTGGAACATTGTATTGGTTATTATAAGGTCGTTTTCTATGCATAGTTTGATAAATTCTTCCCCATTGTGGTTTGAAATTCTCCATTATGGTTTGGGGCATCACCCCAAAGGTGGTCAAAGAAAGTCTTGTGTTGATAACATCAAGGAATTGTGCGGGCATAATTTTTATACTCTTTATCTGTATTGCTGAGGATAGGAATATTTGGCGGCAACTTTTTGTGTGCAATGGCTCCAATATGGCACTCCTACAACCATCACGATTTATGGGTTTTATTATGTTATATAACATAATCTATGAATTCCCCTCCACCTTTTTTGGCGTTCTTTCTCAAACTCACATCAGATCTCTCCTATAGCAGGATATTCCTACTATATTTCCAGTAGGATGTAGGCCAGAAAATGGAAATGTGCTGTATCACTTTTTATTTGTGCCAATGATCCAACACATCTGTCTTCAGCATTGACTAATGCATTCAGTGTTTTTACCACTTCTACTGCACTAGTTTTCATTCTTACATGCTGGTCGCTATGCTCAAAGCTAACCACGGTCAAGCATGCAAGACATTTTTGTTGCTTTTTGTATTGCTATCGATGTGGTCACAGATACCCATAAGCTATGACTAAAATGTTAGTTTTGGGAAAATTAATTAGAGCACCAGTAATAAATTGCATTTTTGGTTTTCAGAAATCAAGATGATTTTATAAATGGCAATTCTTTCATGCTTTGTACATTTCAGATTCATCTTCATTCGTTATGCCAAAAAAGAGGAGGTTATTCGTGCAGAGACTATGTTTGGTTATCTCGAAGCTCGTATTGCCAATGTTCATATGAAAGAGAAAGATGTGCACATACAGGACACCGAAAACAAGACTGAAAAGCAGAGGGGGAATATAAATGGAGTTGAATCACATGGGATGAGTAATGAAACTGGTGTGGCAACATTCAATACCTTGCCAAGTACAAGAGGTAACATGAACACATCACATCCATATGTGAGAGATACCATCAGTGATAGAAATATTAGTGCTGAGAAAGGTTCAGGACAAATGGAATCATTATTTGGAAGGTTCCACATAAATGGAAAACTAAATGGTTGCTATAGAGAACAGGAGATCCAGGATACATTATTGTCCACACGTTGTCTCCAATCTGAAATTACAATGAGGGAAAATAGACCACACACAGCTTCAGTAGGTAAGCATTAAAAAATGTTTTGTCATATATCTCTTGAAATACATGTCTCATTAAATAATAAAACTAAATGCTGAAGCTTGTTGAAATGTATATAAAAAATGTGCTGTTTTTTTCTGTCTATTCTGTACATTGATGGTATTGGCATCTGACATGTCTGAAGCCAATTCGTCCTGCTTCATCAACAACTTCCATCATATTATGAAGTTCAGATCTGAGATCTCAACTTCCCATGTGAACTTCCTTGATGTATCTGATATAACTCTCATGTCTAAGGACATCATTACAAACTAACTGATGTTTATAACTTTCTCCTACACCTTTTCTTCCACGCTGAGCTCATGCACCCTTAGATGGTTGATGGATAAGTGAGCTGAGCAATTATAGAAATGTCCCTAGTGATGTATTTGGTTCCTAATCAAGAGCTGAAAGGTGTATAGATTTCACTATCTCTGGTCATTTATATTTTTAATATTTAAACAAACAGTAAACAGAATAAGAATTTCATTTTTCATCAGTGGCTTGTCAGTTGGTAAATGGATTTGTACACTGGAAATAGACATATCTCATTGATGTGCAGTAGATATGGACAAACAGTACTTTATTTCAGAATACTCCTAGTGTAACAGTTATAGGAAGTTGTTTCTTTATTCTATTATGCTCTAATTCCTGAACATCAAGTGTTAACCGTATTGTTATAGTCTTAAGTATCATTTGTGTCTCCAACTCTTTTGAATTTGAAGTTGAGGTATTTATTTTAAATAAAATAAATTTTATTTATATGTTTTGTTGAATTTTGCAGATTCTAGATGCTCAGAAAAAAAGTCATTATTTGTGGCAAATATTGAGTCTGAGGTAAGTACATTTTCAAATAGTTCAGAATTCATGAATTGTGTGATAGTTTATTACTGTAAGATTGTTAACTGAAGAGAATAATTAATACTTTTTATGTGTGCTTTTGGTATGATGACATCTTTGCAAATAAACATATACTTCTGGGTGTACTCTGCTCAATGCTGTGGTAACAGAATTGCAAAACTATTCAATTCTTTATTTTCATAAAATATATATACAAAAAAAGGTTATTGTGTTTTTCAAGTGTTTGGCGTGCAAGTCTGTGCATCCAGCAGCACAGCACTCCACGTGACTGTAACAAATGTAGGCCTGTGAAAGCTCGCAACCACTGGCCTTGAATAAGTATGTAGTTGATCCTAATATTTCGTTAAATTTTTGTTTTTCATTGAGTATTAATTTATTGTTCTTTTGTTAAGGATACCTTAAAAAAGATGCTAATACCGTATCATCCAGTAGATGTCAAAATAGTAAACAGCAAAGGAAAGATGTAAGTGTTCAGATATCAATTCTGTTGCATGCATTTCTGTTTTCAACTACTACACTCCATGTACACTGTTTGCTAATCACTAATGGAGATGCAAGAATTTGAATAAATGGTAACCTGACAATATTAGGAACACACTTTCCAGCAATTATGCACATCCTAATAGAATGTAGAATATGATATATTTAGTACATCCATATGCTACAAAACATATCTTGTCTGTAAAAGTAGCATAAAGCTCATCAGTAAATTCCTTGCCAATTGGCATAAATGATCATGGATCTCCACAGTTCACTATCACCATTGTTGACTATCAGCTCAGTTTCTTAACCTCTTTCATGCCACTGCACTAGACTGTCCAGAATCTTGTAATTATGCCTCCAATTTCTTCCTGGAATTTTTGATGTTCACACTACGTTTTCTGTTCTGCCTCTTCTCATAATGTACGAAAGAACAATTCTTCTTTCCTTTTCTTAGAAGTTTTCTGTGTGTATTGATCTCTTGTTGCACCTTCCCATTACTTTTCTTAGGTTCCATGATACATGCATAAGTAGCACTTTATGCATGTGCTAGAATATATGCATACATGCACAGCTGTTGAGATATATCGGTGACTAAAAAAATTATAATTTAACATATGAAGAACCATGCTATTAAAATAATGCTTAAAAGAAATGCTGTCACAATTAGTGGTATGGAAACTTCTGTGTTCTTGTCCCTCAGACTTCAATATTTATTTCATTGATAAAACTTGCTGTCTGTTGGGGGTCATGCTTTTGTACCCCAGTTGTTTTTTTTTGTTTGGTGTGGCTAATTGTAGTTGGTGCAGGACCTTCTCATAGTATGAATAGGTTTGATGAACGGAGAAGCTACATTCCATCATTCTCATTTCTCTCCGTTTTGTTTAGTTTATAGTGCATTGCTTGCATGTAGTCTCCATTTGATTTATGGTTCCATTCTGTATTTATCTCAATCTTGATAAAGACCTTTTGGTTGAAATATAAATACAGAGTATTGTTCAATGTAAAACTTCATGTTGATGTTTACATCTTGTGAGAGAGTACTGCCCAGGTAGGTGAAACTATTTACTGTTTGAAGCTCTTCTTCTTTGATCCTTATATTTACAGTGTGAATACTGGCCTTCTGATACACCTATGAACTCTATGGCATAAAACAAGAAATGGAAAACTTGGTCCAATTATACAACAACACTGCAGTTGTTCTTTGTTGCATTATTAGTGAATGAAAGAAGATCCTCAAATGAAGATTTAAGTGTGGTTTTGTTTGTTGTGCGTTGGACATGACCTCTGTGTTTGATGGTAAATCCAAAGTTGTTGCAGGCTTCAGCAAATATCTGAGTGTGCAGACATTCCACAAATAAAGGTTTGATAATCATTTTTGTGTTTTTACTGCAATGGTTGGGGCACTTGCCAGTCGCTACATGCTGGCCAGGTCAAGTTAGGCAGGCTATTTGCAGGGCACCTTTTCTAGCCCACTTCCCCTTACTATGGGGTGTTGAATCCTGAATAGGATTGTTCCGTTGAGCAGAGATGCTGCCACATCCCATTTCTGCCTTGGGTTTAAACAGGAGGTGCCTCTTTGCCCTGATCTGCCTGTGTGCAGAGTTGTGACTGCAGCTTGAGTATTCCACATTTTCTGGTTTCCCACAGGACGTGTGTGAAAAAAGTTTATGGATGATAATAATTATGACTAGCGCTGAATTATGCTTAAAGTGTGGAGGAGTTGCGCCATTCAAAGACCATACTCTCTTCCTGATCCAACAGTAGAGGTGACAAAGAAGAGTTAGGCATAGGGTTGGCGAGCCCATCTCAGGATTCAAAGCAACCCAAAAGTACCATGCTGAAGTCAGATGTGTTGGACCAAAAAATGTGTACATACTTAGACATGCTGTGAGCCACAATGCAATCATTTCAATCAAATCATTACCTTTTGTGAACCTGCAGAAATGTAAAGAGAAATGCTGATGTTGTTTTATTAATATTCTATTACATTTAACATGGGACAAATGACGACTTGTGATAAAATATTCCAATCTCTCGCTTAAGACGGATGTGTCGGGCCATTAGCGCAAATAAAACGGCGACACAGCGCATTTCCATTCTCTGGACTACATCCTGCTGGAAATCTAGAATGGATCATGGTCCTGCTACTAGAGAGATCCAGCAGGAGTTTGAGAATGAACGCTGAAGAAGAAGAAGAATATTCCAATCTATCTACTGTAACCTGCGTAAACAGCAATGACAGTGCAGTTATCTTATGTATCTGTTCTTATGGCATACTCAACATTTTCTGCAGCAGATCATTTAAACGCTACCAATGTCAACAAAAAAACATCTTATCCAAAGTATCTTCATTCCAACTCTGTGCTACCAATGTCAAACATGGTCCTTAACAACAAAACATAAGAGACAACTGGTTACAACAGAGATGAGATGTCTGAGAAAACCCACAGGAGTGACCAGAAGACACTGAATTAGAAACTAGGTCGTAAGAGAAAGAGTGGGTGTCATATCAATTCTACAATACATACAAAACCAACAGATACAATGGTTTGGTCATCTGGAAAGAATGCCATATGATTCTTTAGTTTATAAAGCATATACGAAGAGAGGAGAAGCAGACAGAAGAGCCAAGGCTAGACCTAGAGTACGCTGGGTTGACATCATCAAAGAGACATTACACGAACACCAAATAACATTATCTAAAGCTGCCAGAAAAGTGAGAACAAGAACATTGTATCTCCCTCGACACCCGTAAAGGGTAAAAGAAGATCATTTATCTCAATGGCAGTCTTCATCTTTTATTTCTTAAGTATAGTCGTCTGTATCCCCAATGCTAATTGTCCATTTGATTTTGTAAAACCTGTCCAGGTCATTCATTCCATTATCAGACAGAATGTCTTAGAAACTTAAATTCTTAGTTTTTGTGAGTTCCCACGTTTATGTATGCATTAATTATTTTTTATTTACATGTCAGAGTGATCTCATAGTTCACATTGCTAATAGAAGTATATTTTTGCATGTACATTTTTTTTCCATCTCAATTTTTGATAAATTTGTCATCAGGTTTGCATTTGTCAAAATGAAAACAGAGGAATATGCAAAACAAGCAATTAAAGATCTTCATAACAAACAGCAGAAGACAAAAAAATTATTGGTTGACTTTAACAAAGATCTTGATAGGAGTGACAGTGATTATATGTCAGGTCAGTATTGAAACTGGTTATAATCTGTGAGAAGGAAGCAAATGAAAATAAACTAAATTTGTAAAAGAAAGTTGAATGTTGGTTACATAATATTTTTTTAAATATGTTACGAATTAAATAAGTATGGAAACAGGAGGCTCAGAATGAGATATTAAATCAAGAATAATGAAGGTCAAAGCATCTTTTATATTTAAGAAATATGATTGAAAAACAAAACTATGTACAAAATAAGACTCTTCAATGGTACTTACTTATCCAATCCCTTGGGTTGTGAGCTTTCACTCTTCCCTTTGCCAGGTGGTGGTAGGTGCATGTCTTCAACTGTCTTGTCTGTGTTAAGGGTGTTAGTTATGGAGGGATTTGGTGGTAACAGTTGTTTTTGTATGTCTTGTAGTGCAGGACATTCAATAACATGGTGTTTTACTATTTCCTCCTCTTGCCTGTTGCTGTATGGTGTGTGGTTGATTCATTTGTTATTTGTTGATTCATTGGGCAGCTAATTTAGTACATATGCCAGACATCGCCTGTCAAAGATACCTCTTTATGGTGAGCTGGAGAAGTGTACACAATCTCAAGGTGGCAAAAAAAAGTACTGCAAGTCTCGTTAAAGACTTTATTGAAAGCCTTTGAACCAAGATACATGGAAAGAACTTGTACAAAATAGATTTACATGGCGTTCTGCAGTAAAAAAGGGCGTATTATCTTGTGAAAAGAGAAGTGCAGCAGCTCAACCGTAGAGAGTAGCTAGAAAGTCATGAATAGATAAAAATCCACCTACAGTGGTCATTCTATACCCGAACTGTCCAAGGAAATTTATTAGCCTTCTACGAACTATTAGACATGGAAATAATTCAGACTTAATTTTAAAAAGTGGATGTAACAAATGGTCATCATCACTTGTGTTTGACAAACACATAATTCTTTGTAGGTGTTAAGTTGTACATGTGTTACTGGCAGCCTAAATATTATGGTTTTATCTTTGCGGTGTAATCTATTTATGCTGTCATGTGGATTTGGTTGGGACCTTTTCAGCCAGTGGCTCATCCACTGTTATAGTTGTTGTGGATAATGTGTTTAGCTGTTTTAAGGTTGATGGAAATTCTATAGTTGCTCCCTGTTTATCAGCACTTTCATTATTCCAAAATACCTGTGTGGTCTGGTATTTAGTATTGATGCCATAAGATGTATGTTTGTATCTTGAAGTATGTTTCTTATGGTCTTCTCTGCTGTTGGATTCCAGTTTCCAAGTGCTTGTAGAGCAGTCTGTGACATTGCTAGGTTTTTTGATGTGTTGCATAATTGTTTTGTATTTGGTGGTAATGTATGAGTGTTTCTGATATTTCTTTCACCTCTGCTTCATAGTTGCTGCAGAACTCTCCATAAGGAACAGATAACTGTATTGATGTTTTATCAGGGAGGACTATGAGAGAGCCATATCCTGCATTTATGGTGGCTTAAAATAATAACTCAAATGCTAACCCATCTGTGTATGCTTGGATTCAGTACTTGGGGTAGGAGTCGATAATCTCTAGTGCAATGGACTTAAGGGTGTTTTGGTTCATTGCCTTTGTTACTGGCTTGTCAATTAGTGTAGTGTTTATTTGGGGCAGTATGAGGGATGCATTTGGTGGGATATTTGATACTCTTTCAGATTAATCTCTGTCCTCAGGGAAGGGATGTTTTTTGTTTTAGTCTTGTTCTGTGTCCATTTGTTGACTACTTCTTTGTTAGGATGGTTTTGTGGGAGTCGTTTGTATCTTTCCACAGTTGGCTTTTCTCTTCTAATGTCTAGTAGCTCTATGTTTGCATAAATTTCACTGGTCACTGTTGATGTTCATCTCATGCCACCACAAATGAAGCGGAGAGCCTGGCTTTGTACTCTGTCCAATTGTGCGCAAGAGCGTTTTGATGATGTGACCTACAAGGGGAGATTGTAGTCTAATATGGATCTGAAGTATCCTATATATGTATACATTCAGTCTTGTCTGCTCCCCAGGATGTACTTGCAATTTACTTTAGCAGGTTCAGCCTCCTAGATGCTTTTTCTGTGATATTGTTAATAAAGTTGTTGAAGGTTAGCCTCCTGTCCAGCAGAACACCTAGGTATGTTTGGTTTTCTTCACGATTTATTTGTGCTCCTTCAAGAGTGATTTTAAGTTTCTTCTCTTTTTGTTTGTTGCTAAGTGTTCATATGGTATATGTAGTTTTACTGGTGTCTATCTTTAGTTTCCAGTAGTTGATATTGTGAGAAGGGTTTTTCTAATTCTCTCTGCAGACAGCTGTGAGTCTGATCCACTTGTTCATATGACAAGGTCGTCTGCAAACATGGTTTTCTGGGTGCTAAGCATCAGGATCATTTATGAAGATTTAGAATAGTGTGCAGCTGGGCCTTGGAGTAACCCTCACTTAAGTACAAATCATCAAGTTTGGATGGTTCTATCACTTAGGTAGTTTATAATTCATGTGTACATTTTCCCACAAATGTCTTTAAAAAAAAATTAATTAATTTAAAAAATGATACACAGCTATGTGCATACAGATATTTTATTTTATTATAATGCACTAACATCTTGCCCAGTTTTAGAAACCACACAATTTTCTATTTTTAGAGGAGAGCAGTTCTGATATGCATGCTGGAAAGAAATCAAAGAGAATGATTAAAAGAGTTGCTTATCAGAAAGAATCGCAGGTGCACATTTTTTTTTGACATCAGTTATATATAATTTTCAGAAATTAACATTTGATGGACTTCTTAAATAGTGTTCTTAAACAGCTGAAGACAGATGTGTTGGGCCATTGATGCAAATAAAATGGCAACAACGCATTTCCATTCTCTGGATTACATCCTGCTGGAAATTTAGTGGGACAATGCTACAAGGAAATCTAGTAATTATGCTACAGGAGAGATCCAGCAGGAGTTTGAGAATGAGCACTGAAGATAATAGAATTTAGCTTAGTTTAGAATTAAACTTTTTAAAATTTGTGTGAATATTTTATGTTAAACATTTTACATTTTTAACAGTTAAAGAAAGTAATTGTTCACTGTTTTGTCCATTTTTAAAATTTCTAGCCCGTAAAAGAATCTTATTTTTTTAATGTCCAGGAAATTTTTAATACTTGAAATTAAATTTAATTTGAAATTTGTCTGCAGATTGATTACACAGAAATTCCTCCTCTTATTCCTCTGTCCATACTGGGGCCTGATGTAGATAAATATCATTTGGATTGCACCATATATGTATCACATTTTCCGTTCAATACTCTTGAGGTCAGAATTTGTGTAATGTTATTTAAAGTGGCATATATTAGAAAGATTTGCTATGGTTTTGCTGAATATGCTATCAGTGATGTGCTATGTATTTATTAATAATAGTACAAATTTAAAATTAGTTTAGAAAAAAATGTTATATTCTTTTAAATAAGGCTGTACCGGATTCAATTTTTTAAAATCCGGCCGGAGCCGGATTTATGAAGTGAGATCCGGCAGGAGCCGGATTTACAAGTTAAAAAAATAATTAAATAACGTATTACATCACTTGACTTAGTTCATTACGCTATAGACATGACAATGAAGGCATATACTCATATTAAATCATTTAAAAATGTAAAATAGTTATATTTACATTAGAATAAGTAACTTAAGTTCCATAAGTTCAAGATGAAACATAATACATAAGCACATAATGCTAATTTAGGAAAATCATTTATTTCAGGAAAATAAAAACAAATTATTTCAGGAAAATTAACGTCTCTGCATTTTGTGGTACACGGCTACTACGGTGGCCAGTGATAATTTGTCCTGCAGCACTGAACAGCCTTTCCGATGGCACATGTGTAGATGGTGGTGCAAGAAATGCCTGCGCTAGTCTTGCCATACTTTGAAATCTTTGCTTATTAGCATGACACCATGAAACTGGATCTGACTGTCGAGTTTGAAGTGGCTCTGACAGGTACTATGTCACCTCAGTGTTAATGCTGTTGCCTTCGACACTTGCAGAACAATCTGTGGTGGGACTTTCCTCGACAATTGTGTCAAAACAGCTCCATAGACTGGACTCGTACTGTGTGGCAGTGCTCACAGTAAAAAAACTAGTACTACTACTAGTACCTGATGGATCCTGCGCACTAACTGTATTTGCTGAATCAATAATGTAGTTAGCTGCTAACATCAGATGGGCTAGTGCATCACGTTCGGAGAAGAAGCACAGCATTAATCGAGGATCCAGTAGTGTGGCATATGTGTAAATACTGTTAGATTCAATGTCCGCAAATCTGCTGCTAACAGCTTCAAGCAGGACTGCTTTCATAGTTTTCATCATAAAATTCAGCCTGGCCTCATGAATCATGTACAGAAAATTCACGTGGCTAGGCAACACAAATCCGACCTAAATCCAGCAAAATTGAGCCGAAGCCGGATTAGTAAAAATGGCAGGATTCCGGATTGGCCGGAGCCAAAATCTAGTACACCCCTATTTTTAAATGAGCAAAATATGCCAGTCCAATCTTGTCAGTAATTTTTATAGAAAGCTTCGAATACATGTATGAAGAATGCTTGCATTAATTTGTAAATCATTTGTAATCTTAGTTATTACTGAAATTTTATTGTTGACTCATCATATTTACCAGAAAAGAAATGTTGATATTGTGAATATTTTCTAAATGAAAGATGTAACTCACTTTTGTTGTTAATCATTAATTCTAGTTTACAAATTACATGATGAGCTTATTATTATTATTTAGTTAGGAAAACTTATGTTTTTTTTCCATGCAGAAAACCTATTCATATTATTTTTACACCTTCATCACATCTTTGTTTAATATTGTGTCCAGAGTGCCCTGCGGAATGCATTTGTGAAGTACCATGTTCTTGATATCTGCATGGTAAATAATGGCAGTGGTCCAGGCTGGTAAGTACTGTCTTGTAATTGCACTTTAACCATATAGAGCCAATCTCATTAGTCTAAAAGTACTTAACATAGGAAACAGGCAATGAAGTCTTACTGAACGACGAGTAACATACTATCACTGTCGAATGCTCACATGAAATAATAATCATACAAATAACAATACAAAGGACATAGTCAATGTTTCGACCAAAAGGCCTTTATCAAGATCAACACATAACATCAAAAGACAAGTAGGAATGACGACACACACACACACACACGTGTCCGAGCGAAATGTAGATGTTAAATTCCGGAAGGATAGGAACAGGAAGTACATAAAAACATAAATATATGTGGATATAACGAATATAATGATGATTTATATGATGGAACAAAATGAATAAGCACAATGACAACACCAACCGTGAACCAGAAAAAAGAGTGGTCATAATTGAGTCCAAATGGCTTGATGGTACCCAACTCAAAGATAAGATGATTTGGACTCAATTCTGACCACTCTTTTGTCTAGCTCTTGATTGGTGGGGTCTTTGTTTATTTATTTTGTTGCGTCATTTATGTCATCTTTTTCTTTATTTCGTTTCAACCTATATTTATGTTTGTATGTACTTCCTGTTCCTATCCTTCCGGCACCTCACATCCATATTTCGCTTAGACATGCTTGTGTGGTGTGGCCATTTCTACTCGTCGTCTTTTGATATGTGCCTATCTTGATAAAGGCCTTTGGACGTCGATTATGTCCTGTGCATTGTTAATTGTATGATTATATCCTGTGTAGTGTTGTGTGTATTATTATATCACATGAGCATCGAACAGGGAAAGTATGTTTGTCGTTGTTCAGTAAGACTTCATTACCTGTTTCCTACGTAACTACTAATTTCATAAAGTATTACAGCAGTATTACCTTTTATTGTTTATCTAAAAACAATCTATGAAACATGTAACTATGCTAAATGTTGTAGACATTGCAAACTGGTAAGTCTAGAATTTATTAAGAAATATTTCTAATAAACAATTATGTGGTTTCAGGTTGTCCTTATGTAAACCATACATGATACTAGACTCATTGCTTGTGTTATATTTCTCACAGCACCAAAGCATTTTTGTACTTACTGTCTGTCTATGATGTGATTCAAGCTGTTATTGAGATGAATGGATCATGCATTATGGGACATTCTTTGAAGGTATGCTTGACAATGGTTTTTAATGATGCATAGTTATTAATTTATGTGATGGTATTAAATCTAGACAATGGTAAAACTGATTATTAATTGCGGAAGTTCAACAAAATGTCAAATTTGGAAGTTATACTAGGAACAGCAAGACAGTCTATAATTCAACCAAAAGTTTGTTATGGTTTTTTTTACATTTAAGCAAGTGCGGAAATAAAATAAATCCATAAAGCAACATAACCCAGGTCTAATGATATTAGTGATATCTGCTTCTGTCCCTGTCATATTTTATTGGCTCTTTCACTATAATAAAAAGAGTTTTTGTTATGATGTGGTGGACGGCACACGTTATAAATTGTAGGTAATACAAACAAATATGCTATTTAAAAAAAAAAGAAACGCAGCTTTTAGGGGTTACTTTTATAAAAGATATTCACTGATTGTACATCATTCATACTATAGACTGTGTCCACTTCGTCCACTTACAAAATGGTCAATCATAAAGTGTAGTGGCCAGACAATTTAATTTGGTTAGAAGCACCATTAGTTGTCTTTGGAGGCAATTTCAACAAACTGGCTCAGTGGCAGACCAGCCTTGCAATGGTAATAATAGCTACTACAACAACTCTTCAGGACACAAGGGAGATAACACTTAATTGTGGCTGAAATTACAAGGTCAGAAAGTAGAGTAAGTTGGAGCACAAAAAATACATTATTATGGTGCTCTTGCAATCAACTACAAATAGCAGAAAAAACCTTTTGAGACTGCAGTACAAATTTGGACAAAATTAGATTTTCCCAGGCTACAAGTCTGATGATCTAACATGATGAATTGCAAAATTGATCTTCAGAGTGCATGAGGAAAAAGGAAACTTAACCTGTTGCAGCCTAATGCTGACATTTTTATGATTTTTATGAGCAGCCTAATGCTCTATCCATCTGATGTCGACTAATGTCACCATTGAGGTAGCCATTTGTAGTTATGAAGAACAATCTCCCATGATTATTTCCAATCATGCTTTTATAATATTGTCATTCTCATTGTCCCTGATTCATTGTAGTTTAGATTAGTTGCCCCTGAATTTTTTGCGCCAATATAAATACCCTGTCGTAATTTATTTGACCTTCACGTTTGCAAGCCATAATATATGGACCTAATTTCATAGTATATATATATATATATATATATATATATATATATATATATATATATATATATATATATATATATATATATATATATATATATATATATATATATGATTAGTTGATAATCAGTTGACAAGCAGTTGATAATGATAATTGATAATATATATATATCTACATTGTTATTTGCTGCTCCAGATATTTATTAACTCTATACAGGTAAGTCCTTTATGTGTGTATGTTTTTGTCATTGTTACCACTGTCTACGTTGGTTGCCCACTGGTTGTCCAATAACACTGACACAAAGAAACAACACCAGCGGTCCACATACCTCTATTATCTCCGAATTTGATATCAATAAATCAATAATAAAAAAAATTATGCCAAAAAAGAAAAAAAAATTTCCAGAAAAATCGATCATAAAGAATGGCAGGGTTCCAGAGGAAGTTACATAATTGTTCTATGGGTTGCTGCAGGTTAAATAAGCAGTTATTACATATGCAATAAAAAGGTTACAAGACACATTGTGCAGCCATCTAACAGACATAGGCGATTGCTCTGCAGAGATCAGAAAGAGATTAGCAATGGCCCTAAAAAAACATCACAGATGAAAACTATGGCAAGGAGCAAGCAGGAAACCAGTTACAACTATTGAAGTGATATCTTTCCTGTGGCAACATATGGTTGTGAGATGTGGGCAATGACATATCTGCAATGGAAAAGAAAATATCGGCATTCGAAATGCAATATTATATTAAGGACTTAAGAAAGACGAGCTAATACATGTCTGCAAAGATCTGAGCATAGAAGAAGAATTGCACAAACGAACATATTTTGGACATATAAAGAGACACAATAGTTTAGAAAGATCAATCGTGGAGGGCAAAGCTCCAGGAGAGACAACAAGAGGCAGACAAAGCTTATGATGGACACATGACATCGCATACATTCTGAACATGACACTGGAAGAAGCTGGGCATCTTGAACAGGTCTTACATAGTGGCAGTGAGGACATTCTGTAAAGGACATGTCACATAGAGAGCTATTTTATAAATCATGTTACACAAATGTGCTTTATTTAAGATGTCAAATTTTGTTTGTTAGCTGAATTTGTTCACTTTCCCTTCATTTCAGGTTGATATTCCATTTAACAATTTTGTTCTGAAAGCTGTTGTAGAGAAGGAAAAATCTAAACACACAGAGAATCCCAGCCTTTTATATCCTACAAGTGGTAATAGCTACTCACACTGAACTTTAAAGAAAATGATATATTTTTTTTATTTTGCAAAATTCAAGATTTATTTGTATTATTATTTCCTTTCTGTGAACATTTAGCCTTGAGTTCCTGGTTTAACCTTGAACCTGGTGTCATATATGGTTTCAGCCAAAATTAGGCATAGATACATTAACACTTATAAACTTATAATATAAATGGTTAAACATACTTAAAATGGAAAACTGTGAATCCATTTTGTGTATAGTAATCTGAAGATCTTTTCATAGTAGTCTCAGAGCTTATAGAAATGTTTATCCTGCGTAAACTAGCTAAATCGCACAAGTAATAATAATAGCTATCCATTAGTCAGGCAATGATAACAATTTCAGACTTGTGAAGGGATTTAACCATTTGACAATTTACAGTCGCAGCTCATCGCCTTTATTGGTAGAACATTAGTCGCCAGGAACCACTTTATTTTACTACTTTCACTAAGATTGAGACAACTGGTTTGTAATGGATATTATTCATATTTACACAAGCCAAAATTACATTGGAAATGTGCATACGTGTTGCCTAGAAATTCAGCAATAGCAATAAACAAAGTAATGATCTGCAATGTACATGATTCAATTATAGTTTTGTAAAATTATGAGTGTGAATCTTGCTTGCAATGAACAATATCAATGGTAGAGTATTCGTGAAATAATAAATCATACATTAATTTTAACAATCTTCGATTTATTCTGCTTAATGATGATGATAATAAATTAGTCCGTTTAGTTGTGAGCAGGTAGCTCTTGACCGCCAACATCTATTCTGATTACACTTAGTTATTCCTCTAGGGCCAAAGGCGACACATAGCGTGATTGTCATAGATTTCGATTTCGCATTTCATTGCAATTTATTTTAGGTCTTCATTGTTTCTGATACCGATTGTGAAGCACTCTCTCTCTTAATAGTTCTACGTAAAGATTCTCTTGGTCTTCCTCGTTTTCTTGAACTGGAAGCTAAACTTCTTGTGCAGTATTCTTGGCTAGCTAAGTCACTAACTTATATTCTGTTAATTAGTCCAGCCCACCGAGGCCGCAGATTGACTAATGGCCCTATCCATTTCAATCGGCTTAACCAATCCAAGTTTCCCTCACATTTTGATGATGCCATTCAGATAAGTGACTGAATGCAATCTTTCTTTATAGAAGACTTGAAACGAGGTTCCAAATCACAACACATCATAGGCATTTTGTTGTAAAATTCTGCCGTAATTGATTCCCTCCCCCAACCACTGCACATTTAGTGGAAGACGAGATCAATTTCACAATCCTCTGTCACGTTTATTTTATTACCGTATTCTCCCCACTCTCATGTTTATTTTATTACCGTATTCTCCCCACAAGGTAAACATATGAGTATCAAAGTTCAATCTCTTCTGTATCTTTTAAAAACAAACGCGATCAGTGCTGTTTGTCTCGCCATTCATCGTTTCCCGCTTAGACGTCAGTCTGCTGTATTTTTGTGAGAGCCCGGTGGCAAAATAGTTACATAGTAATTACTATTCATTAGTACAGTTCCGCGTCATAACGCCAGGACACAAACAATTCGTTCAGGATGAGCTGTTGTTCCAAAGTCTTGCCACGTCATAAATCGTCAATAGACGGAATACAGAAGCCAATTCATTCCTTGATTCTTTCATTCAAGTAATCTGAGTGAGGCAAATGAATAATCTGAGTGAGGCTTAATGAAAGAAATGCCATTTTCTCACAGTTGTGAAAATTTGTGTTAATTTCCATTTAGCATGTCGGTTCTTTCTTATGATGATGAAGTTCATTGTTGCCGGCATTGTTACCATGTCGGTATATAAACAGACTTTAGACTTTGGAAATTTTAAGGGTTCTGAAAGTGGTACCTCGGCCTATTATCGGATGGGTTTATAGTCGGATCTTTACGGTATGTCCTGTCTCCCTGTAATATAACTTCACATGCTTGTATCATTTTTCTTCTTTGCCATACTTGTAATTTCTTTTATATTAGTTTATATGTGACTACATGATTCCATTTAGTCTCGTGCTATATTTATGCTCTATTATTTGTTTGTCACTATCTCGATAAAGACTTTTTGGTTGAAATGTCAGTTTGTTCTTTGTTGTAGGCTGTCTGCAAAACCTCCAATTTTATAATTTTAAAAAAATATTTAATTTTTCCGACAAAAGTGCGGGTCCTCACTGACGAGGTAGAAATTTAGAGTTGATGAGTGGATGTGATGGAAGCAGGTTTTTTTCATATGTAAATTTTTGGACACTAGAGCAGAGGGCGTTCAACTGTTTCTTCATGATGGTTGCTATCTATCTATCTATCTGCTAAACCCTTGATTGCCTATCAGCGTCAGGGGTAAAAGAGTTCTCTGGAGATGGCCCTCGTGTGTGCTGAGTATATTGTGGAATTTGTCGCCTCTTTTATTTCTGTGGTCCATCATTTTCGAGGTCGGCCTCTAGGTCTGCCTTCACTGTATCTGTGTAGCATAGCTTGCTGTGGTATGCTGTCTGGTGGTAGTCTGCCGAATGTGGTTTATTTAGTTTATTTATAAAGTGGATTTATTCTGTTAACCTTTAGAGCCCTGGCTTAAAATTACAAAACTTCCCCCAGGGCCTGACTTATTTTTTGGAAAATTTGCGTTATTGATGGTGGGTGTTTTGAAAACGTCATAACTTTTTTGTTTTAAAAGATATCAAAATAATTTTTGCACATCTAAATAAAGGAGTGAATAGTGAATATTATCGTGTTTTTGTTGTTGTATGTGTGATATGACAGTTGTGAGCAAGTTTTGAAGTTGAAAATTCTGGCAAAAAACGCAAAACGTCATTTTCAAAATCGCAAATATATCTTCGTGACGACCCTAATACATGAGAAATGTGTGACAACATTGATAAAATCCTCATAAATACCTATACTTATTGTATATATATTGTTTTATATCCAAACTAATATAATATGAACTAAAAAAACTAATAAAACGTGAAGAAATTGCATATAACGTCCGTCCGGTCAACACTAGGTCTATGCCGACACGCAGCGTAATTATTGTCCATGCACACACATGTCACCCCTGATACATATTATTTTTGTGCTTTTTAATGAATACACACACATTCTTATCAAATAACAACATATTAAACACAAAAAACAACAATTAGAACATGTAGTCACGATCACTTACCCATGCCATGCGGTACTCAATTTGATAGTAAAATAGGGGCCGAAAATGGCTAAAGTCGCTCTAGAAATGCGTTGACAAATTCAACCGGCTTTCTCTCTCTTACAATCGTAATGAGTAAAGGAATTTGACCTTTAAACTGTGACGTATTCCTAGCTTCGTGTTGCGGGAATTCTACGTCATATAAGCTTTAACTTCGTGAAGTTCCGTGCTCGGGAATGGAGCGATATCGTATGGCGTGTGATTGCGACCACAGGCAATACGGGATGCACACGCAAGGTGCATTGTTGCGACCATAGGGGCCTAAAGGTTAAGTTGTTTATTGATGAGGGCATGACTTGTTTTCAGTTGGATATCAGATTCTAGTTTGTTGTCCTAAGTTGTTTTAGTGTCAGGTTGAGCAGACCGTTTGGTATGCCTTGTTATACGAGGATCACCTCACCGTGATACATGGGACTTGTTCACTAACATAGCTCACTAAGCCTTGAAATGATAATTATTTGGCTTGTGTCTCTTGCAGTTATGAAATTGTAACGATATACATCAAAATCTTATGCTAACCATTCCAGTTCCGGGCCACACTGAAAAGTGCTAGGACAATTACAATATCCAATGTTGACATTATTCAGTCTGATTATGTCTACTTTCCTTCTTACTCCTCTCTTTCCTGCCCTTCCCTTAGAAAATCCTCCTCGGCCTCTTAGAAGACCCTCCTCGGTGTGGGCGTTTTCTAATTCGACGAGACACTGAGCTTGTATCTGACGGAACAAATGTCGACCGCTGAGCATGTACTCTGACGACTGCTCCTTTTGTCTTGAGTGCTGTCAGTGAAATGTGGATTTAAACTACATACTTGGTTAATGTGGTCTAATGACGATTTAATATAATTTATAATGTGCTGTAATTATTTAACTGGTCATTGCTGTTGAAAGAAGATCTCGTGTGTTTGTTTGATGACAGTAACTTTTTTACTACTCTCCTGGTGAATCAAGGCTGTAGGCATGACCAGTCTTGCTGTTAGTTGAACCGAACTCCTGATTCTTTTTGGTATAAAATAGGCAGCACAGAATAACAATTATTTCTATCCACGGTGACCAATCAGGTCTGTCACCCTAACCAATAATTAACTCTCCATTTTACACCATAGTCGTTGTATGTGTATTAATTTTATTGCTTTTCACAGCACTTTTAAGACAAGATTTTAACTTAAGCACCACGTCAGCACATCAAGACAAAGTAGCTTTAATCTTTAGCACACTGCAAACAAAAAAATCAAAACACCCCCCCCCCCCCCCCCCCAACTGGATTCTTTTTTTGAGAATTGCTGTTATTTGTTGGTACCCGTATCTGAAAACGTGATAACTTTTTTGTTGTTGGAGATATTTAAATAATGTTTGTACATATCAATAAAGAATTGAATTCTACATATATTGGTGTAATTTGTATACGTGTATGAGTATGATACCAGACACGAGAAAGTGACAAAGACGTTTTGTAACAAAAAACGACGAAATTATAACAAACAAAACAAGAAAAAAATATTTAAAATGACGTATCTTTGGTTTTTAAATTTTCTGAAGTGGTAACCCTGTAAAAAAAAAAGCTTAATTCTACAGAATTTATGTGGTTTCATTGTGAAATCATCATAATATCACTGGTGATAATAAATGAATCTTATAGATTTGCCGTAAATTGTTCTTAAACCCTAGACCTAGTAAGATTGCTCCCACAAAAAACGAATTTCTGCTTCTACCTCATGAAAGCCATGTGATCAACACTATATAATAATGTAAAAATTAACTTACCTCTTAAGAATATACTATTCATGTCATAATCCATAATGATTTTACTGAAAATCGGTTCACTTTCATGACTCATCACCATTTTCATCACCATTTCAATATTTGAATCCTCAACGTATGAGTCATTCTGGATAAGTATCATTAATCCCTGACATTTTTTACACTTAAATGCATATGCAATGTAGGCTGTGACATGAATGGGGAGTCTTTTGGTAGCATTGTCTCATGTAGTATTGCAATATCAATTTTTAGGCCCAGAATAGCTTGGTAAGTTCTAGTTGTTTTTGATTCCTGAGATATTTATTTATAGAATGTGCAGTTTGTCTGAGGTTTCCTGGTAGAGCATGCCTGTCAATGCACTCCCAAAGTGCAGAGTAACAATGATGGCCATGGTAAACAATGCGATAGTTAAGCTCCTATAAAGTTTGTTGTTTTGAGCATGGTTAGATATTTTACTACAGTCCATTCTCTAAAGTGTGAAAGTGTTCCAAACTCATAATTGAAAAAATATATGTGGAGTGCTCAACACGTGCAGTGATGTAATAGTCATATTTTTTTGCATCAGAAGCACTATTATGCTGTGTGTTATTACATAGAATGTTTTTAATTATGTCGTTGCTCAACATTTTGCTGTATCTTCCGGTATTCTATTAAGGACATTTAATTCTGCGTATTAATATGCTGCAACCGCATTAATTCGCATAAAATGATTGTATCCTGTCAATGTTTACCATGTTGTTGACGGTTATGTTCCTTCGCATAACGGCAACATCTTTTATCTTTTTTGAACCCTGGCCAACTAACCTGTTTAAAAAACCCACTGCCCTTGGTTCCTGAGCAAAAAATACATAAAAAAGACCTTAAGAGATCTTAGTTATTTTAGAAGCAAGACACAAAATATATTATAAATATTGACTGACCTGTTGATCTCCAGTACTCATATTTTTTGTCTGCCAATCCTCCCAGCATATTGACCCTTCCTTTAGGCACAGATAAGTTGTGCAATAACTGCACCAAAATTGGTCTTCACTTTTTTAAAACGGTCTGTCATTTTATGCCATTGTTGAAAAGTCACCAACATGTTTATTAAATTTAAAGGCACACACATAACAAATATTATTGCCTATAGAGTGGAGAAACTTGTGAATGATACAAGCCATCTTGCAGCCACTGTGATGTATCAATACAGTTCTGGTGTGTAATTTCCTGTTCTGTAATTTCCAGTGTGGGACAAATAGATTTAACTTATGAACATACCAAATGTTGTATAACGTCTACCAGTCATTTTGTGTGGATTGTTGTTATTCATTATATATTGATTATTGCATGCCCAGATGAAAAACTTGGCCAACAATCTTTAAGGTCAGCTATAATGTCGAAGTTTTTGTTGAGACAAAAAAAACTTGGTCATTTACATTGCACCCACTCATGAAAGCATTGTAGTCAAAACATAACTTAGGAATTGGAATGTCCTCTGTTGTTCCATCCTTATTTCTCCTAACAGTTCCAATTTGTGATGGGTTGTGGTAGCTGGATATTAAATGATTGGGTCCTTTATCTATCCA
This sequence comes from Meghimatium bilineatum, assembly GCA_034231615.1. Lineage (NCBI taxonomy): Eukaryota > Metazoa > Mollusca > Gastropoda > Stylommatophora > Philomycidae > Meghimatium > Meghimatium bilineatum. The sequence goes on from CM067298.1 coordinate 44,930,705, forward strand.
TATAAGACATACAATGTTAGTGTGAGAAACAAATTTGACATTCCCATGACCATTTTCTTTTTCTTGTCATTTCTTTTGTGTAAAATTTTCTATTCACCACTGTAAATGCTCCATATTCATTGTATAGCTTGTCAAAGAGTGACACTGTTGTAAAACCTGTCCATGACAATGATATAGTTTTTGTTGACTAAATCTGCTGAAGTGAGAATTATAAGGATGAAACTACCAAACACCACAGGCTTCACATATGAGTGGTCTTGGGTTCATTCCCCAGTTGAGGCGGAAATGTTTTTCAGACCGCAACGGCTTCCAGGTCGAATCAGCCGTAATTGGGTACTGGATCAGTCTGGGAAATAAAGACTGCGAGGGCAGATATGTCTACCACCCTCATAGCAGAGCCTCTGAAACGCAAGATCATTAACATCTCACACTCCTACGGTAGTGAAATGCTATGGGTTACCTTTCCTTTATTTTTTTTATTACTAACAACACCCAATTCTAGATAACATCTTCTGTTCTTGCAGTATATATTTCTACATTCAAAATATATCCAGAGCTGGCTTCATATTCCTGTGTAGGCTTTTATTCTCCACTTTATGGGCGTTGATATATTGTTTGAATGCAAGTCTGCTTTAATGTAGGGTCATTCCTTCATCTAAATTCAATTATTGTGATGCAGAATAATAATGTTGAAACATTCGAAGCAACACATTCAATATGGATTTCATTTTGTACAACTTATTTTTCTTATCAATAGCAGAGTCCTCAACAAGGTGAAGAAATGTCCATAAAGAAAGCAGTCTCGTCCTATCACAGTGTGAAAACCAGAAGTTTTGGAAATAAAATTTTATGTTGAGCTGGACCAATAATCTTCATATCTTGCTCACTTTGTGCTCATTTGAAGGCATAGTCTGAAAGCTTTCATTGTGGAACTACTACATCTTCATAATTCTTGGTATTAAGTAGTTTTTTTTTACTTCTAACTTGTTCAGCTCGTCTATTTGTCTACTCACACAATTTGTGGCAGAAATTATTGTTAGGAAAAATTCTAAAAATTCAATAGCCATACTATCTGAAGAAATAGATTCTGGAATTTTCTTAGAACTAGGCCTATCTGTTCAACACATATTGTGTCTACTGTACATGTGGGTGCAAAGATATTAGCAGAAGACCAACCTGAATCAAATTTATTTGATGAAGTATGTAGGCTATACCCCTTTCCACTTCCACATAATGTTGTTTGACTCAACGATGAACTAGGAACATTACCACTATTGTCTTGGTTTATACTAAGGCTACTATATTCACTCGCTAAATGATCAGCTAAGTCACTTTCCATACCACTTTCAAAATAATCACAATATCTAAATCTAATTCATCGTTCTCTGAATCATCAAGCACAAGCTCAACAACGTGTTCAGCCGTTACATTTAAGCACACAAAAAATCCTGATTTTCATATAATTCTAAAAGACAAGATTGTGTAAACACGAAGTCTCCATTTTGCACAATTTGTGGACTGTCTATCCCACAATGCAGCATGTCTATTGATGTCTGTAAATATTGTAAATAGATTTATTAATCATCTTCAGAAAACTCCATTTTACTACGAGCCGCTTTGTTGCTAATCCTGTCTCACTGTTGTAACAGGAAATTCACATGGCTACACCGCGATCTCAAACAAACACATATAGAAAGTAACCACATATTCCATGTGAACAAGTCCTGAACATTGAACTGGACTTCCATTTGTGGTCACAAGAAATAACACAGCTGTCACTTGCACCATTTTCCCAGTAGTCTTATTAGTAATAATTGTTAAGGAGTACTGTTTTGTGAAGTCGAAAAATCGACATCTCGGGTAGCAATATTATAAATCCCGTAATTTTGGGATCTCTGTTGTGTCATGTGACATATTCTCTCCAGAATGTTGTCTTCCCAATGAACTCACTGAACCCTTCTCTGTCTTGGGCAATGCGGTTTGCATTTTTAAACAACGAATTCATGTTATCTTTAATGTCGTCAGTCCATCATCTTCTTGGTCTGCCTTCCTCCTCCAATCAGGTGCTCTGCCCTGAATTATTCGTTTTTCGTGTGTCTCTTTATATGACCAAACAGATGTAGTTTTATTTTTGCTATTGTGTTCAGCAACCAACTGGAATCTTCAATGGTTTATAATATCTGAGTTTCTCTTTTTTTTCTCTTCCATGATATTCTAAATATCCTTCTGTAACATTTCATCTCAAAGGCTTTGATCTTCTTTGCTGCTGTTTTACTTAGAGTCCATGTTTCACATTTGTATGTTTCAACCGGAAAAATAAAAGTTCATACCATTAGCAGTTTCATTTATATTTTGTTGGTTTTCCTTATATTTTTTACCATGTTATTTTACAATATGCCATTGCCAATCTCTTCTTTATCTCTGCCATGAAGTCTCCTGCACTGTTGATGTTTGGTCTTAAGTATTCAAATTTATCCACACATTCTATCTCTGTATTGTCTATTCTGATTTTTGGTTGTTGCTGTGTTATATCTGTTGACATGATTTTTGTTTTTTGCATGTTTAAATATGTTTTGCGATTCGCTGTATTACTTTGTATTTTTGATTAGTTGTTCCAATCCCTTTAAATCATTTGAAAGAAGCACAGTGTTGTCTGTGTAGCACAGTTCAGGGATTTCAAAACCACCGATGTTTAAAGCGGGATAGTCAGCATTGTGTATGTCTTCTCTCACATTCCTCATTATATTTTCTGCGTTTATGTTGAATAGGTTTGGGGAGAGTGTGCATCCCTGCCTTACTCTACTCTGTACCTCTAACTTCACTGCAGCCTTTTGATCTTGGTAAAGTTCTATTAGATGGGTCAGACGTCATGGGAAACTCATGCTGTTCATTATCTCCCATAGTTTTTGGTGTTGGATGCAGTCGAACGCTTTTGAGTAATCTATGTAGCACATGTGCAGGTCTGTTGAGAATTTTCTACACTTTTATGTAATAAGCCTCATGTTAAGGATGTGATCTCTTGTTCCTCTGCCCGATCTGAAACCTGCCTGTGTTTTGTTTATCTTAGGGTTGCCAGAACCTTCGAAGCAGAAAGCGGGACAAATGGTACTTTTTTAGACGCGAAAGCGGGACACATCATGTAAAGCATAATAGCCATAGGAAAAGTCAGAGATAGCACACACATAGACTAATTATTATTACATTATAATTCTAATACCTGTACCAGTAATTTTTTTAATTAATAAAAAAACATGTTTACCTTGATTTGCAGCTTCTTAAGTCGGTGTCGGCTGCATCTCATATTTGTCTGACTTCAGACTCTGAGTGAGAAGATCTTGTCGCTGGATTACGTAGTCATAAAACTCGGTGCAGCTAAGTTTATAATTAAACACACATTTCATTATTGCTTCAACAGTTGCTACGTGCAACCGATTTCATTCATCTGTCCACTGCACATTCATTAAAGAAAATATTCTTTCCACATTAGCATTGTGTCCTGGAACGCTGAAGATGAATTCACATAAATGTAATAACTGGGAATACTGATCCGCACATTTACATTGTCTTAAGAAAAACGTCCATTTCTCCTGACATGATTTACTATTCCATCTATCTCCATTTTTACAAAGTTCTAATTCAATAAACTCTTTCAAATATGTGAACTGATCAAACAACAATGAATCATCTATTGACACACCTTTGTCTTGTAGAAACATTAATGTTCCCTGAACTGCAGTCCATTCTGGTTTAGAGTCTAGTAGCATCCAAGTAAAGATGGTGGAAAATTCATTCAAATGCGTCATCCACTTTTGCAAATAAGCGGCCGCTGTTTCATAAAATTCATCCACCTCAGCATAAAGTTTCTCAATATCATCTGTAGACACTTCATTTTCTATTCTTTTAAGAATAGACTTCACCTTTATAGGGATAAATCTTTCTTCTTTACGTTCATTTATTAACCTGAGGGTATCCTTCAAAATTACTGCTACCTCTATTACACTGATATCAGTCTTTTCCAACTTAAGTATTTGTCTTTCAAACACGCTCATCTGACTATGGACAAACCATAGATATGGCACGCTTAACGGATTTTGAAATAATGTTAGCAAAACTTTAGGTGCTTTTTCTTCAGATAAGAAGAATGATTGCAGGGCGTCATACAATTTTAATACTCTGTCTACTGCAGCTAAAAGTGATAACCACCTTGTTTTTGTGTGTGACAATAATGCATGATACTCTAATTCCACGAACTCACAAAATTCTTTTAATCGCTCCGTTCGTACAGTATATATAGAGAAGTAATTGAATAATTTAATTATTGTTGTTTCCACATCAACACTCAAAACATCGGCGGCTGTCTTTACAGAATTATGAATGATATGAGCAGGGCATCCAATTCCAAGAAGATTTTCATTAAGTTCACTTTTCAATCTCGCGAACACATTGTTGGTGCCAGCACGCCGTATTCCACCAAAATTACAGTTTGCATTATCGCCACAAAACGCAATACACTTGTTCTTATCAATGTTGTTTTCTTCTAAAGCCTCGATACAATACTTGCTTATTTCAGAGGATGTTTCATTTGGTAAAGAACCCAGTTTAAGTAATTTTACAGTCATACCATTCGCTGGAGTGAAATACTGAACAATTAATGGGAATATTTTTTCAGCATTGTGATTACTTGCGTCGGTAGCAATACCAAAGTAGTGTACACCAGCAAGTTCATTACACAATTGCCTCGTAGTGTCAGGTGCTAATACTGACTTTACTATTGCTGTTGTTTTAGTTCTTCCGAGCTCCACATTTTGTGCAGTTTGAGAATCTTTAAACAGTTTTGAGTTTAGCTTAGTTATGCAGTCCATTGACTTGAAAGACATATGATGTTTTACAATATGATAACACATTGTCAGTTCTGTCGCTGCCACTAATTTACCTTGCTCTGACGATTTAGTCAAAAAATAATTGTCCATAGTACGTGAAGTGTTTGCAGAATACATTCTAGATTTGTGTTTTACACTTCCTATATGTTTTGTTATGTCAGTTCTCCCACCATGCGCGATAGAAATGTAACATTGACATATTTTGCATTCTGCTTCATTCTCACTTCTACCTTGTTTTATGAAAGACCATTCTTCCAAATAGTTTTCTTGGAAAAAACACTTTCTCTTCGGCATTTCCAAATAAAAATAAATCCAAAAAATGAATTCACAAAATTAGAATGCTCAATTAAAAATGAACAAATTTAATATTTCACAACCACCGGTAACAACAGACTGGATTCCTGGAAGCAACCTCCAGCCTCCAACACATAAAGAAAGAATGAAGCCAAAATTTCTTCTTGCTGCTGGTGAGGATGGCGCGATGTTGTTGAATGAATTATTAGCGCCTACAGGAATACGACAAGGACAAAAGCATGCAGATTGTCACGTAGGCACAGATCACGTGAGCGGCGGTGAGATGGGTAGAGTAAGGCTCGGCGCCTCGCGAAGCCGAAGACGTCATCTTTTGTAAATTTTTAAATAATACCGCCTTCCGCACTAACAATTTTGTGCTGGATATTCTCAAATTTATGAGTTGTATCTTCAAACTTTATTATTAAACAGCGATAGCGCAGGACTCTACAAATAGACGTTTCGGACAAAGAAGCTTCATTTGTAACAAAACTCAAACCAATAATAAATAATTTAAGAAAATATTAAAATTTGTAGGTGAAAAATTTGGCTGGATTAAAAAGCGGGACAAATTGCTGTCCCCCAGACCCTTAGGCGGGACAATTAATTTTTGATGAAAAAGTGGGACAATCCGGAAAAAGCGGGACGGATGGCAACCCTAGTTTATCTCCACCTCTAATTATTGTTCTCTGTTTCTAGGGGTTAATGTATTGTGCATGTGCTCCAGTTCCCGGATCCTTGAAGTGCATTGAATGATTCAGTTTCATGTCCTATGCAGTGTGTTGTTTCAACTGCATCATATTTACACCATATTTCTGATGTAACAGTACTTCCTTACTAGTACTACTTCTGTGGAATCCCATTAAAACAACTTGGGCCGGACCGGCAAAATATGTGTGTAATAAATAACGCACCAAAGATTAATGTGTCTTGTCATTGGCTCAAATAAAACAGTGACAACGTATTTCCATTCTCTGGACTACATCCTACTAGATATCTAGTAAGGGTCCTACTACAAGAGAGAGCCAGTGGGAGTTTGAGAATGAACGCTGAAGAAGTATGTACCGTAATAACAAATTTGCTATATGCAGTACAAACAATAAAGAATAAATGTATTTGGAGATATAATCTATCACATTCAGGAAAGAAATTACATATTCCAATTAGAAAACACTGAACGTTACTACGTTACTTTCTTTTTATCAACTTCGATCCTGGTTTTCCAGGATGTGGTACTGTTGTTTCAATTTGTAGTCAAGTTCAGTCTTTGAAAAGATATTACCAGTATTTAGTTCCATTTTAAATGTTTCTCTTATTTCTTGCGGCACCTTGAAACTAAAAAAAATATGTTAACCAAGAATTTTCAGCAGCATCTCTATCAAAAACCATTACTATCACAATGCTGGGATCAGCTATTCAGTTCATATTTGTATAATTTTAACACAAAAATTTCTCAGTGGAGTGGTACAGCACTGTTCTATACAAAGTTGAATCTTGCATTCCTTACACTAGTAACCTATCATGATCCCCTTGTAAACCTTTTTTTTATTATTTGCTGAATCTTTATATTTATCCTTCTCTACACACACTATGTTCCTTTTTCTGGGTTTGGTTTTGAAGTTTTTAGTGGAAGTGGGGATGGGAAATGTTTGTCTAGAAGTCCTTTCAAGGACCCTACCTTTAGAATCGCAAAGTATTGCTGACCTCTTGCTCATATATTCTTGTGCAAGTGCTTTACCTAACTGTAAATACAATTTTGTAATTTTTAATGGCTGCATACAATTTTGTACTAACTGGCACTTAACTGGCTGGAATCGCAAGTCTAGCCTATGGACTGAGCAGGCATACACATTGCACTTCGTGAGTCCTCACAATCAGAGGATTTTGAGATGATTGAGCATGAGTCAATATCGAGAATGCGCAAATTGGAAATGAGGATGGGCATGGCCTGTAGAGAAATCCTGACGACTTCAAAAAGAGCAGTGAACCAACATAGAACCAGAACCATTATCCGTTATACCCTGAGAGATTTACTGAAGCGAAGATCTGAGCACCTATGGACATGTCCAGTGTGCAAAGAGGATAATCAACAGACCGTATACCTAATTTTGTACTAATTTCTTATGCAAAATGTGATTCAGAATAACTTACAAATGACAACAATTTTCTCCACCATTTCAAAGAATGAGTGAGAATATTAAAAGCCATGAATTTATTTTTGATATATATATGTATGACCTTTTGAATCCCTGAATCCTGAACAAATACAGATTTAACACATAGCCAAGGTGACACATCTGGCCTTGGTAGACAACTAAAGTTCCAAATCACTACCCCTATGCTTAAACACGTGTGGATATTCTGACCACCCATCTAGGGGATAGACAATAGCTCTAGTATTTGATCTAGTAATATGTCTACAAATGTCTTCAGAATGCAGAGTTAAGTAGTGTTCAACCCATCTTTCAAGTTGTTTGTGTCTATTATAGGATCACAGACTTTTGACTTAGTTGGGCAATTTGTATGATTTTCGCCCTGGAGCTATAACCGACAGAAATAATAAACGATGAAAACGATAATGCACTAAAAGAACCGAAGCAAATAATGGAAAGATGGCAACAATATTTCAAGGAACTACTTAATCTAAAAGAAGGAGAGGAAGACACAACAATAAACACTACAGCAACGAATCTAAAACCATATATACTACTATCGGAAATAGAAAATGCAATAAACAAAGCACCAATGAACAAGGCAGCAGGCTCTGATAACATACAAACAGAACTTATCAAAGCAGCAGCAGAGAGCGGGAAAAAATGGTTACACAGACTTTTTAATGTAATGTGGAAAAAACAAGAGACACCAGAAGACTGGAGGAACGCGATAATCATTCCCATATGGAAGAAAAAAGACAGTAAGAGAGACTGCACAAAATACAGAGGGATATATTTACTAAGACACACAGGAAAATTTTTAAACAAAATATTAGAGCGACGACTACGAACATATATTGAACTACAACTTCAAAACACCCAAATGGGCTTCCGCAAGAACAAAAGCTGTACGGATGCTATCTTTACACTTAGACAACTAGCAGAAAGAGCCACAGAAAACAACAAAGAATTATATATCGCATTCGTAGACCAAGAAAAGGCATTCGACAGAGTAGACAGACAACAACTATGGAAAACACTATCAATATACGGAGTACCAGAACATTTAATCAACATATGCAAGGGCATTTATGCAAATAGCCAATGTGCAGTAAGAACAAATGCAGGTGTGTCCAATAAGTTCCAAATTCAATCAGGAGTTCGCCAGGGGTGTGTCCTATCCCCTCTACTTTTTATAACATATATCGACCACATCTGTAAACTAACAAGTACCAACGAAGAAGATAACATAAAAGACAAATTGAACAAACTACTCTTTGCAGATGACCAAGTACTAATAGCGACATCAGAAGAACAATTGCAAGACCATATGAACAAACTCCACGTAACATGTCAAAAATTCAACATGAAGATTAATATTGAAAAGACAGAAATAATGGCAATATCAAAGAAAGAAAGAAATATCACTATCTCCATCGATGATAAACACCTTAAACAAGTAAATGAGTTCACTTACTTAGGAAGCATTATATCGAGTGAAGGGAAAACAAGTAAAGAGATACAAAATAGATGCAACAAAACCTACCAGATCCTAGGACAGATGACATGCATTTTCAAGAACAAAAATGTAAACATAGACACTAAAGTTGCATTATACAAGACTATTATTATTCCATCACTATACTACCAGTGCCAAACCTGGACAATGACAGCACAAGACAAAAGAAAAATAGTGACAACAGAAATGACATGTCTACGAAGAATACTCGGAGTGTCATTAAGAGATAGAATTAGAAACGATAACATCAGACAGATAACAAAAACAATACCAGTATTGGAACACATCAAAAGACAGCAGATCAAGTGGTTTTCACACGCTTCCAGACTACAAACATATAGCATGCCACAAATGGCCATGACACATAGACATAACGGTTATAAAGCCAGAGGCAGACCATGTAAAAGATGGATCACAGAAATCAAAGAAGCCACAGGAACAAGCTTACAAACAGCGCACAAGAAGGCCATCTCCAGAGAACTCTTCCACCCCTGACACTGCAAGGGACAGAGCGTATAGATAGATAGATAGATAGATAGATAGAGCTATTTTGATGTTTTCGTATATGATTGAGTTTCCTGTATCTCAGCAGCAGGTATATTTTATATATCTAATCAATAATTATTTGTACATGTTCTTGTTTCTTGCTTCACTAGTTTTGTGTGATTGAGCTGGTTAAGTGAACTTTAAGAATGCATTCCCCCCCCCCCCCCCCCCCCCCCCCCCCCCCCCCCCGTACGCTCCTTAATAATCAAAACAGGGATTCATGCGGTTTCCGCAGGGAATGTGAATACACTGTGCTGCTGTTAGTGCCTTTTAGGTCCAGCTAAATCCAAGAGTCATTGTCACTTATACAGTCATTTGTTCGTGCGTTTTCCCATATGGCGTTCAAAATGTCTGCTCGATCCATCGCTCCACAAACAGCCGTAGTAGCAGCATGTGCGACCTACCTATCTGCTCTCATTACTCCGGACTCCCGCATGTCCCAGCACAAAAATAAAAGTCACTTCATGCACACAGGAATTCTTCACTGCATCCAGTCACTGTTCCCAAATGTATCCCGCCTGAACTTTCTCAATCATGCTCATGAAGTCACTGAGTATACAGGCATGCTCGCAGATAGTCTGTGAGCACACCCATTTCAAAGCTTTGGTTACTGCCAAAATCTCCATTGTCATGCAGCTTATCGTCTGAGCGAATGCACCGCTTTCTTCTGATGGTCTCTCCCTCCCCCACCTTTGAGCCATGAAAGCCCAGGCACTCTTGATGTGTCTCTCAACCGACCCATCTGTGTATATATATCCCTTTATATATATATCCGGATCCCTTTCTCTTCACGAGCTTATATCCGGTTTAGGAAGACTCGACGTTAGAGTTGGGTTAGGTCTTCTTGCTTTTCTGAACGCCCATGATTGGGTATGGGTCTCTGCCTATAAGGAGCACAGGTAACTAGAAGCTCGTCTCGAGCTAACAGAGCTTGTAGTTCCCCTTTCCTATGAACTTTTTCCTTTCTATTTGTAGTTCGCGCTGCCCTCTGACGCTGTTCTGCCTTTCATTGTGTCATTGTGCTCAGTATGACATTTATTAGTCTTTCGACGTGCAATCAATCTCGACGTACCTTTTACATTGGCCGCGCCTCCAATGTTCAGCGTCACTGTATGTCGACAGTATCACTGTATGTGGTGATGCAAATGGTGTCGGAGATGTTGTCTGTCTCTTATGCAGTCAAATCTCTGTCCATCTGCTACCTCCACATTCGGACACGATCCCCAAATGATTTGGCCAGAACCAGCTCGAGCTGCTGTATTTCTGTTTCCAGGGTGCACCGTGTGGAGGTACATTTGGGATCTTGGTTATCTGCTAACCCTGGGTCCGCCTAGAGCAATGCGTTCCCTTTGCACCCCACACTCTGTATAATATCCTCTGCGCGCCCCTTCCACGACTTTCCTCTCTTAAGTCAATTGCCTTTCACTTTGAGAATTTAAGGGTGTAGAGGGTGCTCTTTATCAGCCATGATTTGTAGGTAGTCCTGCACCCTGCACATATGTATTCTTTGCTTTGCAGTTGGGTAATCAAGTAAGTATCGCATAGCCTGTGCCGACGCATCTCTTGTACACCCCAAAATGATTCACATTGCCTCATTCTAAATTCTAACCAATTTTTCTGTTTCAGTCTGACTCAGTGTCAGAATCGCCATTGTGTGCTCTACCATCGCCACCACATATCCCTGATACAGCAGAAATAGCAGCCTCTGTTCACATTGAGCAGCAGCCATAATTTTCATCGCTGCAAGACCTTTATAAGTCCTTACAATGATGTGGTCAACATGATCTTTGAAACTTAGACTTCGGTCCAACATAACACCCCGGTACTCCATTAGATTATTATATTGAGATCCATTAGGTTCTCTTGAGGACATCCCCTCGAAGTAACCGATTGCGTGGATATGTTTACTATGTGATTATTTAGGGAAAACCATGCTGCCTGCCTCCTATCTATCACATGGCAGCGAATGTGTATTTGACTATGTCGAGACAGTTTTTTCATTTATGTCTATCTTGCATGAGGTGTTCGCAGCCGGCGAACGGTTCTCATGTAATTGGACATATTGTGCATGTGCCCATGAGGTACTGAACTTTTTCTCATCCACGATCCTGGTTGTGGTTCAGGAAGAACTCAACAGTATTGTCAGGTAAAAAGTAAAAGACTGCCAAAGTAAAAGACTTTTGTAAATTTAAATATTTCGCGAAAGTACATATGCTGCCTGAAAGCTGGTTTTATATATTTGCAACAAGTCATTAATTTTATATAGCGTGTATTTGTTTTCATCAAATCTTGAAAAATACAAAAACTTTACCGACATAAGATATCTAATCATCTTGATTTTGTTATATAATATTGATGTCTTTATAAGTGAATTTCTAAGGAAATATGACAGCAGTTGTTTTCTGTATCAATCAATCAATAAACCCATAACCCTTCAGGGTCGTAGGGGTACCACATTGGATGCTTCAGCACACAGAGTCCTCCAGCGAATTCTATCGTCAGCGATGCGGATGAGTGTGAAATATCTAGCCCTGTCCATTCCTTGATGTTGTCTGTCCATGTCTTTATTTGTCCTCCTCTGCTTCTTCCACCCTCGACAGTTCCCTGCATTATTGTTTTTGACAAGGAATCGTGCCTGCATACATGTCCTAACCATGCTAGTTTTCGTCGTTTCACTATTGAAAGCAATGGCTCCTGGACACCTGCACACATCTCTACTTTATTTCTTACGTACACATTGGTCTTATGTTCCCTATAGGAAATTCGTAGAATTCTTCTGTAGCATTTATACTCGAAAGCCTGTAATCTTCTCTCCATGTCCGCAGTGAGTGTCCAACTCTCACAACCATACAACACAACAGAAAGCACCAGCGACCTATACAGTTTGATTTTCACTCCAACACTGATGTTGCTTTTCCAAATCACAGTTAGCCTTGACAATGACGCTAAAGCCATCTCCAGCCTTATTTTTAGTTCTGCTTTGCATTTACCATCGCTGCATATACTGGATCCGAGGTATTTGAAGGTATTCACCTCTTCAAGCTTGTAATGTTCTGTATAATTCCAATCAAAAGCAAAACTCTTCCAATAAATGAAATTCTTGTGGGTTTATATTTATCCACTTGCACGTGCAGTCTGCTCCTCCGTTTTATTCCAAGCACACCGTTTTTCCTATGAGTAATATGCTTTTCAGCATATTTATTTGTCTTGTCACAAATCAGTTGTGTAATGCTACCATTTGAAACAGATTCAAAGATTCTTAAAATGTCAACATGATCAATGTTTTGAATTTTTACACGATTATTCCCTGAAAATGGTGACTTTACCGTATCACATGCATCTGACCATGAATATGAAACATGCGATGCAGATATCTGAATCTATATCTTCCGAATCACTACCTGTATCACAATGCAAATGAACACTAAATCACTTTCTACATCAGAAAAGTTGATTCTAGACTTATCAGAAAAACTTTCTTCTAAAAGCGCATAAATTTCCAATACGATAAATTTCATTTAGCGTACGCTTGCCCATATTTGTAGGCCTGGGTCAGATAGTTACACAAAGACATTCCAGCAGGTCGATACACAATGACAGAAGTGATGCTACAAGATGTCAAATTACATTTAGATTTATAGATAGCTTGAACTAGCCAATCAGACTATTTGAGCACCTTACAGTGCGCTCTGCAATACATTATATCTCTGCAATACATTATATCGACATCAGCTATTGCTCTTTTAGAAAATGTTCGCAAAATGGAGGTAACTTTTTATAGCTCCTTAAGGAGATCTCTGCAGCCAAAGGGTTAAGTCCATTTCATAATAACAAATTGAAGTTGTGTTAAAGTAGATGATGTGGTCCATAATGTTGTATAATTACATTATGTGGTCTTTCTGTATTTCCTGTGCTCCTATAAACCAGAATGACTTATTCAAGATCTCTTATTAGCTGCAGCTAATCAGACTTCATTCAGTTTACAATAGTTTTAATATTATGTATTTATTTCTATATACTGGTTCTCACAATTCTTGTTCCTCATTGTTTTTCCTTAGTAAGTAATAATTGCTTTCTCAAGCATCCAACATTGCCTATTTTGTCAGTCATCTTTTACAAATTGAATTTTGTTCCGTTGTATATATTTGCTGCTGCTAGAATCATACTTTGATAATGAGCATAAGAAAAGCTCATTAAAGGAGTTAATATTTGGAATGTTTAATTTTCTAACTAAATTACATTGTTCCTGTTTTAAAATGTTTACAAACAGTAGTGATGATGGCCCACAGGCATGTTTGATATTTGTTAATATCTAATAATTTTTTAAAAATCTGATAGTTGTAATCTGCATCATTGTTTCCTAGATAGATGTGATGTATTAGATAACTCTTTCATTGTTTAATAAAAATCTATGTGCGCATATTTCTAAATTTAAACTGGATCACACTCAGTTCTTGTGTGGCAGAGAGGCTAGCGAGATAGTCAAGTAGTTCTACCCACACGTAAGCTTGAATGTTATGTTGAAGAACATTGTAGATCATGTCATTTTAATTTAGCTGTTTTTAAATTGTATGGTTACTAAAATGTATACCAGGTAAATAGTGACTAAAAATTCAACAGTAATTGAAAAAATATGTCATATACATAACGTGTCAGTTATTATTAGAGTTTAACAAAGTTTTTTTCCACAATTTCATCTCTGCTGTTATTTGTTATGATCTTATGTTAACCCCAAAGGAGTAACATGACAAAGCAACTCCTGTGAGGTTGTTTGGCTCTCTTCGAGGATGTAGCCAATTAAGATTGTGAAATAAGTATGATGGAGATATTGGTTGAAATAGTGGATACACACAGAAACTGCTTGTGTGTTAACTGGAATCCAAAATTAGAGCAAAAAATAGTGACACAAGGTGGGGGGGGGGGGTGCGGAGTTGGCTGTCCCCATTCCCATCCCATAATGGGTCAAAGTGATACAGATGCCATCCTAAAGTCGGATGTGTCAGGCTAAAATAAGCAGATAGCGCAGCCAACCATGACACAACTTATTCCGCTCTTCTGACTGCTAATCTGAAAAGTTTGAGAATGAACATAGAAGACATAGAAATGAAAATGAGATATAGTTGCATGACTCAGAAAATTGTATGTGAGTGCTAACACACAGTAAAACCAACTTGAACAATAAAGAATTAAATCCTTAGTTCTGACAAATACAAGTTTCCTTTACTTCATAATTTTTAAAAATTAATAATGATATAGATCCATCTTGCATATGCCAGAACTATTTCCCTTGGAAATTTTGTTTATGTAACATCTTTTGCTCGTACCAACATCATGCTTTCCTGATACACTTGCTAAGAATACAATATGTTTAACACCTGGAAAGTAAAAAGAAGTGTTGTTAACCTTTAGAGGCACAGATTAAAATTATGCAATTTCTCCCCCTGGCCCATATTCTTTTTTTGTGTGTGACAATTTGCATTATTTGTGGTGAGTGTTTGGAAAACACGATAACTTTTTTTTTTGTATTAAAGATATCTAAATAATTTTTGCACATGTGAATAATGCATATAATCATGTTTTTGTTGTTGTTATATGTGTCACCTGACAGACGTGAGCAAGTTGTGAAGTTGAAAATGGAAAATATTTCAAAACTACAATTATTAAATAGCAAAAATAATTTCTGAACACACCTAATACTTCAGCAATGTGTGGCAACTCTGATGAAATCCTCCTAAATACTTATTCCCGTTCTATATATGTTGTTTCATATCCAAACTAATATCATATGGACAGAACAAACTATTAAAATATGAAAGAAATCACGCCTGTCCGTTCAAGACCAGACCTAGGCCAACATACAACATAATTATTTTTCATGCTGATCTGTGGTATCCCTGATACGTATTGTTTTTGTGTTAGTCAATAAATGAACATTCTTACAATATCACAAAAACAACTAAAACATGTACATATTACTTATCATGATGATCATGTACCATGCCACTTTGTCCGACATTTTAATCTGACACAATCCGAATTATATAAAATGTACTAGTACTATATTAATTGAAGAAATGTCTGGATATATTCTCAGAAAATAACGTTTTAATGCTATTTTATGATAACAATTGTAATTCTCAAGAAATCATCGTCAGATCATAATCCATAAACACTTAAATGAAATATGGCGTCGAAAAAACCAAATTCGTTCCAGACTTGCCTAACAAAAAGAGCTGGCCTTCTTTTTTGTTAATCGCAATGTGTAAGAGCTTTAGATTGTGATATATTCCTAGCATTGTGTGGTGGGAATTCTATGTTGTGTGAGCTTTACTTTGTGAAGTTCCTTACTTGGGAATTTGACCATAGCAATTGGGTGCTTCGTTGCACTGACGGCCCCTAGTAGGTATATTCATGGATGCATCCATACGCCTATAGGATCAAGAGGCTAAAGTAATATGGTTTTATATTGTACAACTATGTCCTATAGCATAGGTATTCCGTATATGTAAGATATTGTTATTTAGTACTAAATATGTTATCTATAAATATAATTTGATCTTGACCTATAATTAATCTGCTCTTGAGAATCTGACCATGTGATAATTAATAGTCCTATTTGGAAGTCTGAATGTTATGTTCTTTATCACAATTGTTCATGAATGTTGTGTATGTGCTAAGATTAGATGGGCTAGATGAAAAAGTACAAATAAAACTACGCGATTGCACAAATTTTTAGCTGTTTGCCCAAACCACACAGAGAATTAATGTTATTGTACTATGACAGTGTTTCTCAAACTTATTCTTACCAATTATCATGCTTGATGTGATCGTAAACTATGATTAATCTGCTGATGAGTGCTGATAAGCAATTTCAATTTAAAATAGTCCCAATTCACATGAACTTGATCATGGTGTGCAGCACTGTTTAGTTCAGGCAGTTCGACGAAGCTCTAACAAAATGACTACTTCAATATCCCATTTTTGTCCCAACCGCCTCATTATCTGCTTCTTGGACTCTTGCTACTTCTTCATTTGCTAGTTTCTGTGTCAGCCTCCTCACGGTCTACTTCTTGGAATCTTGCTACTTTTTTAATTTGTTATTTTATGTTTCAATCACCTCACAGTCTCCTGTCTTATTAGTTCTTTTTTCAACTTTTTTATCAATTTCTTTACTTTTTTATAACTGTTTAACTGTTGGTTCAATTTTTAAAACTGTTGGTTCAACGAATCCTTAAAATTCAGACTCAACATTTGCATTCAAGTCCACTAGATTAAGAATGCTTGGGTCAGAGGAAACGAGAGAGAGCCGACTTATTAGCAGGCAATGCGGCGATAGATGGCACATTGCTGAGAAGATCCATATCATTTGATATCAATGTCTGCCCTGTGTCGTCCCTCACGCTTGTACTGGGTTTCGATTCTACTCTATGCTTCATTGACCTACGGTATGTAGTTTCCAAAACGTGTAATGCTTTGTCCGCCGTGACCTCCTCAGTGAATTTTTTCCAACACATTTTCTTTGCTACTTTGGCAACTTGTTTAAAAGACTGTATTGTCTTCTTCATTGCACTCTGTGCCTCCGGTCTATCACTGAGTGTGATGTTTGCCTGTTTCCTAATGCGTTGCCAATCCTTTATTGCTTGCTTTTTGAGAGCCATATTGCCTCTGTCTCTTTATTCCACCATGATGGCTGTTGTATCTTAGGTCTCACCCACTTGCGTTCCCAGGCCATTGTTCCTCAAGCTGCTAAGCACTGATTCTAAAAGGGTTGTGAATCTTGATCAATCTGTCTTGACGCCCTTTCAAGAAGCTTATGGCGCATGGCAAATGGTTGCTTCCATGATATTTGAGAGCTGTCCATCTCGCATCTCTCGCTTCATGACCTGAGTCTGTTTCTTTAGTTGCTAATCTAGTCATGCTCATGCAGTTCAGAAGAGCTAGATCAGTCTTGAGTAGCACTTGATTTAAAGCCAGTCCTTGGGGATTGTTTTTTGTGTTTCCCCAGGAGTCATTTCGTGCATTAAAATCTCCACAAACCAGTAGCATTTCTCATTTAGCAAGCTCAAGTTCGCTGATGAACTCCCAGTCATCAGGCTTAATGTGGGAGCAATTTCCCATGTAGACGTTGATGATATTCCACCTTCTATCCTGGAATGTTATCTGCACACCCTGCAGCTCTCATTTCTCTCTATCCCACGCTGTTAAATTCAATAGTGTGTGGTATTCCTTGCCTAACGAGAATGGCTTCCCTGTGGTGTGTTGGGCTTACAGGATTGACGTGACACACAAAGACCATGAATTTCAACTGTTCAGCCAGTGTCTCCTGTAATAACATGATGTCGAAGTCATACAGGAGACGTTCAAGAACTGGGCAGCACTGCTAAGCACTATTGCAGTTCCAATATCCAATGTTGATGTTATGTTTCCGTATTCTATCGGTTTTCCTTATGAATTCCTTCCTTCTCCTCCCTCTGTTATTCACACTGCGACGACCACGTTTTCTGACCTGATGGTGTTCAGGGTTTAATGCTGCTGAAACAGACGTCGACAACAAGACGCATCTCTGGACCTTGCAACCGGTTTCTTTGTTATTCCAGCCGACCACGCCGTGCCCGACCACGAACTGTGAGGGCTGAAGCTCTAGCTTTGTTATTATATCTAACAGATAATTCCTACTGGACAGTGAGTTGTCGTTCACCTTTGCGGGAATTCCCGTTCAACAGTGAAAAGTTGTTGGTATGTGTGCTAGGCGCGAATTTCTTGATAATTCTTATAATGAATTATAAAAATCATAAATTATACCGAATTCATTAGATGGGTTTTTGCATACATAATTTTTGCCTTTCCTGTCAAAGAAAAAACTGCACAAGACAACCGCAATCTCTATCCATATAGCATACCGCTCCCCGGCAATTGGTATATTCAGAGTATTGTTGACAGCATGAGCTTGCGATCCGCCATTTTCACTGCATACAAACGTTGTATTGTTGACAAATTTCATCTTAAATTTCATGGAGGCTGATGGGCCTGTAGGTGGAGACTGTGTTGCCATCTTTTCCTGATTTGAGGAGTGATATTATTGCTTCTCTCCACGCCTGTGGTACATTACCTGTGGACCAGCTTGTGTTAAAGATCTGCAGTAGCTTTGCTCTTGCTGCAATTCCCAGGTTTCTAATCATTTCATTGGACACTCCATCAGCTCCAGGGGACTTTTTCATTTTTAATTTGGATATTGCATGCACCAGTTTTCTCATTGTGATTGGGGCCTCCATGACTTCAGGTATAGGTTCGCCTTGTCCAATGTTTTGCTGGTTCTCTCGAACCTCCTGTTGTTTGTCTGGGCTGACTTGGACGTTATTGTCTTCTGCAAAGGAATCTGCAAAGTAATCAGCTGCATGTTTACCTGTTAAAATGTTTCTATCTTTATAAAGTGTGATCCTGGTATTTCTCCCTGTACCATCATCATTTAGTTGTTTTACAAGTTTCCATAATTTCCTAGTATCTCTTTCTAGGTTCAGCGACTCTGTTTTTTCTTTCCAGCTACTCCGTCTGGCTTGTAACTTGGCTCTTTGAAATTTAGCCTTTGTTTGCTGATATTTGTAGTGATGTTCTTGGCTAGGTCTGTTCTCAGCCTGCTGTCTAGATGTTTCCATCTCATTTTGCAGCTTTTCCAGTTCATCATTCCAGTAGGGTTTGTAGTTTTTGCGTGCCCCCCTGGGTATGGTTTTAATAGCAGCATGTAGTATACATCTATTAAATTCACTCACTGCTCTATTGATGTCTTTGTCCAAGTTCATGTCCTTAGCTAGAACACTGGTTAAATGCTGGTACATTTTCCAGTCTGCCCTCTTATAGTTCCACCTAGTGAGCGTGCTGCTGTCCTTGGTAAATTCATTGTGGATTTCCAGAAATACTGGTCTGTGGTCACTACCTCCAAGCTGCTTTCCAACGACACGTGTGATGTTCCATTCCAAGCCTGGTGAGTGGAATGCCAGGTCTGGTGTAGAGATGGTGTGTCGAGTAGTAGATTGGTGAGTCTGCTGGCTGGTTAATAAGGATGAGATTATTTTCATCCTGCCAGCTCTCAAGTTCCTCACCTCTCTTGTCGATATGATCGTAGCCCCAGCTCTGAGAGTGACTGTTGAAGTCACCAACAGAGGTTGGGCCCTGCACCGTCCCTGCCTGAACGTCCGCCACAGGGCAGGCACCATAACTATTTATAGATGTAGACATGTTTCCATTGTGTTTTGTGCGTGGCATCCTGATTATCTGTGCGCCTTATGGCTGAATGCCTCCGTCTTCAGCACTCTGCTTACTTGGGCAGGACTATGGTCCTGCTCGAGTGGGACTGCCCAACCAGTCTTAGTTTCCAACCCCTGATGGCTGGACTAAGCCCCATCACCTCTGCACGGTGCTGGTCTCGATGGGGGGAAGTTTCAATATATTTTTATATATATATATATATATATTTAGTAATGCTATCACTATAGCTACACTGTTATTGAAAATAAAATGTCAGATGATTGTCATAGTCTCACCTAGAGTGTACTGGAAAGTTTATTGTAAGATATGGTAACTGATTTCTGTGGTGTACTAAAAATCACATAGCTTTGCACCTATTTATTTTAATCTCATAGTTTTTCATGTCCATTCACAAAAGTGAATAGAGAATAGAATCTGAGTGTAAAATTGATATAATATTGTTTCATGTCAAAGTTGACACATTGAGTTTCATTTTAATTCAGATTTTCTTAGAGCTATATTATGTGCTATAATATAACAATACTATTGTATTTTGGCACTGATAATCTTGATGTGTGGTGTAAATTAGTTTAGTGCAAAGGTCCGTCAAAGCAGTCACTGACAATTATACTGCATGGTCTCTTGAAGGACAACAACTATCTCCACATTGTTAGGTGTGAGTACATCCGTACCCAATTTTTTTTGTCCGCAACCATAACTTTCATCTCTGCTGTTGTCATGATATTATGTTAACCCCAAAGGAGTAAAATAACCAAAGCAACTCTTGTGAGGTTGTCTGGCTCTCTTCGAGGATGTAACCAGTTAAGATTGTGAAATAAATATAATGGAGATATTGGTTGAAATAGTTGATATACACAGAAACTGCTTGTGTGTTAACTGGTATCCAAAAGGGCTGCAAAAAATATTGATACAAGGTTTTAGAGAAGATTGCTGCCCCATCCCATAGAGGGCCAACTTTGAGTCGCACAACATTAATCTATAATTCTGACTAACAAGTTCTTTTACTTGATTATTTTTTTGATAATTAATTATGTATATCCATTGTGGTCATCTTGCATATGACAGAACCAACTGTATTTCCCTTGGAAATTTTGCTGATATAATGCTTTGTTGAGCGTGTGGTTAGAATGCCGTTCTCAGTCCCTTGAGGTCCTGTATCAATCCACAGTTGGGAAAGGATTTTTTCTTTCGGGGGTACAATCAAAATTCTTCCTGTGCATGTTGAGGCATCTGTTATGGCAAGGTGACCTTTATTTCCACAGCCCATAGAAAACCTCCCTGCACTCCTTCACAGGAAAACATGCAGTAATGAAAAGGAATACTTTGTGCTTGTACCAACAATTATTTTCTTGATACCTTTGCCAAGAGTACAATTTATTTAACCTCCGGAAAGTAAAAACAAATTAAAAAAAAAATTGAATGGTTTTATATTGTAAAACTTTGTTCTGTAGCATAGATATTCCGTATATGTAAGACATTGTCATTTAGTACTAAATATTTTATCTATAAATATCATGTTTTGGTCTTGACCTATAATTAATCTGCTGTTGAAAATATTACCACATGATAATTAATAGCCTGACTTGGAAGTCTGAATGTTATGTGTAAACCACACAGAGAATCAATGTTGTTATACTAAGACAGTGTTTCTCAAACTTATTCCTATCAATTCTTGATGTAATCTTAAACTATGGTTAATCTGCTGATGATAATTTGACAATTTCGTAATAAGCAATTTAAAAAACAAATAGTCCCAACTCACATGAACTTTCATCATGCAATACTTCATTAGTCAGTTTGTGTGCCAACCACTTCATGATATGCTTCTTGGACTCTATTGCTACTTCTTCATTCGCTAGTTTCTGTTTCAACCACCTCAAAGCCTCCTCTTTCATATTAAGTTCTTGTTCCAATTTTTTTAATCAATTTAGTTTCTTTTCTAAGTGTTCAAACTTTTGGTTTAACGAATCGTTAAAATCCAGTTTTTCAACATCTACATTCACATCAATACCATTGACAGGAGTATCAGCAACACCCTCCTGTTCAATCATAGCTTCATCCCGGCAAGATGACTAAAATTCTAATAATATATTTTACATTTGTTCTCACTCTCATTGGATTTCTCTTGTAGCAGAGTGTTCCTATTAGATTTTCAGCAGCATGTAGTCCAGAGAATGGAAAAGCAGCATGTCACTGTTTTATTCGCATGGTCTGACAGCATTACTAAAATTATAAATGGCGCTTAAAAGTTCTACAACATTTGAAAAGCAGTGTACTATAAAGGATATGCTATAATTATTAATTCGGTACAATACAAGAATCAGTGGACAAATCACATGACAACATACCAACTTTTAAATTTCATATGCTATTGCACTATCTCGGAAACTTAAAAAAAGTCATAACTTAAAATACTGATCTAGCGATTTGCACGCAATGAACTGGCCATACACCTCCCACTCAGTGTGCATGTCAAGTGATCAGGGACTCTCATCTTGCAACATGTAGAATATTGGATGTGTCGGTATATGCGTCTTTATCGGAATTTTGTTCCGTTAAATTATGTTAGCTATTTGTTCCGTAGAAACCTGTCCACTGATTCTTGTATTGTACCTTCCAGTCTGTCATTTATTGATTTTTATGGTTGTTCATCTATGCCTCTTTTGGTTTCCCAAATTTTGATTTTTTTGGTTTCTTCAGAACTTAGGAAGCCGTTGTAATCTAATGTTAAGTCATACAAGCTCTGACTTGCAAACCCGGTTATCTAGTCTATTCATTATTTGTGATTTGAAATAAAAAATTACTTTTGTGGTTCACTGAGCCACCAGGAAGTAGGATATCAGGGATTATACTCTGGGAAAAATCAAGGAATGGTGCCATAACTACTGGGAAAGTGTGGTTGGTAACGCTAGTCATGTAGTATCATGGTAACCACTTACTAGATAGCTGAACATGTAGGGGAAAGTGTGATGCTGGTTCATAACTCAGCTTACAGTCAGCTATTATGTTCTCAAATGATATTCAGGACAAATAACTTTAGACTTTGAAATGTCCAGCAGTGTTCTCTTGTCTATTTTGTTATGAAATTTGCGTAAACATCCATGGTTTCAAATCTCTGATGGCTAGTCTGTATGGTATCCTCCATGCTGCTAGTCTAATCTGAATATTGATTTGTATGACTTATATTTGTATCAAATCAGTATATTAAATTTTCCCCGCTCTGGCCGAGAGTTGGAAATGACCCAGCATTGGTTCAAAATACTGTTACATATTTTGCTCTTTGTGTATCATATATTAAATTCATCTATCATGTGTTATATCCGGTATTCATTCAGTGTACATAATTTTTTAGCAGCTATTTGTTATATACATACATTCAGATCATCTTAATAGGATATTCTTTCCATTTCTCATTTCCAATTTTCCTTAGCACGCTCATTTTGTTGCTGGGAAAGCACACATTAGTGTATATTTGAGACTCTTACCATACCATTGTCCTGGTTACTGCCATGATTTCCATGGTCATTATACTTGTAGTCAGAGCAGATGCTCCGTCTCTACTCAAACAATTCTCTTTTCAATCGTTGCTGTGAACGACCATAAGCTGATGCACATTCTGAACAATAGAACTATTTGTATAAATTACTATGCCTCCCTCAGACAAATTCTCATAAATCTCAAGACATGAATTTCTGCTTCCACCACCAAGTGGTTCTGAAGTTTACACAATCTGTCAAATCTGATGTTTACTGAAAAGGCATTGCGTAATTCTGATGTTACTGAATGCACCAGGATCTATGTCATCGTGTGGACATATATGTTCAATAGTTTCCTCTGCCTGACCAAGATCTCCCTCTTTTAAGCCTGCTCCGCTTATATATATACTGTATATATATATGCACGCAAACATCCACACATAAATATAATTCTCATTTACATTGCTGGTGACACATCACATGATTTTGGGTATTTATTGCAGATTTGTGTGAAGTTATTGATGCTACAACATTTATTTAAAATATGCTACTATTCATGTCAATTGCTTATTGTGGAAAGTGATGGTAGTACAACAAAGTTATTTCTTAGGGAATAAAAGTTAACATTGTAACTAACAGCAATCTGCTGAGTCCCACTATACACTGGACCATGGAAATACACAACTTTAAATCACTGCATATTAAAAATATATATTTTTCATTTCAAATTTAGTGCACAGCATATTTATAGACACCATGTTTTTTTTCAATACACATTTTATCTGTCCATGGTCCTATCATTTTTGTATAAAACCACATTCTTGCTGCTTCCACATAATCTCTCAATACACTGGAATCCATCAATACTGTATTCTTTTATAACAAATTTCCCCTATATAGCAACACTTTTAAAATCCCCAATTATATTCTTGTTTGTACTGTATATAGTGATTTAAAAAAATTACATACATATTTTGTTAGTCCGGACCAAGTTGTTATAACAAGATTCCACTACCGAGGTATATTTTTCTGCTTGTCCCTTCCGTACATCATAACATAGCTCTAGAGAACTGCTCACTTCAAGTTGACTAGATATCTTTGAAAGTTTTTATCTTGTAAAGTGCTGTATGTGCCTGGGAAAGTCTTAGATTTAACTTTTTCACATACACCTTTCATCGTCTGTTCACCTGTTACTCAAATACTTAAACATGTTGACTGGATTCAGAGTAGTGTCTGATTTGTCTACTAATATTGAATTCTGAAGGACATATGTTCTTTGTTGTTTCCATTACCCTGTTTGTTTTGGCTACCTCAGTGTAGAATTGAACAAGAACTGCAAAGACTAATATATCAAGTCTATAAATCTAGTAAAGAATATGGACTAGATATAAACATTCAGATTACAAAACTCATGATAATCAGCAAAATCGCATAAGCGCTAAACATAAAAATACATGGAGAAATATACAAGTACCGGTAGAACATTATCAATATCTCGGATACATAAATCACAAATAATGATAGATGTGAAACGGAAGTTAAAAGGAGAATAGGAATGTCAAAGTACCTTTATGAGGAAAATATTGACATCTGAACAAAGTACAAACAAACTAAAAATGAGAATTATAAAATGCTACATCTGTTCTATATTAATGTGTGACTCAGAAACATGGACAATAAACACACTAGAAGACATAATTTATGCCATTGAAATGTGGATATATAGAGGAATAGAAAGAACATAATTGAAAGAGAAGAAAATAAGTTCTAGTAACACTTAATATGAAGAAAGCATTATTAAAGGAAATAAACATCAAGCAAATAAAATATTTTGGACATATTAAAAGACATGACACCTTGTTGAAGAACTTACTTGATGGTAAAGTCGAGGGGAGGAGATACAAGTGAGAGAGCAACAACAGATTAGTCTAACAGAGTGCACCATCAAGATGGGACAGGATGTTGGTCTGTTGCAGTCAATCTTTGTTGCGGAGACGGAACTTAATGATGATGAACATTGTTTCAAAGACTTTCATATTTTTTATTAATTGTTGCCTTTGTAATGGCAATACTGGCATATCATGTATTTGTTATTCATGTTTTTTTGGGGATTGTTTTGTGTTTTATTTCAGATAAAAAATGTTCACATTTAAAAGTAGTGTTAAAATCTGTTACTGATTTGTTTACAATTTGTGTAAAAGAATAAAGCACTCTTCTTTATAGAGGACATCTTTTTTTGGTTACATTTATGGTATATGTTGTGTTCATTATGTTCATATTTTGCGTACACTATATACATTTGTAATATTCCTTCTTTCCCAACAATGGATATAGGTCACTTCAGTTACATTTTTAGAAATGTGGGAGGGGAAAAGAATATAAGCACTGTCACCTGCATGTTATAAGAGCAGGGTACAGTCACCTGCATGCTATAAGAGCTGTCTACTGTCACCTGCATTTGATAAGAGCTGGGTACTGTCGTCTGCATGTTATAAGAGCTGGGTACTGTCGTCTGCATGTTATAAGAGCTGGGTACTGTCGTCTGCATGTTATAAGAGCTGGGTACTGTCGTCTGCATGTTATAAGAGCTGGCTACTTCTAACCTGCATGATATAAGAGCTGGCTACTGTTATCTACATGTTATAAGAGCTGGATACTGTCACCTGCATATTAAAATATCTGACTACTGTTACCTGCACATTATAATAGCTGGGCACTGTCACCTGCATATTATAAGAGCTGTGCACTATAACCTGTATATTATAAGAGCAGGGCACTGTAACCTGCATGTTATAAGATCCCGGTACTGTCACCTGCATGTTGTAAGAGCCTGGTACTGTCACCTGCATGTTGTAAGAGCCTGGTACTGTCACCTTAATGTTATAAGAGCCGGGCGCTGTAACCTGCATGTTATAAGAACCGGGCGCTGTCACCTGTATTTTATAAGAGTTCTACACTGTAATCTGCATGTTATAAGAGGAGGCCACTGTCGCCTGCATGTTATAAGTGCATGGCACTGTCGCCTGAATGTTATAAGAGCAGGATATTGCCACATGCATGTTATAAGAGCAGGATATTGTCATATGTATTTTAAAAAAGCAGGGCACTGTCACATGTATGTTATAAGATCTGGGCACTGTCACCTGCATGTTATAAGAGCCGGTTGGACATATGTTCCACGTCCCATGAACATTACTGTGAATCCAGCTGAAGATCAAGACAATTGTTTCCAAAAGTGGTCTATATGGACACCCAGATGTCGATTTCGACTTTGTCAGCGAGGAAAAAAAATTCAGGGTGCACGAGATGTAAATGGTGATCCATGTGAGCGGCCCCCTTTTAGCTGTTCCGTAAACCGTAAATTTCTTATTATACATAACAGATAGTTTGTACTTAATACCGGGTACTTACAATAGACATAGATATTACTTCTATAATGTGTGTGTGTGTATACATTATTTTTCATGAAAATTTATCAAGTACCTATCTGTTTCGTGGTGTGATACGTTCATGTGCAAGTTTGTACAATTTTTTCATACAAGCAGCAACTAATCGTGAGCATAACACTTGTCCAGACTTGTACAGAACATAGTTACCATTCAATATTTTAAACCGTCAGAAAAGAACCACTTTGGACAGTATGATTGCTTCAATTTCAAATAGAGACGATGATGGTTTGCTGGCATCTTACAATATCTCACTAATCAAAGCAAAATCAGGAAAGTCTCATACTATTGGGAAACAACTGATTGAGCCAGCTGTTGAAGTTTAAAAACAGATCTACATAAGCCTGCATATGATATACTCATAAGAATTCCTTTGAGAAACAACAAAGCACAAAGGCGTATTGATGAAATGATTAACTGCGTTGAAAGCATCTTTATGTAATTATCTGCAAAGAACCATTTCCCATCTCAACTGGAAGAGACAATGTTGCCTGGTAATAAAGTACTATTATTGGCATATGTTCGTTTCGGTATGGACTTAGAAATCCACAAAAAACTGCTCAGTGCGAGAACTTTGCCAACAGACTAAAAGTGAATCAATATTCAATGTCTTTAAAAATTATTTTATTGAAAAAGCGATCCCTGAATCAAATATAATATTGGCAGAATCAGATGGAGCACCAGCCATGTTTAGGCGCTATCGCGGTTATAAGCTATTTAAAATCAAAATGTAACGGGTGTTCGCAATTCACTGTGTCCTTCATGGACAACATTTAGTAGCTAAATATCTGAGTTCCAGATTGCACCAATCTCTTCAATTTGCTATAAATGCAACAAACAAGATTTGTAACAGTGTGTTAAATTCTAGGTTATTTATCCTCTGGCTTCCTACTTAAATTTACTTGTATAAACAATTATTTGAAGCAAAATTGTATTGTCTATATATGTTATCCATGTTTACAAGAAGACCTATCGGCCCTTGTATAACTAATACGGATATAATGTTATGTGTTTGTTGTTACTGAGGATATTTCAATACCTGTACGGGATGTTTGTTGTTGTTGTAATAGTCCTTGTCTCGATTGGTCCGTTCGGGTGACTTTGTGTGCACGATTTGAATGGCTTGATGAAATCGCATCTTTTATTGGAGATGCGGTTAGTCAAGTACTGAAAAACGCGTGTGCAATTGTTGCTAGGCGATTTGGTGCCGTAGAACGGACTGGTTCAATTCCCGTTAGTCTCAAGAATTTTTAAAATATTATCCTCTGGCTTCCTACTTAAATTTACTTGTATAAGGTTATTTATGCAGTTGTGTGAAGAAAATGACGACTTCCACCAATTATTCCTTCACAATAGAGTGCGCTGGCTCTTGAAAGGTTTATGTTTGACAATGTTATTTTCATGTATTGAGACCATTTTAAAGTTCTTGGATGCTAAAGATCCATTTTGAAAGAAAATTTAATCAAAGAAAAGCAGACATTGTTTATTTAACAGATTTGTAGTTACAAGGTGACATACTGAATTTAATATAAACAAAGTCCACCATTGCAGCTTTTCTTGACACGATGAATCTGATGAAGCAAAACATTGGACGGTGCTAATTTCCCCAGTTCCCCAACTTGTCACTGACAAACTCCCAGGATGATGATGTGTTGGTCTGCGTTCAACATTTACATGCCCTTCACACTGACTTTAAAATCAGGTTTGAGGATTGTTTGACTGTGGAAATGCCACAGTGGATTCTCAATCAATACTGAGACATTGAAGAATCAGATGTCATATTACAAGAAGAGCTAGCAAAAACAAAAATCCGCAACACATGCACAGCAAAGTGGAAGAAACAAATGGAAGGGGAATATGAACATGATGCAATACATCTCCAAAGATATCAACAGACCACAATTTTTTCATTAGAACAGGCCACTGCAGACTGTTGGGTCACCTTTACCGATTAAGGATATCATACTCAGATGAATGTCCATTTGGATCCGGAACCCAGACCCCAGAACACATACTTCAGGACTGCCCAATATACAAAGAGCAGAGACAGCAGACCTGGCCAGAGGATACAGACTTTATGCAAAAGCTATGGGGCAGCCGCTCTGACCTGGAGAAGACAGTGGACTTTTGTCTTGACAACAGGCCTGACGGTATAGCATGACCACAGATGCTGAATGCAGAAGAAGAAGAACAAGAAGAGATGATCGAAATAAGCACGAACATAGAACTTAAAAGTGCAGTTTAGAAAGGGGTATCAGCAGTTCAGGATTCAGAAAGATATACCCGATGCTTATCACACATAATGAACTATCACAAGAAAGTTTTTCATAGTTTTTCCATCGTCATTCCTGGTGGAAAGTGATTTTAGTGTGGTTGCCAATCTTCTTACGCTAAAAAGATATCGAATGAAAATCATTGAACATGGAGATACCTCACTAATGTGAAAACAAAAATTGAACAATTGCTATCCAAGCACCAGGTTCATCCCTCTCATTAACAGCGTTATTTGTGTAAGAATTTTTCTACATTCTGATTTGTTTCATTCCAAATCAAAATATGTATTTGCATTGTGTCTTCTCAATAATGGTATGAATAAAAATTGTACATGTTCTTTTTTAAAATCTTTTCACACTCCAAAAAAATACATATCAAAGTGAGCAGTACTGTGCGAGCTGTCAACACACATTTTAAGTGAATATGTTTAGACAAATATACTGTTAAAAAAAGAAACGCAGCATTTTTTCAAACGTGTACCAAAATTTTATTTCACGGAATTAATGTTTCAACATTGGCATGAAGAAACTGTCATGAGGGCTCTTCATTAACTTATCATACTTCTAATGCTATTTCAGCATTTATCTGAGTACTCACATATACATTTACACCAACCACATCACACCCTCATATATTCCTGCACCTGCTTTTGCAAATCAACTTCACAAACTAATAACCAAGATGGATTAATAGGAAAATAAATAACGATTCTGAAAATGTATACTTGTACACACTTAGCGACCTATAATTACATGTTACTCTATGTTCATGGATTACTAGTGCGTTTTAATATATTCAAGATAAATGTTTAAATGTACTGGGGAAAATATGCAACCATGACACATTCAGCCCCCTATATCATTCTTGAAAAATACACCTATGTCATTATTTATGAAACAGCACTCAAATAACTTCTATGATGTTTGTGTCGAAGTTATAATATGTCAGTATCTGCCATAAACCTTCATCAAAAACTCATCAAAAAATTTGTAAAGTTATTTTTTTTTTTAAAAACACTTAAAAAAATTCAAGATGCAGGCATAAAAGACACAATTTTCTAGAACAAGGGGGAAAAATACCCTTAATATCACTGAACCTCTAGTCAAGCTGTGGATCTAGGCAAAGGCAACATGATTAATGTGCCAAAAGCAATCCACAGGGACACTGCAACTGAAATCTGTTTATGTAAAGGATCGCTGCAGACAGACCTCCTTAGAACAACAAAATATATAGTTTCTGTGCTGCAGTATGACTACGATATATGTACTTTGCATCTGAAACATCTGATTCCAAACGTTGAACTAATGTCAATATAATCTTACTGAAACATTCATCTGACTCCAAACTTTGGGCTACTTTCAATATAATCTTATTGGTTGAAAACAGACATCTGACTCCAAACTTTGACCTACTGTCAATATAAAATCTTACTGACACATCTGAAACACCTGACTCCAAACTTTAAACTACTGTCAATATCATCATACTGAAACACCTGACTCCAAACTTTAAACTACTGTCCATATAATCTTACTAGTTGAAAACTAACATCTGATTCCAAACTTTAAACTACTGTCAATATAATCTTACTGAAACACCTGACTCCAAACTTTAAACTACTGTCAATATAACCTTACTGAAACATCTGACTCCAAACTTTAAACTACTGTCAATATAATCTTACTGAAACACCTGACTTTAAACTACTGTCAATATAACCTTACTGAAACATCTGACTCCAAACATTAAACTACTGTCAATATAATCTTACTGAAACATCTGACTCAAAACATTAAACTACTGTCAATATAATCTTACTGAAACATCTGACTCCAAACTGTGAACAACTGTCAATATAATCTTACTGGTTGAAAACTAACATCTGAAACATCTGACTTTAAACTACTGTCAATGTTGTTCGTCCATCACAAGTGATGATGACCATTTGTTACATCCACTTTTGAAAATTCAATTTTAGTTATGTCCTTGATTATGAGTTCGTAGTTGGCTAATGAGCCCTATTCGAGCTGTAAATGTCTTTGGACAGTTCGGACATGGAATGACGACTGTAGACGGATCTTGGTC
Organism: Meghimatium bilineatum; assembly: GCA_034231615.1. Taxonomy (NCBI): domain Eukaryota; kingdom Metazoa; phylum Mollusca; class Gastropoda; order Stylommatophora; family Philomycidae; genus Meghimatium; species Meghimatium bilineatum. Next base: position 44,961,638 of record CM067298.1, read on the forward strand.
TATCCGTGACTTTCTGGCTGCTCTCCACTGTTGAGCTGCTGCATTTCTCTTCTTTTCACAAGATGATGTGCTCTTAAACTACTGTCAATATAATCTTACTGAAACATCTGACTCCAAACATTAAACTACTGTCAATATAACCTTACTGAAACATCTGACTCCAAACATTAAACTACTGTCAATATAATCTTACTGAAACATCTGACTCCAAACTGTGAACTACTGTTAATATAAACTTATGGTTGAAAACTCACAGTAAAAGTCGTTCTCTGGACAATTACCAAAACGCAGGTGATACACGGAGAAAACGTCAGAAGCCTTGAAAGAAGCGGAAACAACTAGTAATAGTATTGAAAAAATTATGCAAAACAACAACATTATGACAACAACAATATAGTGAATTGCATAAAAATATAACTTGATTGCTTGGTAACACAGTATAGGTCTAGGTGCAGTGCTTTGAGTAATTGAATAACATACAAGTAAATATACAGGTAGCTCATGGTCTGTTTCATGCCAGATTATCTAGTTTAGACAAAATAACACTGGTTTTGTGTGTTAATTTGGGTTGTATAAAAATTCAAGCTCAAATATATTATACATCAGTTTAACAGAACAGCACATTTTCCATGTGCTCATCATCACCATTAAGTGTCATATCTGCAACGAAGGTTTGATTACAACAGACCTCCAACTTTCCCTATTATCTATTGTCTTCGTGGTGCACCTGTCCATCTCGCGATGTTATTCTTCCACTTGTATCTCTGCTTCCCTCTTGATCGCCTCCCCTCTACTTTATCCTCAAATAATGTCCTCAGCAAGGTGTCATTTCTTATAATATGTCAAAACATTGTATTTGTTTTATCTTTATTTCCTTTAATAGTTCTTCATGCTAGAACCTCTTTGTTTGTTTTCTTCTCTTCCTGTGATGTTCTCCCTTTCCATGTTCTCACAATCATTTAAAATGCTTTCCAAATTATAGACAACTTATTTATTTTCATAATTATAAATTTATAACTTCTTAACGTCATTGTGATAGACCAATTTGCTTACACAAACTTGTGATCACAATTCATAAAAATCCTTTCCACTTATGGTGATAAACACTTAATAAATGAATTGTCAATGTTATTTGTGGTTTCTATGTGTGCTTCCAGTCGTTCGTGAAACTTCATAATCTTATGTGATTACTTTTCACATCTCGGATCAGTTTTGCTGCAGCCCCACCTGTTATTTATTTTCTATTTATGGAAAGCTGTCAGCTTCAATAGGGACAGAAAGATGAAGGATTAAAGTCCAGTGGGTGATATATTTCTTAGTGCACATTTAATGGTGTTGGAAGAACATATGTCCCACATGAATATACTTGCTTAGACAAGTGTACACATTTCATAGTGTTGGAAGAAATTATATCCATAATGAATATACTTGCTTAGACAAGTGTGCACATTTCATGGTGTTGGAAGAAATTATGTCCAAAATGAATATACTTGCTTAGACAAGTGTGCACATTTCATAGTGTTGGAAGAAATTATGTCCCTCATGAATATACTTGCTTAGACAAGTGTGCACAGTTCCGAGTGTTTCCTTGGACTGCATCTGTTGACAGCGCTGCGAGGGAAGCTGAAATGGCTAGGAGGAATGGATTGAAATAATAAATATGAGTACATGACATTAAACTTGAGTGCAATAATAAGAATATTAAAATAACATATTGTATTATGTATTCCTATTCAGATGTTAAGAGTATTATTTTTATGATAACGAACCTCATGAGAACATTATAAGTCAAAGACAGATAACCTTTTTGGGTCTGATGGCCGTATTGAGATATTTTTGTATGATATGGGGGCCAAGAAGCTTTACTTTAGTCTCTTGAAGCTCAAAGCAGTGCTTTTTTAATAGCTCGGTGGTCAGTGCTTAGAGTACTTCTAGATCAGTCTCATGAACCAGAAACAAATTATCCAGGGCCGTATTTTGTAGAACTCTATTTGTGAAGTGGAAGCTAAAAGTTAATCCATAACAATTTTAAATGTCATAGGGGTGTGATATGTTAGCGATCTCTCATTTCAGTGGCTCTGCTACATGAGGGCAATAGCCATCTCCACTCCTTCGCAGTATTTACTTCCTGGACTGATCCGGTACCCAAATAATGTTGGATCGATCTGGGAAAGACTGATAATAGTAAGGGACTGGACAGGATTAATATTCTAAACACTCAAACAAAGAACTGATAACAGAGATGCACGGCGAAATTTTTGTGTTAATGTTTCCAGAGTGACACCCCTACTACCCTGAAGGGTTATGGGTGTGTTGATGATATGAATGAAGTGAATTAAGTTACCTTTCAAATACGCTTGCAATATGAATAGAGAGTACCTCACTATAAGAGGTACTTTAAAAAAAACCAACCAAAATTCAAGCAAATTCTCATTAAAACAACATCATGCACTTGCACTCTATTCACACGCAAAGCAGAAAATCGAAGCTTCTTATTCTGCTATAGTAACTTTAACATATTTTCAATTTCGGATGGGTTAGGGTTGGTTGAGGATTCAGCAGTCTGTGGGCTCATGTCCTTTGACTTAATTGGATTAGGGTGCATTATGTTAAAGCGATATATTGAAATCCGTGCCGCATGCGGAAGGTCTGAAGTTCTCATTGTAGTTCACCATTCATAAAATCCAGAATTGCACACGAAGTTGTGGGAATATATGATTTGGCCATGGTCTTAGTCGCTAACCTGTTTGTGGTGCCACCTCTATGAACATATGGGAGTATGGTAAAAAGGAACTCTGAGCAGAACGTGACAATTTCCTAAGAGCCCAGAATAAGGTAAATATGTTATCCCTGCATAACACAAGGCAACAAAATAAAACTTTTTTTAATCATCTGAAACCAAAATACACTTTTCTAAAGGATTTTTTGGCGCTGATTTCAGATCTGGTATCAGTTTTTTTCTATCACGTCAAGTTTTAAAGTTATGAGTGATGTTAGTTTTCACTGAACTTGGCTGTATTTTTTCGAGAATCGCAAACATCAATTAAGCAAATGATTCACATCTTCTAGACTAAATCAAATATACTCACATCACAGCATAGATATGTAGAATGTTTCTTCAAAAATGCTTGGAATTTGATTTTCTGTTATATTCTTCGCCTGGATTATCACGGAATAGCATCCAGCAGAAGTCGGCCATCATACTCTCATTCCACAAACCTTGATAACGGCGCTCCATTAACTGAATGTCCTGGTGAAAACGTTCTCCTTGCTCTTCACTCACCATACCAAGATTTTCTGGGAAGAAATCTACATGGGAGTGCAAGAAGTGCACTTTTAATGACATGCGACAGCCAAGGTTCTGGTAAGAATCTATTAGACGCTGAACTCCTTCCCTGTACGTAGGGGACTTATGATTACCAAGAAAGTTTTCACAGACCCACTTGAATGCCTCCCAGGCTTCTAGCTCAGCTCCTGACAGAGACTGTTTGAAACCTTCATCTTGTAAAACAGATCTGATTTGTGGACCTATAAATATCCCTTCCTTCATTTTTGCAGCAGTGATGTTTGGGAATTTATTAACAAGGTACTGAAAACCTTCTGAGTTTGTCTTACCCATGGTCTTCACAAGGGTTTTCATCAGTCCTAGCTTAATATGGAGAGGTGGCAGAAATATTTTCTGTGGATCAACAAGGGGCATATTTTGGACACTGCTTGCTCCTGGCGTATAGATATGCCTGGGCTCCCAGACACGTTTGACATAATGTTCCGCTGTTGCTCGACTATCCCATAGGCATAGGAAACAGCAGTATTTAGTGAATCCTCCTTGCATGCCCATCAACATGCCAATGACCTTTAGATCACCACAGATGTTCCACTGGTGTGTTTTATAATGGATAACTTCAAGCAAACTGTTCATGTTGTAATAAGATTCTTTCAGATAAACAGAATGTGCAACTGGTATGCTTGGTTTTAAATTTCCATTGTGCAAAAGAACTGCCTTTAAGCTTCTTCGCGAGGAATCAATGAAGAGACGCCATTCTGATGGATCATGCACTTGTGATAAACTGTTGAAGAGACCATCGATGTCCTGACAATAACTCAATGAGCCGTCAACATTGAAGAACGTCGTCATGTTGAGATTTCGTTTTCTATAATAAGTTATGTTAACGTCCATTGCAAGCAAATGCTTTTGCTTAAGCCTTGAAGCAAGAAGTTCTGCTTTATCTTTAGACAGATTTAGATCACGAATAAGATCATTCAGCTCTGCCTGTGTAAAAGTCTTAGGTTCTAAACATTCATCAACAGTATACTCTGGATCAGTTGAGTCTGCATTGTGAACAGCTGTGTTTTCACTGCATTCCTCCCCATCTTGCATAGATACGAGTCCACCAGAAGGAGGTAAAGGAATAGGCAATGAATCGTCATGTGGAACAGGCCTGATGGCAGAATCTAAGCTAGGATATACAATGTTCTGTTTATTTTTAGCAGAGAATCCATTTGTGTTCACCAGACAAAAGTAGCAATCATTGACATGGTCTCGCGGTTCCCTCCATAACATTGGAATTGCAAATGGCATAGCTGCCTTGCGGCCATTTAGCCAGTCACGTAGTCCGCTTGAACAACTGGTACATATGATATGTGGAGCCCAAGATTTATCCTGATCACCCAGTGGACAGCCAAAATACAATATGTATATCTTCTTTAGATCATCTGAAATTGTGCGCCGCTGTGATTTCGTCACAAATGAACCACACATAAAACAGAAACAGTTTGGATGATTGATGCATCTTCTAGGCATGATAATAAGTTAATAAGTACACAAAATAAGTTATCAAGTACACAAATGCAAGGTTTTTGCAACCTTTAAAATAAAAGAAAGTACAAAACAACGAAATCTAATAATATACTTGTCGTAATTACTTTAAGCAAACACCACACGTGTATAAATGGATTTACTATCCTATCGAATACACAAAAATGGTAGCATCGATACTAAATCACGTGACCCGAAACTGAACAAAATTGTAACAGCCAGTAATAAAGTATCGATACCAATCTAAATAAAACATTGTACTCGATTTGTGGTCATAACCACTGTTGAAAGATATTATAATTAGCTATTACAAAAAAATGTTACGTGGTAGAAAAAAACTAAAGACAGATTTGAAATCAGCTAACCAAATACTACAAAACCCATATAAAATTATCTGTGATGATTTTTGTGTGTTGCCTTGTGTAATTGGAGGGTCCATTTAGATGGCGGGGGGATGCATATCTTGCTGCAACCCATCCCAGTGACCATGTTCCAGAACTGGGTTGCTACGAACATTTCTGACAGAAATGGATGCGGGGAATGGGAAATGAAGCTCATGACTCCAATTCTGCTTATTGTGGAAATGTAGAAAAACCAGGAACCTTAAGAATATCTCCCTATTGAGTGGGAGAATTCGTATCAAAGCATTGCACATCGCTGAGAGCACATCTGGGTATTAAATAAAATTATGGATAAACTATCCCAATGAACATATTAAATATTTGACATGTCTGCACGATAAAATCTAAAAAATCGTCATGGTGCTCGTCCTTTGAAATTCCCTCAGGCAATAGCAGTGCCGGATTCTGAACCTTCACAGAATCCACCTTCAGCTATTGGAAGTTCCTGTAATCTACCTTGTGGGGCCAGGTGACAGAAAATGAAAGCGACTGGCCAAACAGAAAGGACGACAAATCCTCTAAATATCATGCACTGGAATGCAGAGGGAGTTAATAACAACAAAACTGAACTAGAAAACTCATTGCACCAGAATATTATTTGCTGCAAACAGGAGATCAATCTCAGCAAAAAAAATAACCTTCAAAATACGAGGGTACAAATGCTTTAGATTTGACAGGAAAGATCGGAGGAGAGGCGGCATACTAACACTGGTCAAGAATAACATCAATGCCATAGAAACCAAAACACAAGAGGAAGGTGCTGAATACCAGATAACTCACATAAAAAACAACTCCCCTGAACTCCACATACTAAAATTATACTACCCACATGACATCTCACTAAACATGACCATTATTAATATCTCTAACAAACACCTCCTGACAGTAGGGGACTTTAACAGCAACTCCCAAAGCTGGGGATATAACGATTTAGATGGAAAGGGAGAAGAGACAGAAAGTTGACAAGATGATAACAACTTAATCCTCCTGAACAATCCACAGGATCCACCAACTTTCTACTCAAGAAGATGACAAAACACCTCAACCCCAGACCTGGAATTCTGCACCTCAGAACTGGCTGGAATAATGGAAAGAACAATAGGTGAACAACTTGGTGGCAGTGATCATCGCTCATTCATCATCCAAGTGAACACAAGACCAATAATTACAAGACCAACTAAGCCAAGATGGAATTACAAGAAAGCAAACTGGCACATATATGAACACAGAGCAAACCTACTTACAAAAGACATACAATTAACAGGCAGAGACATCAACACAATTATCATGGAGTTTAATAAAGGAATACTTCAGGCAGTGCAGGAGACAATACCAAGAGGAATGAGGAAGAATTATGAACCATATTTTACTAATACACGCCAAAACCTACAGGAAGAATTGGCTGAAGCACGTAATATGGCAGAGACGCAACCACCCCTCCCCATCCCATGCCAACAAAACCACTCTACAAAAGACCAAAGCAACGTTCACTAAAGAAAAGATAGTACACAAAGAAAAAACAAGAGGAAAAAAACTAAAAAATAAAAATTGTGAAAAGGAAGGAAAAAAACTGTGGAAACTAACCAAGCAAATAAATGAATATAGCAACTCTCAGCTACAAAAAAATATCAGAATGAGCAGAAATAGGTATAAGTGTTACCAAAACAAGTCGATAAAACAACATAACAATGAGATACGGCGTTAGACGACGTTTCGACTAAAAAGCCTTCATCAGGACAAAGGACAATAGTAAACAAATCTTACATAGAGACATATACATGGTGTTGATAGAAAGGAAACAAGAGGGAAGAGGGATAGTAGTGAGGAGACGTCGGAGGAAGCAAAGATAGAACAGAGTGACAGGGAACAGGAGCATGTGAGAGGAAGATGAAAGTGATAAGTAAGTGCACAGAAATAGTGGAAATAGATATACATATAATGCAAATAAAATAAAAAATGATAATGGTAAGGGCTTGGTAGCAGTTTGCAGTAAAAAGAGAGTGAGAACTGGAGACAACAAGTTAAATAGCAAATTCTGGACACAAAATTACACAGGAAGATTCAGGTAAACTCCACTCTGGCAAGCAAGCAGAAAACACGCTTGCAGAATCTTACAGAAAAGAAAGCACCATTACCATCAATTCATGTAGAGAACGAAATATTCGTCAAGAAATAAACAATGATAAAAACAACACAAAATGCCCAGGTGTCATGTCCAAACTATTCACATTAGAAGAAGATATTTATAGGGAAATTAAAGGATAGAAAATTCACCAGTACCGGACGGTGTCACCAATGAAATGCTTAGGAATCCGTGACATACAGCAATGTACAAATTACTACAGATATACAGCTATAGTTGGGAAGCAGGCAATGTACCACAATCGTGGATAGAAACGTTTATAAAGAAAGGCAAAGGCAAACATAAGCCCGACAGTTACAGACCAATAAATCTAACGAGTTGTGTCTGCAAGACAATGGAAAGATTGGTCAACACAAGACTGAAATGGTACCTAAAATCAGAGAAGCTATTGGTGCCAGAACAAGCTGAATTTAGATAGTGTAACAGCCTAGAAGAACAAATAACATTACTGTCCTAGATATATATACGGATACGAATACGGATGTTATATGTTTGTGTTACGGAGGAAACTTCAATACATGTTGTAATAGTCCTTGCCTCGATTGGTCCCGTTCTCAGTGACTTGAGTACACAGTTCGAATGTCTTGACAAAAACGCATCTTTATTAGGAGATTCTTGATTCTTGGATTCTTGATTAGAAACTGGCCTCACAGCACGTGGGACATTCCCATAAGTGCTCCACCCTCTGTCCCAGCAGCCATCCGACTCGATGGTGTTTCGAGTCTAATGTCGTCGAAACAGACGTCTACATCAGGGCACAACTCTGACCCTTGCGACAGGTTTCTTTGTTGTTCCGCCCACCCACGCCGTGCCCGTAACTAGTTCAAGCACAACGTCGGCCTGTCGGAACAACATGGTAACTGTTATCGAAGGTTACGACTACGGTTTTTTTAGGAGATGCGGTTAGTCAAGAACGGAAAAACCCGTTTACTCGAGTTGCAAGGCGATTCGGTGCCGTTAGAACGGACTAGTTCAATTCTCGTTAATCTCAAATATGTTAAATATTTTTCAATGGTGTGTTTGTTTTGTGCTGATCGCTAACTATAGAATGCAAATTATTCAAAGAACGCCGGCTTTATTATTATGAACGAATGCATTTACTAAAATTAAAATAATCAGCGCATGCTCGTAGAAAAATGGAGTGGGGGGGGGGGTTGGGGAGGGGGGTCAAATCCTCTCCCCATGAGAACATTTGGAGCAGGATATTTAGTACTAGGAACGGCCAAAATCGGTGATGCTCGAACACGTACGAATAGCCCTTTTTTAAGGCCCCTCCTCCTTATTAAGGATAAGATATCAACGGCTCTGAATCAACATACTACTATCATTTCTATTTTGTTTAAACAGTTTGCAATAGTTCATCATAATTCATTATCGTGGGTTAGGATCAGAATTAGATGTAGTTACAAATCTGTAGCAGAACTGGCACAGAAAATAATGACGTATACATATTGTGAGTACTCACATGAACCTCAATTTATTATACGATAACCTTTGTATAGAGAAAGGCCTCTTCCTAAATATCAAGAAAACAGAAGTAATGGTTATTTCAAAGAAACAAAATAACACACCTTGCAAGATCAAAGTGAATGATATAGTATTAAAACAGGTCTACCAATTCAAATATTTGGTACAATGATTACAGCAGGTGGAAGAAGTTCAACAGAAATAGGATGCAGAATAGGACAGGCAAAAACAACATTAAGAAAAATGAAAAAAATATACTGTGTAATATGACCTTGTCATTAGAGGTGAGAAAGAGAGTTCTGCAGTGCTACATAACCCCTATACTAATATATGGGTGCGAGTCTTGGACAATAAACAAACTGGAAAGTGGGAAATTAGAGGCAACAGAGATGTGGTTCTACGGAAGAATACTGAGAATACCATGGATTGCCAGAAAAACTAATGTAGAGGCGTTGAAAGAGTAAAATGCGAAACGGACCTTAATCAACAATATAAGAAAAAGGCAATCTTCTTTTTTTGGCCACTTCATGAGACAGGCAGGTTTAGAGAGCATAGTCACAACAGGCAACAGAGACAGAGGGCGACAGCGTGAGAGAATATTAGACAGTCTGACAGCCTGGCATGGCAAGGAAACAACAACGACCTTGATACATAATACTGTGGACAGAGAGCTGCGGAGAGCCATGATCGCCCACGCCAGCCGGCATGGCACCTGATGATGATGAACCTTTGTATACCCATTTTCCAAGTCGGGTGTTTATTTTAAAAACATGCGTCGTGTTGTCTATTTTCTGTATTTCCCTTTACTATTGTTTTTGACTGTGAGATGAAGTGTAAAATTGTTCATTTTAAGCAGTATTATATCACTGTTAAAAAGCTAAAGTCAATGGCATTGTTCAAGATATCTCGAGTTCGACTCTCAGGTACTAACGTCTTGTTAATTAAGAGCATTTTGTTCGGAGACTCCTTGGGATTATCGACTGCAGCTACGGACTTAGTTCTGTGAGTGGAAATATTAGCAGGTGGCGTGTCGCTTCGTTAAGAGCGATAGAGTATATATTTGGAAGTCCAAGTACAACGACGTCAATTCTCTACGCATTATTGGCACTTATGGGCTACTGGATATGGTAAGATTAATTCAGCAAATATAAGAATTAACGTCTGAACTTAATTGTCTTACCTGTCATAGACAGGCAGACCTTCATCTGCCCTGCTTTTCTCCACTCTCCAGTGGTAACAGTTTTGCATGACGCTAAGTACACAGAAAAGTACACCCAAACCGAGGATAACTCCCGCGACCATAGCCTGGTTGTAGGAAACCCGCAACATCAGCAACACTATGATATCTGGGGATATATAAATTGGATAGAAATTTGGAACTAGCAAACCCCAATGACGGTCGTGTAAAGACATCTATAGTCAGCATTGTCTCATGTAAGTGTACACAATATGCACAGAGTGTGGGTGATGATGATATGCTGAAGTACTCCCTCTAGCTAATTAGTTAGTTAGTCCTCGGATCATCATCTCTAAAATTGGACAAGCCCATAGTTGCTCTGATCTCTGCCTGATTGTATCCGTCATTGCACTTCTGCTGACAATACCGGTCCTCAGCTGGTTGACCATCATTCTTCTGCACCTCTAAAGTGTTCATTTTTAGCAACACCGCAGTTCAAACACTAATCTTTAATCCTGGATATTGAAAAGGAATAATCATCCACAATAGTCTCACTCTCGCGTGTTATATCTCTTATAGAATTCAAAACGTCAGCTCGATCCATTACCCCATCGCACTGTGCCACAATAGCGCATGCCACCAGTTTATCTGCTCTAGTCGCGAGTAGGTAGTCCTGACAGCCCATAGTTTTTATGACAAAAACACAGGTCCTTCTCATCTGAATAAGGTTTTACCCGAACGCCTATAAGGTTTGTTGTTTCAAAAGCATGGTTGTTGGGAGGGGAGTTTATGAATACATGTTTAGTCCCCGAAGGAAAGCATTCCAGTGCGGCAATATCTCATGATAATCGTGTATGTTAAGAGCGTAGCTTATACTTCTGGTCCAGCTAGTTAATAGAATCTTAGTCAAATATACTCCGCTAGAAAAATACAATTTATGCAGTTTGAAATGGGAAACTTGAATGACTTCTTAAATAGGCTTACATTGATATTACTACTAGAACCAGAAGAATACGCTATTGTTGTTTGCTTTACTTCATATTGTTATTTACGAGAAAGGAAGATCTGCCAGCGCCACTAAAGATAGCGTATACATAGTACATCTCACTTGAATACAGCCCAGTTTTATTAAGCTGGAGATGTGCTACAGTAAGTTTTTACTGTTTGTTTATAATTCTGTCTAAAATGTTTATTTATTAAAAAAAAAGAAAATACGATATTTTCCTATTAATTCACCTAAATTTAGTGAAATTGAGACAACAGGGAAACGATACTTGAATTCAAGTGGATTAATGGGAAAGTACTAAACATATCAATTATAATTCTGAAATACGTAATTAAATGTCAATGTATCTTCTCAGATGTTCAGCCCACATTCGGTTTTCTCATGGGTAATGTAATATCCATAAGTAAGGTTATAGTATTTTCCTGGTTTAAAAACTATTCTTTCTAATTGATCAGTTATTAAGTTATTAAAATATAATTGAATTAAACATTAGACGTGTTTCTATAATATCGATTCTACGTACAAAAAGCGTTTATTTGAAAAAGAAATATGTTGAGTCCATTTTATAACTGCTGTCTGACGTTTGCAAATACACAATACACAAACTTAGCTACAAAAAATACTTACCAATAAAGAACACCGGAATAGAGAAGAAAAAGCCCGTGACTGCTAGAATCCTGCTGCTAGAGCACTCTCGAATGAACTTGTGTGCTCTGAAATGAGAATTCAAGTTTAACTTCCCAATCAATATGTATTATACTCGTAACTCTGAGTCTCCACTCTTAGTCGTCTGCACTTAGAGTAAGTATGCTCGCTGCCACATTATTTTGTGTAAAGTAAGTCGTCGTATGCACGCTTTCTCAAACTGCTGCTGTTTAGCAGAATGTATATATATATATATCAAGTGACATATTCTTTCCAGAACATTGTCTTCGTTGTGGATACTCTGAACGCCTCTCTGTTCCGGGAAAACAGGTCTGCATTGGCCAAAGACATGTGCATACATTCTTCGATGTCGCTGGTCCATCGTCTTCTTGGTCTCCCTCGTCTTCTCTTTCCCAACACTCTTCCCTCTAGAATCAGCCTTTCGATACCATCATGTCGTTTTAAGTGTCCAAAATACCGTAGCTTCTTTCTTATGATGGTATTTATAAACCACCCTTCGTTTAGTTTCAGTAATTTCAAAACTTCAATGTTCTTCTTTTTCCCTGTCTATGACATTCGTAGGATCCTTCTGCAGCACTTCATTTCAAATGAATTTATTCTTTTGATTGTCTTGTTTAAAGTTCAAGTCTCGCATCCATATGTTGCCACTGGGAAAACACATCATCTTAAAATGGTTAATTTAGTGTCATTATTACTACTTTGCCATAGTTTTCTCATTTGTGTTAATTTGAGTGTTGCAATTGCGAGTCTTCTTCTAATCTCGACTGAACAATCTCCGGAACTGTTTATATTTGCTCCCAGATATTGGAATTTGTTTACACATTCTAGTTCTATATTTTCTATGTTGATTATTGGTTTGATCATTGCATCGGAATGTAGCCCGGAGAACTAAACGCGTTTTTAATGGTTTACAGCTTGGTTCTGATATCCGCACTTTTCAGAATTGCACATTCATCATTCATCTTTAGCATGGCTTTTTGGGTCACTTTCATCTATTGCATTAAACAGCAACCAGGCATCTAAAATTTTCTTAATCACTTCTTATGACATGTATGACAAATCACACTGTTACTAGTCGTTGCTCTTCTTTCGAGTCCCATCCTCATATAAGCGATTCTGTGTCACGTATTTTGCTATGTGTAAAAGAGAGTCCTCAATTGTTTTTATACCAAGGACGCACGAACTCTAGATCCAAGAATAATGATGATGATCATGATCATGATGTTCCTCCTTCGCAAGCGAAAATTAGCATGGCATGAAAAAAAGTCAACAAAACAAAATGTGGTGAACAAGTAGAAAAAAACAACAACACAAAAATTTGAATAATACATAGAGAAGGAAACTCATGCTCTGCGAGTATGTATTACAACGAGGCGATCGGGGCACTTTGAGCGAAGTCCATGACTTAGAACCTGTTCTTTAATATTCTTCTGAGATCGTTCTCCATTTCCTGAAGATTAGCAGGACGTCGTCCCGAAATGGAGTGCGTTCTGTCATGGTTTACATCTTGGCTGCGATATTTTCCTCATCAATTGACTACTGCATTGCTTCTAGGTCACCGGACATATATGAAATGGGACAGTCACCTTAACAACAAACCTCCTTAAGTGATTCCTACGACATTCATGGAGGTAAACTTTAATTACTACATGTTTTCCTGTTCAGGAGTACAGGGAGGCTTTTTAGGCTGTGGAAATAAAGACCGCTTTGTCAGAGCTGTCGCCGCGACATGTAAAAAAAGCAGTTTTTATTGCACATTCGAAAGACAAAAATCCTTGTCCAAACCGTGATGTGAACCCGGGATCTGAGGGTTCTGAGACCGGCGTTTTAGCCATACGGCCATGAGCATGGAGGTAAACAATGCTGCTATTCAATACTCCCCTTCAGGATCCCGCAAAGACTCATGCGTTCTTGACAGTGAACACCAGTACAGTCTTCGGAAAGCTTGAAACTCATGTTATCAATACTCATTGTTTCCAAGTACTACACCCACACTAAACACTGCCTAATATATCATCGATGAAATTCATGAGAATAGGCAGCCAGCCCACTATCAGTGCCTGTGAGGTTAAAAAGCACCAGCTCAAAAGACGCAGAGGATTGGCTTTATTGTACTCAGGTTTCCCATATGAACACCGTCCCTCTCAACGAAGCTGCATGCCTACTGCCTTAAATTACCACTCTTAGACGTAATTCCGTAGCTTCAAGCGATAATTTCCAGGAATCTAAGAAAATATCCACTTTAAGAAAAAGTCGTCATGGACCGGATTCAAACCCCACTAGAATTATCAGTTTAGTGTTTTTGTGATATTTAATGGTGCCATGGTGGTGATAGAACATTTCTCTTCTTGCTGTAATCAGTTATCATTTCATTCGAAACGAGCTCAGACGAGAAATTCAATGTAAGAGTCCATCCAGCGGCAGACTTAACAAGTCTTAGTCATACAGCGTGCCAGGGACAAGTTCAACAAGTGGGCGAGAGGTACATTTGAGAAATGACTGTTGGAATTCAGAGATATACAGACGGACGCTATCATGGATAGGACATGTCAGTATTATAAATACACAGTCTGAACAAGTCAATCTTGTCACCACCGTAGATGAGTAAGCACAAAACGGTCTAAGGCCCGTATTGTTTGATGATAAGCACAGGGCCGTAGATACGTTTCAGTAAGCAAATAGTTTTACTTAAAAATAAACAGGTCTTTCGCACGTTTTCCTGTGTATTTCCCTCTGTTTGATAATAGATGTGGTGATATTTATGTATACAAATCGTTAAAGAAGGGGGTTTACCCAACTTTTGGCTCAATTCCTAGTGGTATAAATTCTTAGCACACAGTCATGTTCTAATTTGCTTGAGGGGGGACAGGAGAGATGTTAGCACTCCAAACCCTTTATCTGCGTGCATTGTCCGCAGTTTTAACGGACAAGAAAGCTAGTACACTAACCACGGCCAACTCCTTTTCCAGACAAGTCCTGCAAACTAGTCACACATTGCGTCATACATCTAGGAAAATCCGAACTCTCAACGGCTGGGGACACAAATCATACGCAAAGGGACCAATGAAACGCATGGATCAATCATATCAGCCAAGATTAGTGATGCTGTGTATACTAATTGGCAGGACTTTTGCTTGGTAACATAATTTTCACTGTATTATCTAAGCTCCAGTTTCAAGTAGTGGTATTTAAAAATGAAAGTAAAAAGTGTGAATTGTGGACTTTCTGCAGCCAACTATAATTATAAAACTAGTTAAAATCTCATGCGATAGCAAAAGCATCACTCACATGATTCAATTTGACACCAATTGATAGAATGAGAAATTATCAAAATATTGCAACAATAATACTACTCTGTTGGGAGTATCGGCAGTGTAGTGTTAAGTCATTAGCCCACTGACCAGCAAACTCAGGTTTCGAATCCACATGATGTTCGGGGATTGAAAAACAAATACTTTGATGATTCACATGGTCAGTAGGAAATAGGGTACCAGTGTTCATACTATGGGAAGGTCGAGGAATGGCGCCATATTTCCTGAGCAAGAAAGGTAGGCGATGTTAGTCAGGTGGTTACTGGTCAACCACTGACTAGGTAGCTGAACACTTATGGGAAAGTGTGTGTTATGACACGAGTTCATAATTCATTTTACCTTTATTTTTATACTACTCTATTTCGTGGAATCCTTAATGATTAATCCAGACATTAAAACAATTTAATAACAACGATTATATTGTGTTTCAGAATAAGTGGTTCTGTGAAAATCTGCACGTTGACAACAATTTGACTTGAATAAATTCTGTCCAGTTTTTTTAGTCTGTACATAAATAATTTGATAATAAAAATGAAGAACCTATTTTCAATATGCCCTATTAATATTTGCATTAGGCCTAATAAAATAACACACGCATAATCATACTGTAAAATAGTAGCGTATTGTATATTTCAACGTTTTCATTCGATGTGAAATCGGGGGGAAAAAATCAAACAACACTTCTCTTACATTTATGAGGTCAATGTGAAATAAACAAAGCAATTCATAGGTGTCTACATGATGTGAATACATTACAGTCAGACTCAATGAGTGTCAGTTTTGTTTGAACCCCCCTCCCCACTATCTACTGGCTTGATGAGTGTCAAAATAATTGTTGGAATCCATTGCAAAAAAAAATGTCCATGCATTTTTTCTCAGAAAGTGTTATGCAATAGGTTAATTATTGTAAATTACATTTCTAAGAGATAATAATTATACATACAAATCACAGAGATGTATTCACGATATAATAAAACTAGATTCAATATGGAGAAAAGAACGTACTTTCCAGCTTTTTAATTTTCAGCGTATTTTCATTCCCACCCTGTCATAGTATGCGCAGATATCGTGACGTCACTAGTAAACCTTGTTGTCAAAACGGTTAATTTAATTAGAGATTAAAAAGTCGCCATGACTGCTGCCTGGTGAATCGATCTTCGCGCCACAAACTGAGAACCTACTCCGTCCCCAGGTTCATCCAAGGGAGGCGGGGGGGGGGGAGCGCTCTTGAGTGCGTAGCGTGCAGATCAATGCATCCGGCAGAAATTAAGGCATCTAGCGACTGTAAAATGCGTCTTTATCGATATTTCGTTTCGTTAAATATTGTAGGATCAGTTCTATTAATTTTAAAATTTGTTTCGATACAATGTAGGTATTTCTCCTCGTATTGTATCTAAAACGATTATAACTGCAACATTTTAAATTACGTACATATTCATGGGTAGCCTACAAATAAATTCACATGCAAGAATCATGTTACTGAGATCACGGTAATTGATATATTAAATGAGGTAGACAGCAAAAATATAAAAACGAACTTGTTTTGTGAAATTAATGACTCATCGAGAAATCGAAACAAGATAAGAGAGAACCAACTCTATTTTAAGTGTGAGTGGGTGACTCACAATGTCCTCTTTTCGAAGGGAAACAACCAACAATGGAATAGATCGTTATGCCGCAGCACGAACATTACACAGACATCATACTAGCTAATATCAACACTGGCAATAGTTTACTAAAAAGCACCTTTGCCGATGAGGTGCCCTTCTTTCTACCGGGGACGTTGATCCAACACAGTTATATCAGAGCTGTATAACTATCAAAAATAATGGAAGCTGTGGTTGATAAACAATATGACCGATATAGATAATCTTCGTTAATCTTCATGTCTTGTTTCTCTGTACAGCAGGATCTGGTTAAATGACAATGTCATGCTTCTCTGTACATCAGGATCTGGTCAAATGACAATGTCATGTTTCTCTGTACATCAGGATCTGGTCAAATGACAATGTCATGTTTCTCTGTACAGCAGGATCTGGTCAAATGCTATATATACTCAGTGCTATATATACAAGTTTGCTAGAGGTGGGTAATCATCATCAGAGAGCTATGCCGACTGGAGTATGCGATCAAGGATCTCCACAACTCTCTATTTTATTAGAATCGTTGTTGACACTTTGCCATGCCACGATGTCATACTACCCAATATTTTCTAACGCAGTCAGCCTCTTCCTTTCTTTACTATTGCAAATATATTCTCTAGACCTCCCTGACTTAAAATGTGTCCAAAAAAAATTAATAAATGGAAAGGCGGGTTTTCTTGGAAATTAAAAAAAATTACTTGTTGTGGAATACTGTCTTTTCGGGGAAGCCGAAATATTTATATTTTCAGTAATGTTATCGTAAAAAATGTGGGGGAGAGGAAAGAGGATTTACTATCTTATATTACTTTTTTTTCGTAGCGATGAATGTTATGATGTATTTTCCTAAATAGGGTAGAGCAGAAGGCTTGGTTGTGCTGGTAGCGCAAGCATACAGTTTATATTTGTAGCAACAAATATGTACAGTACAGTGTTGATAATTAGGCAATCTTACCTTTCATCTCCCTTCATCGTTTTAAGAATCTTAGACGTGAAGAAGCATTGCATCGAACACACCATAAGACAGCATAAACATGTGGACAAGACGAATGAAGATAAAGCAAATCCTGCTTTTGTCAAAGCGTTGTCCATATCATTATGGGATGTATTCAAATGACCTTTTCTGAGAGGGGCTCCAGTTTCGCCCTCATTGCTCGCTGTTTGATGGTTTATATTACAGTAAGGCGACGATTGCATATGGATGAGGATTGACATTACTGCAATAGACATAACTGCCAATACCAGCGAAGACAGGGACAGTAGTCCAAGGCTGAAATGTAAGTTCTATAACGTTACAACTCAATCGAACAAATACATTTTTAATAAGATATAAATAACTTTAAAGTCATACTTATTATTACTCGTAATTTGAATAATGCATTGTTGCCGCATTTGCTATTTGGTGACGAAAATGTAACAAATTTGGCCATTTTAAAATGTTCCTGGCAATGAACTATATGTTGTGATCTATTTTTATATTTTTGACCAATTTGTATATGTATTAATTTATCTAAGGAGTGTTGTTATCATTTAAAGAGTGCTTTAATTAGTTTTTAAGGAGTGATGTTCTCATTTTACCTTTCGTTTGACACTTGTTAATGTGCTGTTTCTATGTAAGTCTTGTGTTAAAAGTGACTCAAGGTATGAGGGAATCTCATATTTTGTCACTGTTTGCCTTTTAATGGTTAGTGAGATTTTCGGTTGTTGGCTGGACATGCTGAAGATGTTATAGGCAGTGCTTTGAATATGTATAGACATGGCCCACTTGTCTGTCCACTTGGTCAAATTATCCATGGTTTCCTGCTACCCTATTTTTGTTGTACCCACGCTCTGTTCACTACACCATATTGCCAGATCGTCTGCATATATTGCAGCCTTTACTTTACGTGCAAGAGGATGAATACAAGTGATGTCGTTCATGAATACAAGTGATATAGTGGGGGATAGAATACCTCCCAATGGTACCCCATGATTAAAGAGTTTCTTTCTGTCGTGATTTATTTCAAGCTTCATTGCTGCCTTTCGCTTGTACAGGTAGTGCTTTATATACATGAGTTCGGTCACTTTGTTTTGCTGTAATTTAATATTTCCACACACAATGAAAGGCTTTTTTCTATGTCTATCCAGACCACTGTTATGCTTTTATTTCTGGAGTGCATCCTCTAATTTCTTTAATTAGTGTGATATGGCTTTTAATTAATCTATAATTTCTGAAACCAGCTTGCAGGCTTTTTTTCTCTTTCTAATTGAATTGAATCTAATTTAAGGAAAGTAATTCTTTGGTAATGCTGTATAAAGTGATTTGCAGCATTCTTTCCTGTATCTCTCCACCATCCTCTATGACTAATAGTGATGTTTTATTCTCTGCATTGTTGACATTTAAAAATTTTTTTTACTTGACTACCCCCTCTCTTTGTAGCAGTTTAATTCTCTGTTTTTTTTATGCCAGCTTTTCCTTGTGTTTGTAATTGTTAGTTTTCTTAGTTTGGCGATGACAGCTTTTAGTGAAATGTTTTTTTTCTGTCGTTGTGTTTTTTTCTGCTGTGTCTGGCCTTCGATACTTCTTTCTCTAACTCACCAAGTTAGAGAATCTGTTGTTCCATCTGTCCAGTACGATCTGAATTGTTTTCAAGCACCTCTTGGTATGTCTTGCTTGACTGCTTGTATAATTTAAGAAGCCAGAAGTGGTGCTGTGTTGTTCAAATATTTAATCCTTGGATTTAATGTTTTAGTGAGTGTGTCTGTCAAGTCAGCGTTCTTACTCCAGTTTTGTCTTAGTTCCATCTAGGTGTGTTTGTAAGGCCAGCCAGCAGGGTTATGATTAATGTAGCTGATGAGTTTGATTGGTTGATGGTGACTACCACAAAGCTGCTCCAGCACTTCCTTAGCCTGTATGTTATTTTAGCTAAAGCATATGTTTCAAAGGTGAGGTCTGGGGTTGAGATGGTGTGCCATCTTCTAGAGTAGAACATCAGTGAGTTTTCAGGTTCATTTAGCAATTAAAATTTCACCTAGAACTGCTATTCTTCCACTTCTGTAATATCTTGTTATGCATATTCCTATCTCCATGAGTTGCTATCAAAGTCTCCGAACACAACACTGTTATCATTTGCCTCCTGATTTTCTCTGATTTCTGAGGCAACAATATTCTTTTAACCAGTGTGAGTCATCTTCCTTTATGTTTCTTTTTCAGCCGTTCCGAAATATTTTGTATCCTCGGATGTTGAATCTGTTGTTGTTTGTGAGATTTGTTTCCTGTAAACATGCTATATCGATTTCCTCATTGTGGAATCGGGTTGCGAGTGAAGTATTTTTTTTATTGTAGACACCTTCTGCATTCCACTGCAGATCTGCAGATCCTCTGTGAGCTAGTTCGTGTGCTGTAATGCACCACCCATCCAAGAATGGTGGTTTAAGATTGTATTCCTATCTGTTGCTCCAATATAAGTGTTTCCCATTAACCCTACCTAATCCTACATAACCCCTATTCCTACCCAAAATGTTCCTCAGCCATGTTTCTGGCATGGTGTCAGTAACCACACGCCAGCAACATGAGCTTATCGCTGCTCATACTGGCTTAATGCTACCCGTCACTGGCCACACGTTTATTTCAGCAGGTATATAAGTATTGCCTGTTATCCCGCCACATCGTGGTAGCAGCACCACACAACTATATTCTCAGCCATTCGAAGGATATAGAAAAATCTCGCACAGACCATTCCTCGATGTTATTAATCCAGGATTTACTCAGTCCTCCTCTCCTTCTTCAACCTTCGACTGTTTCCTGCAGAATAATTTTAGAAAGAGTCGTGTTTCGTCACATGTCCAAACCAAACAAGTTTACGCCAATTCACAACTGCCAAAAATGGTTTTTGATAACCTGCAAGTTTGTTTATTTGAGGCCGGACAAATATATTTGTGTTGTGTTCTATATAGCTAATCCTTAACAAACGTCTGTAGCACTTGTTTTCATAAGCCTGAATCTTTCTTTCTGTGTCTGCATTGAGTGTCCAACTTTCACATAATATATATTATAATATTTCGTATAATAGTATATTCAGCACTATCGATCTAATAAGATTGATCTTTATTGTAAAGCTTATCTTACATTTCCAAATAATATTCAACATTGCCATGGCAGCCAACACCATCTCAAGTTATAGCTTAATCTCATTTCCTGAGTTGCCATCGTCTCATATATGCGACCCGAGATATTAATTAGAAGGTGGTAACTTCTTCATGTTTGTGATCGTTTACCCATAGGTTCCCAAACTTTGTCGGGCTACCGCCTACTTTGCAAGACATAAATGTTGGGCGCAAGTTACGCAAATGTTGCCTCATCGCGTGATAATAGTCCATCTTTTTAATAGTAGGTTAGATGTCATTGAGCTTCCATGACGCGGAGATAAAAACAGAGATCGTCTGCTAGCATTAATTCTTCTTCTTCTTCAGCGTTCATTCTCAAACTCCTGCTGAATTCTCTTTAGCAGGACATGTCCTCTAAATTTCCAGTAGGATGTAGTCCAGAGAATGGAAATGCGTTGTGTCGCCGTTTAATTTGCGCCAATGGCCCGACACATACGTCTTCGGCGGGACATTAATTCGATCTTCGCGTAACGAACTGAGAGCCCGCCCCCCCCGAAAGAGTGTTCCAGTGGAGGGGAAGGGTGGCCTCTCAGTGCGTTACGCGAAGATTGATGGATGCTGCATTGTATGCGCCTTTATTGAAAGCTCATTTTGTTAAATAACGCATGTGATTAGTTCCGTAAAAAATAAGCCACTTCTGCTTAACATGAACCAAATGTTGTAACTCCCTCCATTATAACAGTTTTCCGCGTTCAAGAAATTGACATTTTCGATGTAAATAGCTACTAATGATACATTACTGCTTATGTCGTTAAAATATTCAAAAAGTAGTTGCCAATATGTGCTTCCTCTTGATTTCATAATCAAATATAACGAATATATTTGCTATTGTAAACATAACCTATTATACATACGCATATACTTGCTCTATTTTCTAATTGACATAGAAAATTGAAATCTATTTCTGTCAGACGCGGTTAATTTTCAAATGATTAAAAATATAAATAGAAAATTGATCTTGGGGCATAAGGAATTAAATGCAGAATTTTAAATGACTATCCAATCACAAAATCACGAAAATAATTAATTTTAAATATATATTATAAATTTCTTCTATAAGAAGTCATCGACCTCTAGATCGCCTGGAGCTATCATTCTCCCCGCCCCCCCCCATATTGCTTCGAACCCACTATCACTAGAAGGCTTCAACGCCCACTGGTGGGCGGTACTGTCCACTTTGGGAACCTATGATTTAACCGGATAATCGTGGAATCTTGCTTGGATTCACTAGTCACCAATATCTTGCTTTTATAAATGCTAACTGTGCATCTCATATTTCCAACTTCTTCCAACTTTGAGGTGAGTTCAGATTCGGAACCAGTCAAAAGATCGATATTATCGGCATCACGCCAGTTGTAAAAATGGTCTACCGCCAATAGTTATTGATATCTAGATATCTTATAAAGCCTCGTGCATTATATATGCAAGTTAGGCCCTACATGTTAAAAAGTGCTGGGGAAAGTATGCAACTCTGACGTACTCTTATATCATTTTTGAAAAATTCACCAATGTCATTAGTTATGAAAATAACACTGCTTCTCTTTATACACCGTTTCATCGACTTCTGTGATGTTTGTGTCGAAGTTATATTGTCACAGTATCTGCCACAAACCTTGGTGAGACACACGACAAAGTGCCTTTGTAAACCTCTTTAGCCTCCTCTGTCGACATGCATGACAGGTAGTAGTGTCGCTATTCTTTGCTCCATGTTACATATAGGGAGCGCAGCAGCCTAGCGGATAGTGAGTTTGTTTACTATCACCGGGTTACAGGGTGACCGGTTTAAAACTACGTCCGAACACACACAAAATCCGGTTTATGATTTCTCGCCTGATACGACGGTTCTTCCAGTCGCCAACGTAGTTAGTTAGTCGTTGGATCATCGTCACTGCACTCCGGACAAGTCCATAGGTGCTCAGATCTCTCCTTGAGTGTAGCCGCCATTACACGTTGACTGACGGTCCCAGTATGCAGTTGATTGACCATCATTCTTTCTTGCCCACGAAACCGCTCAGTTCTATCGACACCACATGGTGTCGCCAACTGTAAATGGGTGCCTAACACATGGGTACGAGGAGGTAAACAAAGCAAGGAAGGGAACTGACCACTACACCTAATAATTGCTGTGGCCTAGCGAATGGTGTGTGTGTTCGCTCTCGTTTAATCATCCCGAATTTCGTGTGATTTTCGCCGGGGAGCATGAAGTACGTTGTGTTCCCGTTCAATTTTCGCCATGTAGACCTAGCACATCCGATTTCGTTATGCCTTTAATTCGGGTGGGCTTTCCTAGCTTGCGACAGCCTTCACATCTGTCGCGACGCGACTGATGTGTAGCGACTCTACGCCGTGACGGTTTATCACCAACTGTGCCCTTGGACTTTACAGGCCAAAACATGTCCCTGGGTGATAGTCTCGTCTCTGATCAGGCGGTAATCAGAGATTTAGGCATGGTTCGACTACATCTGTCTCGCACGAAGTGTTCCGCTACAAGTGAACTTGTCTCACGAAATAAGACATATTGTCCCTGTGCTCATCGGACACTGAAAATTTTCTCATCTGTGAGAATGATTCCGGTATATGAACAACTCGACAGTAGAGTTTGGCCCGTGTTTCTCCGCCCTCTTTATCCGACATCGTGAACCTCTCGCCCAAATCTGAGTCTCTACACATATTTTGGAGCACCGGAGACTAAAAACTTATTCCCTAGCTGAACAATACATTAGTTCCGATTTCCATGTAGCGTGTTCTCTGTTCTATTTGTACGTGGCGCTGCTCTCTGACGCCGTCCTCAAGTCACATTGTACTCACTATGTTATCCTTACGGAGACTTCTCACGGCTCTCGATATTTGTGACTACATCTACCCATATCGTGACATTTGCATTGGCTGTCCTTCCTTTCGGCTGACCAAGCCGTAATGTACAGCGTACTGTGTGTTGGCAGTACCACTGTATGTATTGGTGCAAAGGTCTCGTAAATATTGATTGTCTGTTACAGTCTATTCCCATTCCACCTGCAGCCTTCACATCCATGGACATAATCCTTAAAAGTGTTGGCTAGGAACACATCACGAACCGCTGTATTTCTGTTTCCACAGTACACCGCGAGGAGGTACTTTTAGGATCCTGGTTATCTGCTAACCCTGATTCCGCACGAGAGCAATGTGGTACCATTTGCACCCCGCTTGGTACATGAAAAATTATCTTCATCCCAAACGACATGTTTCTGTCATGTGACCTATTTTTACTTCTTACTTCTTATTTCAACTTATTTTCTTACTTGAGCAAAAAGAGGACATTTCTTTCCACGTCAACACTTGTGTACACTCTGTTTACTTTCCGACCATGCATGACTATTCAACATCAAAGACACTATGTAATTTACTTACCTATGGATGAACGCGCTGAGACAAGGCATCTTACTGGTATCCGATTCTGGGGGATCACTTGCTAAACTTTGACGAGATAAGTTGGGACTGTGTCGATAGAAACTGAAAAAGTGTTTACAAATATAACCCTTACTCTGCCGCTAAATATCCTTTCAGAGTATAATTTTAGTTTTAGTTTTAGCATAAAATAAGTTTTAGTATTTTGCCTTCTGTTTTCAAAGAAATTGTTTAATAGTTCTTACTGAAATTCGCACTCTCAAGCTATTGAAATTTTATAGAAAAATATTATTGGCAGGGCTGTAGACACGTTATAGGTTGGAGGGGGGCATTTCAAAATGCTTTTTGTCCCCAACGTTTTTGTGAGATATTTGGTGATTATATTGGGGAAAATCATTAACAAGAGAGTGAAATTCAAACTTCATTTAATGATACAGGAAGCTGCCTTATCTTTAATTCCATATTTGATCGTTCCATGAAGTATTGTTTTTGAAAAGGGATCACAAGAAAATGCATGTCCAAATCATTCACATTTCCGCAGTTTCACTATTGAAAGAAATGGTTCTTATGCATCTTTATACATCTCTATTTTATTTCTTACATTCACATTTGTCTTATGCTCTCTATAGGAGATTCGTATAATTTCGTCTGTAACATTTGTATTCGAAAGCCTGTAATCGTCTCTCCATGTCCGCAGTGAGTGTCCAACTCTCACAACTTTACAGAACAATATAAAACACTAGTGAGTAATACAGTTTTATTTTCATTCTTCTTCTTCTTCATCGTTCATTCTCAAACTCCTGCTGGATCTCCCTTGTAGCAAGACCATTGTCCTACTAGATTTCTAGCAGGATGTAGTCCAGAGAATGAAAATGCGTTGTGTCGCCGTTTTATTTGCGCAATTTTCATTCTAACACTAATGTAGTTTTTCCAAATTAAGTTTAGCATTGACGTAGGCGCTAGAGCCATATCCAGCAGTATCTTTATTTTTGCTTTACATTTTCCATCGCGACATATGCTAGATCCGATGTGTTTAAAAGCATTCACCTCCTCAAGTTTATATCCATTCATCATGATGTTGGTCTGTGCCCCTGTATCTCTGCTGTTAACCAAGACCTTGGTCTTGTCGGTGTTAATTTTCATTCCGTACTTGCTTGTAACTTTTTCAAACTTAACTGTTAACACTTGCAGTTCTTGTTATGATCTAGCTATAAGATCAATATCCCAATACGATATTACAATATTATATTCTAATGTAAACGAACTTAAAGTTTGCGAAGAGTAACAGGTTGATTTTCTGCAAACATTTTCAAGATATGCGTAATCGAATTCAACCCCCACCCCCACCCTCTTTTTTGGCGCTTGTGTAACTGTAATATTTGTTTACTCACAATACACATATTTCATCCAAATGAAAAATATTTTTTAAAATTTATCCCAAGTGCTTTCTGCGTTCTCTTTTTCGGATGGCACTTATTATGACATAGATAACATATTCTCGTTTCTATGCAAAAATATATGTCCAACATTATAGTTATCTTTTGCTAAGTAATTAATCTGCACCTCATATTCTTTGCAAATTTAATTAGTCACAGCTCGACAGTGTTGTATTTGTTTGTCTGAATTCTAATCCTTGTACTGAATAATCTAGAGTGATAAACGCCTTTTTGTTAACTTTCTGTACATATGTTAAAGTACACAATACACAGTGCTCAGTGTACGTAAACTTGCCAATTGTTGTCATAGGGAAATGCAAGCAGGTTAATTTGTGATAATTTCTCTCGTTTTGCAATGACTCTGAAAATGCATTAAATTGTACAAACAAATTAAGGAAATATAATTTTTAAAGTAGACCCACATGTAACAAAAACCATCAGACATAATCATTTTTGCAGATCAGTATTGGAAGCACTTAAACATACTCTATATGAAAATCAAAATATTCTCCACATAGCAAGTGCAGTCTTATCTCTGCATATCCAAATAGTGTGACCATGCAATGGATCCCTAGACATGAAGTAGCGGACGGACTTGCAAAAAAGATGGGCCACAAAATAGCAAAAGCAAAGACATTGCAGTATGGAAATAGTCGAACAGATTCTCAGAAACAACACCAGGAAAATCTGACTGAACAGATTGGCTGACTGATAGAAATTTACTTGTATATATATAAATGTATAGTGAAATGACACGGTCTAAGGACAAGGACAACATAAACAAGCTCAACCAATCCCTTATCTTTAAGTTTCGAACAGGGCATGCAAGGATTAATAGCTATTTAAACCGTATCAAACTCCAGCAGCTACCAACTTGTAGACACTGCTCTTATGCCAATGAAACAGTGGAACAATTCCTTATTGACTGCCCTTACATTTCAACTGTAAGGAAAAAAAACTGCTGCAAACATCCTTAAAAGTCGTCAACTTACTGTATGGATCATTAAGTCAACTTCAGAAAACCTGCACTTTTTTAAGAATGGCATTGTGCTGACAAGAGTAGCATTACCCATCAGCATTTTGATATCTATAACAACAACAATAACAACGGTAGACCTTGCTAAAACGATGGATATGGATTACTTTTTAAAATGTATAAGAAATATATGTTTTCTTTATAAGGTTATTACATTGCAAAAATTCACCTGTAAAGTTTTCATATCGCATATTGTATCAGTTAAATAGTATCGACATCTGTTCATTATGTGAATAATAGATTTTCAACGGTGGGAATTTATATCAGAACCGACTATATTTTCTCTTATGCATTTAAGACTGTCGGGTATGAGCAGCAACAAAAAGACAATTCTTCTAAGACATTTGCCCTTTTTTGTGCTGTTAACAATATTTAATTAGTCGCAGCTCGACAGTGTTGTATTTGTTTGTCTGCATTCTAATTCTTGTACTGAATAATCTAGAGTGATAAACGCCTTTATCATAAGACTGCCAGAAAAACTAATGTAGAGGTGTTGAAAGAGTTAAATGCGAAACGGACCTTAATCAACAATATAAGAAAAAGGCAATCTTCTTTTTTTTTGGCCACTTCATGAGACAGGCAGGTTTAGAGAATATAATCACAACAGGCAAGATTGAAGGCACCAGAGACAGAGGGCGACAACGTGAGAAAATATTAGACAGTTTGACAACCTGGCACGGCAAAGAAACAACAACGACTTTGATACATAATACTGTAGACAGAGAGCTGTGGAGAGCCATGACCGCCTACGCCACCCGGCATGGCACCTGATGATGATGAACAATATTCTGTTAACAATTCCTACATTTTTTCCATCGCTATTCTCACTCAAATGTATCTATTTTTTTTGTTAAGCCTAACCGCAATGTCTCCAAAATATTCTTGTTTTCTTAAGCAAAAACATAATCGATACCTTGTCAGCATATTTTTTGTTAAAAAAGGTTCGTTATTCACATAATATATTCCTGTTAGCATTTTGAAATTAGTTCTTGTATCAGAGCTGTAGAATGAATTTGCTTTGGTAGGTGGAGTTTTGGGAGGGGGGATTTCTTTAAAGTGGCTTTGTTTTGTGATAACATTTGTGGTAAACCACATTTTCAGAGTTTATAGACGTGATAAGGGGAGGGAGTGAGAGGGCGAGAATGGTTATCAACTGTTTGCATGTGTTAAAGTGCTGAAAATAATGTTTTGTTTACAATTATATGTATTTTGAATCGCTCTTATATACTTACTTTACGGGTTTGCTCAGGTCCAGGTTGTTCCTAACCAACAAAGTGGTCAACCTAGGTTCGGCGTGTCTCTGGTTATCCTCCTCTTTTTTTTCCATTATAACCTCCAAAAGGTCACGACTGTCGGTACGACTGCTGTCTGTTGACCTCCCCAGGTCCAGCATATTTGCTGTCAATGCTTTTTGTGAAATAAAACAAGACACATCTTGTTGTTGAACATTGTTTGAAAGTAATAGTTGAGACTGTGTTGTGCAAATACACAAAACAAGACATAATTGCCAGTATATACAGAGATACACACTTTTACTGTCTAAATGTTTTCAAGCAAGACAATAAATGGCACACAATCTATGATGTCAGAAATAAATGGCCTACAATCTATGCTGTCACAAATAAATGGCCTACAATCTATGCTGTCACAAATAAATGGCCTACAATCTATGCTGTCACAAATAAATGACCCACAATCTATGCTGTCACAAATAAATGGCCTAGAATCTATGCTGTCACAAATAAATGGCCTAAAATCTATGCTGTCACAAATAAATGGCCTACAATCTATGCTGTCACAAATAAATGACCCACAATCTATGCTGTCACAAATAAATGGCCCACAATCTATGCTGTCACAATTTAATGGCCTAGAATCTATGCTGTCACAAATTAATGGCCTAGAATCTATGCTGTCACAAATAAATAGCCTAGAATCTATGCTGTCACAAATTAATGGTATATGTAAAGAAGAGTACCGTAGATACGTCATCGATAAACATATTTGCAAATCCAAACTTTTTTTTTGGTGTGTAAAACCAGTTTTGTTGACATCAACTTTTATCAAACCTTCCCCTCCTCCCCACTTGTCAACAGCTGTCAAATTTGGCCAGACACAACTCCACCTAATTGTTGATTTAATCTGTGGAAAACCCTATAGCTGTATATTTATGCATAAACTACTGTACACGTCAATGCCGAGAACATGGGGACTTTTTTGCAGTTATTTTTATAAAAGATATTCGCTCAATGTTAATTCGTCAATTCCGTATATATGTATACACTGTTAAAACTCGAAATGAAACTTTTTTGGAGTACTTTTACAAAAGATATTCGCTGATTGGATATCATTCAACTTATCATCTGTGTCCACCTGGTCAGTAACCTCTCCCAGTTACATGGATTGTACTCACCTCATAATTCGTGAGGCAATGAAAGAAATCAAGGTCAAAACAATATTTTTGGCAACCTCTGACCATATTATTGAATGCCGTTAAAAGATTGACGGTCCTCGAATAAATTCAGTTGAAAATTCAATGCGCAAGAATTATGGTTCATCTCACTACAGAACAACAGTACATCATCATTAAATGCTTACAGATTGGAAAATCACAAACTGTAGTGGACACACAGATTAATGTGGTTAGAAGCACACTTAGTCGCCTTTGGGCGCGATTTTAACAAACTGACTCAGTGGTAGACCAGTCATATATATATATATATATATATATATATATATATATATATATATATATATATATATATATATATATATATATATATATATATATATATATATGAGATAAATTGCACAATATACTCAGCACGCACGAAGGACAGCTCCAGAAAACTGTTTTACCCCTGACGCTGAAAGGCAACAAAGGCTTTAGCTAATAGATGGATGTATGTAATATATATATATATATATAAAGTGCTTTTTTTCTAGAAAAAAAGGTGGATGGATAAGATATTTTAGCATAAATCGCTAATCCCGACCCCTTCCCAATGTGGCCATAATACTATGCTCCTG
This sequence comes from Meghimatium bilineatum, assembly GCA_034231615.1. NCBI lineage: Eukaryota > Metazoa > Mollusca > Gastropoda > Stylommatophora > Philomycidae > Meghimatium > Meghimatium bilineatum. The sequence continues at coordinate 44,991,297 of CM067298.1, forward strand.
AAGCATTTTGAGAAATCAATAATTTTCTTAGTTCTAATATCATTTTAAAATGTGGTGGATGTCTGATTTGCTGTCTTGCTTTTATGTTTGTGCATTCTCCGTATTGTTCATTATGAGGCTACATTATCTAAAGGGGGAGTGTTGAGCCTTTTTTGTGTGTTATAGAGCTCGAAAGGGTAGAGGGGATGCAAAGAATAACAACACTATGATCCGTTAGACATGTCATAAGTGACTAATAATAGGTTTCAGATGTGTGTCGACTATCTCATCACATATGTCACGGTAACCAAAAAGAATGTGTTGTAGTAGGATGGGTCAATGTTAAATGCGTAGATCTTCCAGTAAAACCATACATGATGACACAGCACATTAAGTTCTATGGACTACATCTGAAAACCGGAGTGAGTTTGAGAACGAACACAAACAGAACCACTAAAACCCTCCCATATATATGGACCTCACCTCCTTCGTCCATACAGATGTACACTAATATAATACTTACATTAACACAATTTATAATACACTCCATACTTTATCCATGCCTTCAAATTTCTTTGAATGTTTCGATTTCTTTCATTGATTTTTTGAATGTTAGAATTTTTAAATGGACTGGGAGGAAATGGGGGGGGGTGTCCTTTTGTAATTCTACTTATTTTATACATAATTCCGTATGCCCGTTTAAGCATACAATATAGGCGTAATAGTGTGTGTCGAGTATTTGTCACATCACAAATAATGCTTACTTGTTATAAAATAAAGCAACTATAGTTCGTTCCATAATTCATGTAACTTAGTTGAAGTTTTTTTCTCCCCGACCCAAATGAAACAATTTTTAAAAAAACAAAAAATGAAACTAGATAAAAAAAAATTGTCTATATAATAAATTATACATTTATATATGTTTTATGAATGTACATAATATTCCATTTTTTACAGTACAACCTGCCTGTCGACAGTCCCTGTTGATGAGGGGAAATAAGCCTAATTTGTTTATTTGTGCCTTTTTTCTCCAACTTTTCATTGGCTGTGACGCAAAGCATAAATATACTGGCTAATTAAAGGCACGATAAAAATAAGAAAACGTAATCAGTAAACGGATTTTTCTCTAGATGTAGATGAACTTTAATGTTGATATCAATGTCAACCTACAATAGTACAGAAATCTCGATTTATATGAGTGAGAATGTGTCGTCGCTTGTCGTTTATTTAGAGATGTCATTGTTATTGACAGACTTCGTGAAGTTATTTGGCATGCATATATTCGTGATTTTCATAGGTAACTGTGATGTGTTGTCAAAATTATTACCAATTAAAAGCATGGAAATATTGGGATATGCCTATAGAAGATACATGATGTGCTGTATTTGCTTTGGTTGGATGATCTAATTGTTTATTTTAAAATAATAGCTAAAGTCCAGTTTACTCAAAGGCGTATCGCATATTCGACATGTTTTTATTGTGGTATCTTGTTCAATTTAGCCAATTTATTTATGTAGCTAAGAGTTTTATTGCAATATGAGTTTGAAGTGTAAATTCAGAAATATGCAATATGTGACTACATAATTGTACCATTACTTTTGAAGAGAATCTAGAACGGGCCGTTTATATTACGACATACAGAGAATATAAGGAAGAACTACCAGAAATAACAAGAGAAATAACACAACACTTTTCCCAGTTCAGTTGGAGCAATATTAAAATCTCACTATCAGAACCACCATAAAAACTACGACATTATGATAGAACCGAATCCTCTCCAAAAGAAAACAACAGTATGCAACATTATTGAAGATATGTACCCCCGAGAAGCATGGATACAAGTATATACGGACGGATCAGCAACCACAGTAATGAAGAATGGAGGTGATGGAGTGTACATACAATATCAAGAAAAGGAAAATGAATCCACACGTTCGCCAACTGAACTATTCCAACTACTCTGCAGAAGTACATGCTCTAAACATTACTGCAAAAATAATTAAAAACACGTCAAGTCAATGTCAACAGGTAGTGTTTCTTACTAATGCTATGTCTGTCCTACAAGCCCTTGACAACGATAAACTTCAAGACCTGAAGGATGTCATACGAGAAGTGAGCATCCGATGAAGGGTAGTACTACAGTGGATACCATTCTACTGTGGCATACCATGAAATGAAGAGGCAGATAGGTTGGCAAAGAATTGAATAACACAGGAACAAAAAACCCAGAAATCACCTTAGAAGAAAAGATGACTCTAATCAAAAATGCCATGGAAAGTCGACCACCCAAAAGACAACTATTACTATCTTGACAGAGCTGAGCAGGTTATTATTTTCCGCCTCATAACAGGACACAACATATTAAACAGCCACTTGAATAGACTAAGACTGGTTTCATCACTTCTGTGCCCATGTCGGAATGCAGCACAGAGCGATGAACATATCCTGCAAGACTGCAATACACTAAACCAGTTAATGGAAGAAAACTGACAAACAACAATGGATATTCACAGAGAGCTGTATGGAAGATATCCCGGTGATAAAATATCAGGTTCTAGGATATATCAGATAAAATGTAAGATAAAATATCCCATGGTAGTAAAATTTAGCACACTCTGGAGCTTTCAAATACAGAAATACAGAAGCATGTATTTTTAAAAAAAAAAGAATTTACTGTGTAACCATGTCAAACTTCAAACGCAAAGAAGAAGAAATATTATGACATACAAAATCATAAAAAGAGATCATGCTTTCAATAGACGAAGACTATTATCTCGTAATTGACAAAATCATCGATGAGCATGAACTACCACCTTACCATTCACATTTCAATCTCATTGAACGTGTGTCGGCTGCAGACCAAGTTGTCGGACTAAAAAAAGACTTTCAATCTTTGTGATGTAACAAACATAACACATATTGCCATCGCATAAATAGATATTGAGTACCGGAGAAAATGTGACGAGAATGTGCTTCAAGACGAAGAGACATAATGGTAACGAGATGGTGTGTATGTTATCCAGTCTTTAGCTGTAGTTGATCTTTTCGAGTCTTCAGAATCTGAATAAAATTGTTTATGTGCCAATCTGTGCTGTTCTCACAGCGCCCAAATATCTTACAATATCACGGACTTATAACAAAATCAACTGATACTTCATTGTTTTGCTTCTCACAACGTTTTTTTTTTTGCAGTCACTTTTATTTATGAAATGATCAGATACAAATATCCCTCTTCAACACCACAATAAAAATATAAGAATATTCGATCATCAATGATAAGAAACTGTTTTACATACACCCTGGAAGTAATGATAACTATCTCACATTTCCTGTTATTATATGTAGTTGCGATACGCCTTTGCATCCATAATTTTGTGTATTACTGTAAAATGTGAATGCTATTTTGTGCTGCATATTCAATACTATATAGAAAAAAACAACAACGATTTGTGTATTTTGCAATCTACCTATAAATGTGTAAAATATTAATTCCCAAGGTCGCGCTGTGCATAAGACAAACTGCGGAATATGGTTGCTATGCATTATGTAGTTTTGATGAAAATTAAGCTAAAGTGAATAACATGAAGTATGGAACGAACTATAGCACAATTTGTTTCACATAAACAAACTTGGACTTCTGTGTACAAGAAGTTTTCAATTGAATAATAAAATTCACCCAAATCTTATACTTTACTAAGTTAACTATACATTCAATGTTGGATATAGAGACAAGGTCCAGATATGGCTTTCACTAATAGAAGACGTACGTGCAGAGTTAAAATTGCCCTTCATACGAGGCGTTTTTAATTATTGTTGTGGTCACGCAATATTTGCGTTGGTCGGTTTGTATCGTCTGCCAACACATAGCAACGACATGCATGGAAATATCCGAAAATATGACATTAAAAGCCATGTTTTGCTTCTGCACCCGGGTCTTCTATTGTCAAGACTCACAGTCCATGCAGTGTTTAATTGTCCAATTTCCATCTAAGGTGAAATAAGATACTTTTAAACGGGTAACTAACGTTTGTGCTAAATTTTACTACCATGGGATATTTTATCTTACATTTTATCTGATATATCCGAGAACCTGATATTTTATCACCGGGATATCTTGCGTCAGTGTTGTTGATCATTTACCATACTGATACAAATAAATGAGATGACTATTTGAGTAATTCACCGTAGAGCTTTTGTTTTCATGGACATGCATGAAAGTTTCTTTTGGTTGAACCAAATTATAACCAAAGTAAGGAACAAACATAAATGTTGTGGAAACGTCTTATCCTTGCGTATCTCTAGAAAAAAAGCACGGTGTATATCGCACAAATATTACCTAATGGAGGAGGGCAGGTGTCAGTTTTGGGATCAGGTAAAATATAAATAGATACTGATATAAAATGCAAGGCACCAAAAACATTTTTTTAAACCTGAGTTATTAAAATATAAAATAGTCCATGGTATGGTGAGGTAGGCTCATTTCAACAGCAGACGTGATAACCAAAGTGATTATAACTGTGATCACCAAAAATAATCGCGGTTGTGGTTCAAGTAAACCTCAACCTTCCGATATTTACTGTTAAAATGTGAGTTGAATTCCTACAGATCGATATAAATAGAGCACATTTATCAGATATATCTAGCAAGCGCACGTTACTTTTTACGTAATATAAAGAACCATACTACACTGTGTCTATGTGTGTGGTTGCTACAGCTAAACAGCATCACAATGCCATAGCATAAAATAAAACATAAATCAAGTGGTTGAATCGAACAATTTTTTACCGATACATAAACACAAGTACTTGTCATTGTGCAACGATAAGAGTACTCAGAATTTAGCACTACTTAACTTCCCCTGTTGTTTGTTTAATTAAACAATTCCGGTCTCTGCACATGGTACTATCATAGAATCCTTGTACAGTAATGATTATGAAGCGCATGAAACTATCACATTGACGCAAGCAGATTCGATTAACAAAGAATAGTGTAGATCGATCACAGACAATTCCACTACACCAACCCTCCTCTCTTTACTCCAAAACTCAGTGCCCGCTTTTCAGTTTCCTCCTTTGCGTTGCCCCCTTGGGGCCTTTCATTCTTTGACCGATGTAGATCGTTTTATTCAAGCCCTCTATGCCCACAGCCAGGATGCGTGGCTGCTGTATTAACCAGAATCTCATAACGTATTTACACGCGTGCAGACATACAACATCGATATTCAATAAGCTCTTGTGAACCATCATCCTGATTGTAGAATAAATTCCAGAGTAATGGTTCTTTCTTCGTGACCTTTGACCCGTTGTATCAATAAGCCTAATCGCCATTAATTAATAATATAAACAAATGAAACGTCCCTGCATTGAAGGGCCCGAAAGTTGAGCAAAGACAAGTGAAACTATTACTCGCCGTGCATGTCGTAAGAGACGACTAAGAAAGGTTTAGAGTGGAGTTGACAAACATCCCATAGATGGTCAAGTGACACAGAACCATGTTGAAGTCGTAGGCCCCTATGTGTCAGGTCGAAAGGTGCATATATTGCAGCCAACCTGTAAACCATGACACAACGCGTTTCGTTCTTCAAACTACATCCTGCTAATCTGCGGAAGTTTGAGAACGAACACAGAAGAAGAAAAGTGCACATTGAAAAAAGGTATAGATTTACGTTAAAAGAACAAATTACTTATTGCTTGTAATTCCGCAAAAGCCATGTAGCCAGTGGTATAAAGATCAGCGGGACAGTCTAATAAACAATATTCGCTTCAATTTGGTTGTAGTTCAATGCAAGAGGTGCTGACCACCCATATTTTACTGGTGGTAAGATTAAACATCAGCCGATAAAGTGGTTTGGTCACCTAGTGAGAATGGACCCAAGACAAATACCATTGAGAGCTTATAATGAACGATCATCTGGATACAAAGCCAAGGGTAGACGAAGAAAGAGATAGTTAGATAACATCAGGACAACCCTCTAGGAAGACTGGCTTCTGAATACAAAGAAAAAGCTAGTTTTTTTTTCCGGTCACATTAAGAGACACGACGGCATAGTGAGAATGTTACTGGAGGAGATAATAGAAGGCAACAGGGGCAAAGACCGCCCAAAACGCCGTTAGACAAAAGTTATTCAAGAATGTCTGCGCATGTCACTAGAAGAGGCAGAACAACTTGCTCAAGATCGCGAATAATTCAAGAGATCCACAGGGAAGACTACGTTCTGAAAAGAATATGTAATATGTCTCTTCTCGTGACATTTATAGCTTTCCTCAAACATCTCATTTCGCAAACTGTAATCTTTTTCTCTAGTGTCTTATGTTTTAATCACATAACATTAAATAAATTCCACGTTATTTGCAACCACAACTTTAAACATGTGTAAGTTGTATAGAGGAGCGCTAATACTAGTTCATAGTGAGCTTGCTTGATATCACCGGGTTACATCGTGCCAGATTCGAAACCACGTCCGGACAAAATAAAATATAAATATCCGGGTTGTGATTTCCCGCTTGACACGACCACTCCTTCAGTCGACTTAGCTGTAAATGAGTACCTGACGCATGAGTTAGGGGAGGTAAAGACAGCAAGGAAGGGAACTGGCCACCTCACCTAATAGTTGATGCGGAAGAAGAGTTATCTTCATCCCCGACGGCAGGTTGCTGCCATGGGATACCTACCTAAGTTGTATACATTTACTACCATTTCTTCTTTCTATGTCTTATTCACATAACATTAGTGGGCATCTTAATTAAATAAAGAAGAGTGTCATCATTTGAGACTGCTATTGTTTTAGCTCCAAATAGTTTAACATTGGTTAGTACACATTTCGTATTTGTCCCAGACTCATTGGAAATATATTTCATCCGTCATTTTGTCCGCATCACTATTTTCTATGTTGTTAAGTGACGATGGTAATTTGTTACATCCACATTATGAAAGTTATATCCTTAATAATGATTTCTTTGATGATAAGCCGTATTCTGACCACAAAGTTAACTTGGACATGCCGGGAATGGTATGCTCATTTAGGTGGCCCTTGATCTTTCCGTGTCCCTCTAGCAAGTCTCCACTGTTGAGCTGCTGCAATTTTCGTTTTGTACAAGATGCGGAGCCATTTTTGCTGTTAGAACGTCATGTAGTTCGGATGTCTTCTCATGTATCAGCTTTAGGGCACGGAAGTGTACCATGTACTATAAGCCGACGGTTTATGTCAAAGGCTTTCACGTTCACGGAGATATTTAACGAGTCATTGTAGTTGTTATTTTAGCCACATTGAGATCGTATGCACTTCTGCAACTCACCATATAGGAGTATATTTGATACACGATGATCTGGCATTTGTGGTTCATTACCTACCCACGAATCTGTGACTGCATCATAATAATGTCAATGCTAGGGATACCAGCTCTGTTAAGCACAGTTGTATTAGAAATATTTTCCTGCCATCTGATGTTTCATCACCTTTCTGAGACAGGTTATGTGGAAGTGATATAGCTTCATCACGTGTAAACTATATAAGATCCATGTCTCACCTACGTATAATAGATACAACAAATTAATTTATGGAGGTCGTTGTGACTGGATTACTAGAACTACGACCTCCACTAATTTTTGATGGTTGTAAAGTTCTGATATAACCAAAATTGGACTAAAGTCAGCGGTTGAAATGAAAGTGCCTCATCATAAGAGGTACATTTTACTAAATCAAAATAAACCAAATGTATAATAGCATTGGAAGTACCACTGCTTTTTTACATTCAGTTTAGTATGTAGACTATTCCATTTCTATTTCATATATTTGCAACATAGTCTGCCGATAGTAAAAAAAAAGTAAAGTAACCCATAGCATTTATTAATGCCGTAGGGGTGTGAGATGTTAGCGATCTCACATTTCACAGGCTCTGCAAATGAGGGCGGTAGCCATCTCCTCTCCCTCGCAGTCTTTACTTCCCGGATTAATCCGGTACCCATTTAAGGCTGGGTCGACCTGGGAGCCGTTGCGATCTGAAAAAATTTCCGCCTCAACTGGGGAATGAACCCATGACCACTCATATGCGAAGCCAGTGCGCTAACCACTGCGCTAACGCTGCCGATAGTACTGTTTGCCGTGTACATCCTGGTATGCACTTCATCGTCACTGTAAAAATTTGTGACAGTATGCTACCGAAGTATACGAAACAATTCAGCACTTTCAGTGGCACACAATTTATTTGCTGGGTACGTTATATATTTTGTCAACTTCTGCCTGAAACATCACTTCTGTTTTCTACATATTTATCATCATCATTAAGTGCCGTCTCCGCAACGAAGTTTGACTGCAACAGACCCCCAACATCCCCTATTTCTTGTCTTGGTGGTGCACTCTGTTTGAATGTAATCTGTCCATCTCGTGATGTTACTCTCTCACTTGTATCTCTCTCTACCTCTTGCTCGCATCCCCTCGAATTTATCCTCAAGTAAGGCCTTCAACAAAGTGTTATGTCATGTCTTTTAATATGTTCAAAATATTTTATTTGTTTTATCTTTATTTATTTTAATAGTTCTTTCTTCATACGAAGTGTTGTTAGAACCTCTTTGTTCGTTTTCTTCTCTTTCCATGATGTTCTCCCTATTCTTCTATATCACATCTCAAAGTAATCAATTATATCTTCTAGTTATTTGTTAATTGTCCATATCTCCAAGCCATACATTAATATATAATTGTTATATCGCATTTTATAATTCTCATTTTTAGCTTGTTTGTAATTTGTTTGGATGTAATATTTGTCCCATGTCATTGATTATCCTTTTAACTTCTGTTTCACATCTACCATCATTAGTGATTACGTGTCCGAGATATTATTTGCCTGATCTTTATTTCTCTTAGTAATTCTTTCTTAATATTAAGTGTTTTTAGAACCTCTTTATTTATTTTCTTCTCCTGTCATGATGTTCTCCCTATTCTTCTATATACCTATATCTCAAAGGCACGTAGGAACATAGATAGATAAAATGCCCACGAAAGATTTTTAACCTCCTGTGTTATTGTGCTGGGGAAGAGAAGAAAGAGGCAGAAAGAGATAAACAGAGAGAGAGAGAGAGAGAGAGAGAGGGAGGGAGGAGAGAGAAATTGAATCTCCAAAAATGTAACTATGATATTAATTGTTTGCACTCTTAACTAAAGATGCGCCATACAAAATCTGGTAACGATAGAAATATAGGACGAGTAAGGAGATATTTCAGACGAATCTTGCAAGTATCGAATTAACCCTAGCGGTTCAACCAGACGAATCTTGCAAGTATTGAATTAGCCCCAGCGGTTAAAGAAGTTTCCGATTCCGATTGTAACGATCGTTCTGCGTTAACTAAATGTAGTTATATATTCGTTGCTTGGTGGGTAGGAGATTAGGTCGAAGCTTAGATATCACTTTGCTAAAGGAGGGATGGGAGTTTCCTAAAAATGTTAACGGCTTCGCTTTAGCAGGACTTTTGATGATCTATTGTGGGAAATCCGTTCAGAAGACGGAAGGGGGGGGGGGGGAAGAGGGGGCTGCTCATACACGACCACAACAATTAGGGGAGGGGTGTGTGGCCTGAACAAGTTTGGCATTTATTGACAACGGGGGGGGGGGGAAGAACAGAGTTGGCGTCAAGAAACATAAGATAAAATATAGGCCCTACCAATTAAAGTGTTTGCATTAAAAAAATATTTATACAATTCTGGAAAAAAAAAAACCTGTAGTTTTTCCGTGTTTTACCTGCACATTTTTTGAGTGTAGGGTGGGGGCATTATTTGACAGAATTAAGCAAAGGGAGACCCTGAATTATTGACAATTTATGGACATCGAAAGGGGGGGGGAAGGGTTTACGTAATTTATGGGCAAAACTTCAGTACTAGATGTCATATTCTTTTTTGTTTAAAATGAAAATAATAACGGGGGATGTGGGGGGGGGGGGGTGTTAGAAGGTTTATACAGTGACAGTCGACAATATAAGAGATATTGGCTAATGGGAAAACAGTTTTCTGAAATGGCTCATTTGACGTGGCACTTCCATCAATATAATGCCATTTAATGGCATTGGGTCAAAGGGCATGTTCCCATAGACCGCTGGATCAGCAACCAACCAACATTTGCCGTGATTTCCACTGACTATCGACACTAAGTATAAGCATAGTGTCTAATGAAAATCACGAGAAAAGTAAAATGAGTAAATTTAGAGACTGTTTTGCTATAAGCCAATAGGCCATATGTCATATTTTCATCGGTGTTACTTAAAGCTACACCCCCTCTCGTATTTATGGGCCCATCATTGTGACCAATATATGATGAAGGGCATTCTTTTAAACGCGACGATAGTCAATTTTGACAATATCAGGATATAATGTGTGACCAATGTAAAATATTGAAGGTCGAAGTTCAGTTAGTCCAGCCACGACAACCTCCTAGTATATCATGTGATGTTTCGGAGATTGCGGAATATGTGTTGAAGCGAGCCTGGGAGGTAACTTACTCCAACCAACATGGAATGTCGCTCTTCAAAACATTAGATATCTCTCATGCCGCTGAATGTTATTTAACTTCAACTCATTTTTCTGTTAATAGAGTTTATGTATGAGTATTGGTTGCAAGTTATAATACAGAAAATGTAGAGTTTATCTACGAGTATTGGTTGCAAGTTATAGTACAGAAAATGTAGAGTTTATCTACGAGTATTGGTTGCAAGTTATAGTACAGAAAATGTAGAGTTTATGAGTATTGGTTGCAAGTTATAATACAAACATGTAGAGTTTATCTACGAGTATTTGTTGCAAGTTATAGTACAGAAAATGTAGAGTTTATCTACGAGTATTAGTTGCAAGTCATAGTACAGAAAACGTGCAAGGATTTGCAACTACTATTCATTGAATATGACATAGGGCATATACTACTCAAAATAAAATGAAGCTAGACTTTAGGCCCTAAATATTATTTTAATGCAGACACTTTAATTGGTAGGGCCTATATAGCATATTCTTCTTTTATTATTTTATAAATAATACTTAATACTAACTGCGGGGGCCATGGTAGCTGGATTTCCAGAACCGCAACCTCCACTATTTTTTGATGGTTAAAAGCTTTAATATAATAAAATTCGACTAACGTCCACGGTTGAAAGGCGCGTACTTAACCATAAACATTACTTCGCTTTTCTTTTTTATAGGTTCCTGGAAGTTCCTGTTCTCTCTCTCTCCTCCCCCCTCTCTTCTCTCGATTCCCCACACTTTTCATTCGACACTGTGTTGTGTTATATGGCTTCATTTCTAAATCACATTAACAAATTCTGAAAACCCACTTGCTTGTCACTTATCGCTTAGCTGGTGATAGATTTGAGGATAGCATTGATTTTCTTCCAATTTTTCTGTCTTCAGTCTTGAAGTGAGAGCATGTGCTAGAGAGCAGTGCTGTCTTAGTTGTGGGAAGCTCCAATGTTACATGCTGTACGGATGGGACATCAGTATTCAATATAATGACAGTAATAAGAGCGCGTAGATCCGAGTATACGGAATACTACGGTTAAGAACGTAGAAGTGGGGGGGGGGGGGGAGAGACTAGAGTCATATACACGTCATTGCAGTGTTGTGGGGTATTGGACCCTATGATTTGTTTGCGAAAAAATGCCTATATTTTTAGTGGTAACAAGCACAACTCCACCTTGAAATAACACACACAAATACAATTCAGTAATTCAAAAATATTTATAACAACTTTGATGCATGAAATGTACTTTTAAAAAGTTCTATATTTAGAAAGCATTATTTTACCTATTAATTCAAGACTAGTAGCAAAACTAGTTAATTTGTTGGCTCATTTATTTCTCCCCACACCCGCGTGTTCGGGGAGAGAGATTGGAGTGGTTTTCTGCAGTAAAGTCCACTTTTTAGCTCTCTCCAATGACTTCACCAACCGCATACGTATACCATATATTTTAGCTTTCTGAATCATATCATTGAGTTACTCTGAATGCACACATGAGGATAGGCTCCAGCCAGCCGAGTGTCCTGCGTTACGGCAAACACATCCATCGTTAAGCTGTTTGTTGTTGCGGTGAAAGTTCCACTAGCTTCCTGAACTGTTCTTCGCGAGATCTGGCAGTAAAGACCCATGCGCAACGCTGGCGGTGGATAACCTATCCATCAGTGTAAAACACATTTTCATTATCAATATGTTAGCAAATGAGTGCATTACCTCAGCATCCGCACTGTCTATTAAGTTTAATAACAGTTTTTAATATCTCTTAAAATATAAATGTCTCGCCAGGATTGATGCTTTCTGGTGCACAATAATATTTAACAGTCGCTCCAGCGCGCTCCATCAACGATTTGCCTCTCTTGAACCGGCTCCCCTCTACACGAAGAAGCTCGGTGTATTGAATGATCTGTGTCGGAACTCACTCTGAGATATACACAGGTATGCCACATATCAATTCTATGAGATGTTCGTTGAAAGTTGAGGATGAACCGTATAACCACACACGGTGTGTCTTGGTGCAACCCAGGATCATGCTCATCGCTTCCTTCCGAATTCTCGTCAGTCTCTGAATCTGCAGATGACTGATAGTAGCACCTGCAATGACAGGGAGAACAAGAGCCTCATATATGATTATGAGCTGTGATTATTTCATGTTAGCAGCTGCAGTACACTCAAAACTGAGAGACCTTTCCCAACTTTTGCAATAACATAATCTACGTGTTCTCGAATGCGAAAACTGCGATGAAATCGCACACCCAGGTAATGTAGAAATGAAATCCTTACAACATCGTGGTACCTCATTTCCACGGCAGTTGTTGATGTATTTCCTTAAATGTCATGTTCTGTCAAGGGGTGGAGGGTGGGTGTGATTTCAACGCCCCCCTTCCATTTACAAGCTTCAAGGGTGGGAAATGTTTAATAAGGTTAAACATCGCCCCTTAGGAAATAGAATGATATGTAGAACAAAACAGTGTAAAAGTGATGGTATCCCCTCCTTTCTTTTATTCGATGACTTGACTGAAAATTTCGCTTTATTCACAAAAAGGGCTTCCAAAAAGAAGAGGAATTTTTTTTAATCAAGGAAAATAGTTATCCTTTGACAAAAAAGGTCTTCCAAATCTAAGTGAAATGCTTTTTTTTTTTAGATCCTCTCATCCCCCCCCCAGCCTTTGCAAAAAGGTCTTTCAGTATGGAGTGAGCTTTTTCTTTTGCATAAATTCTACGCTTTTTAAAATATTTTTATTTAGTAAAGTGGTATCTATGGCCTTGACGACACATAATAGTAACTCTCTTCAGAATATTGATAGGGCAACAGTTTCTAAAATGCTTAAAAAACTAGATTGTGTTTTATTAAAATAAATCATTTTCTAACATGTATTAGTAATAACAATAGTAGTATGCCCCTATTGCGGCATTAGTAACAATTATAACAATAATAATTGTTGCTATTGTTTTTATTGTTATTATAACTATACTAAATAAATCCGGATTGTGATTTCTCACTTGACACGACCACTCCTCCAGTCGACTCAGCTGTAAATGAGTACCTGACGCATGAGTTAAAAAGGTAAAAAAAAAACAGCAAGGAAGGGAACTGGCCACCCCACCTAATAGTTGCTGCGGCTTAGTACATGAAGAGTTATCTTCATCCCCGACGGCTGATGTCATGGGACCTACCTTAAAAAAAAAAAGAATAACTATACTAAATATTATCATCATCACTGTGTATGTGGGCAAGCATTTCTATTGTAAAGTTCATGAAAGCAGCTATTTCTACAAACAGCGATCACATTTGATGCACTGAGCAGTACAAGGATATAAGCAATTATCATAGTTCATAGTCTTTTATTAGTATTAGTATATCTAACTTTGATGCAGTTCACTGTAGTGGACAGATAGGGCCTATATATGACATGATATCAATGTAATTATATTATATTATACAGCTTCAATGGGAAAACAAAAGATTTTTCATTTAACATAAGATACTATAATAAACTGAAATATAATTATTTGCCAGACTTGAGACTTTCCTATAATATATATTTTAGGAAATATAAATTCCATGTACATTTGGCATGTTATTGTCCTCCATCTTGGACATACCAAGAAACATTCTAGCCTCACTTTCCTTTTATATTGAATAACATAACATGTATTGTATAGTACACTTTCACTAAAGCACACTATACTTGTCAGTGCTCACGAAATATGTCCACTAGTGTTGTAAAATGAACCAATTGTAGATGTCCACTATAACGGACAAGTTGCATCAGAGAGATAAAAATTCAAGAACAGTCGAAAAGCTATAGGCCCTATCCTATAGGATAGGCCCTATACAATTATTATAAAAATATAACAAGAGGATACAATTTTAATGAAAACAAAATATATATAAAACGAGAAATCCTGTTGTAATCAATTTATTGCTTCCTAAATATGTACATGTAGTCAAACTTCAAACATGGAATGCCTTCTCTCAACAGTCACCAGTTTACAGACTATAGTCTAATTACTACAGATTAGGCCTAATAGTCTATTCACATTTTAAACATGTTTCAATTGTTTTGTACATAGTATAGATGCTAGATATAATACATTGAATCTTGTTTGCATGTTCTCTTATATTGTCCATGTTCTTAAGAAATATATTGTTCTTAATTCAATATCAATTATCTATTCTTCACAACTGTGAGTTCCTTTGATGCATTCAACAAACTATAAGAAGTTTTTGTTTTGAAGAAAATTGTGTATCTTGTCGGTTTTTGATCTTAAAATAAAAGTAGATTTACTTCAGTCCAAATCTGATGATTCAATTAGATTAACACCTGTTATTGGCTGAATAAACTGTCATTCAATAGGTCCCTACATTGCCAGTATTCTTCTTCTTGGAGCACATGATCCAAACATTTTTTCCTGCACTCAATACCTATCTTCATTAGGGCATCATGTGTAAGAATTTTTACATCATAGGGACTACATTTTAAATGTGGTCTTCTGTGCCACAACCTGTCCTTTGATTTGAACTTGAACTCTGTCAGTTTAAGGTGTGAATGGTTGGCCTGAGAGAATGAATAAGCTGGAAGTCGAAAAGAAATGTGACCATGTGATTCAATTAATTTGTCAACACAATAAGCCTATACCTTAGTCCTCTTAGTTTGTTTCACTAGCTGTAAAAATTCAGGTTTCAAAAAGGTATTGTCAAAATTGATATTTTCATTTTTTTTAAGCAATGTCCTTATTGCATCCTTTGTGTTGAATGTAGTTGGGATTCTGTCTTCTTGAGCTACAACATTATGATAGGATGCATTGTCCATTACATGACAGACAATAAAAATAATCTAAACAGGTGGATGGAATATTGTAGCAAAATGTATGAAGATTCAATCATAGACACAGACTCAAACACAACTTGAACCAGAACCCATAATAGGAAAAATATATTCGGCAAAAAAATTAAAAAAATTGGTAAGGTATCCGGGTGTGAAAAATTAATTGCTGAATTAATACAAGCAGGATGAAAACCCAGTATCCAAATCTATCCTGCCTTTTGTGTTAAGATCTAGAAAGGTGAAATATGGTCAAAATATGGAAAAGATTAGTATGTATAAAGAAGGGCAACTTGAAACTGCACCAATTACAGAACAATAACATCAGTCATGCAAGCAAAATACTTCTTAAGATAATCATGAAAAGAATGGAAAAACACATGTACAGAGAGAGAAGTCATTATAGTACAGGCAGGTTTTTGACAGAACAGAGGTACTAGAGATCACTTCTTCAACATGAGAAATATAATAGTGAAGTGAAGAGTCCATTGCAGACATATACACCTTTTTATAGACTACTCAAAGACATTTGACTGCGTAACACACTAGAAATTATGGAACATAATGGAAGGTATGGGCTTCCAACACCATTTCATATCTCTCATTAAAATGCTTATCAGGAGCAACAGACCTCTGTGCGTCTCGAGGGAGAAATATTTGACTAGTTTGAGGTCCAAAAAAAGAATCAGACAAGGATGAACTTTCTCACCACACATGTTCAACATATATGCAGTAAAATTCATGCAAAATGTATGAGAAGAGTTGTATTATGAACAGCTTTAACCCTTAATATTAATTCTAATGATAATATTGACATGAGATTCCAGAAGGTAAATATACAGATGACACCACACTAATATCAAGGAGCCCCACATGTTTAGAACACATTATATCAGTTAAACATCATAGTGAGGCACAACATCTTTTCCTCATTGTAAAAAGGACAAAAATAATGCATATAAACAAAGGTGAAATCACTCCTACAATAGTCGTTGACAAATAACAAATAGAAAATACCAGCAACTTTGAATATCTCCGATCAATCATCAACACTACAAGGTGCTCAGTAAAGATCAGAAGGAAAGGTGGTGGCAATGGTCCTACAAAAACATCACAGATGAAAAATCTATGACAAACAGAAAAACAAAGTTACAACTATTAAGAACTATATTTTTCCAGTGGCAACATATGGTTGTAAGGCATGGACAATGGCATTCTCAACAGAAAAGAACATATCAGCATTCAAAATGAAATGTTTTAGAAAGGCTCTAAGAATATCATTGACAGAAAGATGAATCAACATAGACGTCCGCAAAGACCTGAAAATAGAAAAAAGAATGGCTCCTCAAAACTATCAAAAACTTAGCTAACATATTTTGAACATATAAAAATACACAATGGTTTAGAAATAATAATTATGGAGGGAAGAGTTGCAGGAAAGAGAACAAGAGGCAGGCAAGACTGTGATGGACATGTGATATTTAAGACCTTCTGAACATAATACTAAAGAAGCTGAGCAGCTTGCACAGAAACAAGAGGTTTAGAAAGTGGCAGTGAGGACAATGTTCTGTAAAGGTCATGTCACATAGGTCCTTCTATCCTTCGTGTTCCTATATATGTCTGAGGAATTTAATTTGTGTAGCAGTGAATTGTGATTTTTCAACTATATTTCTGCCCCCCCCCCCATAGTTTACCTAATATTAAAATCTGCCCTCCCCCCAACCTTTTACAACTTTCAAAAGAGTTATTTTTGAAATATCAATGTCACAATCCTTTAAAAGCTTTTTTTCAGTTTTTAGAATGTGACAACTTTCATTTAGTGTGAGCATTTTCCCAATCTTATATTTAATAACTTCTTGGTTAAAGTCATCAACAATGTTTTTTCTTCTGTGTCTGACATTCGTAGATTTAATTCCACGTTGTTTACATTGGGAAAAGGGATGTTCTACCTACACCAAGTGCAACCTAGGTTCTCCTTCAGGTTTATTGATGCGGGGATATAAATGAAATATTTTAGTATCCCTGCAGAACTGAATCCCTAAAGCATTACAGTAACCTGCTTCATAGTTTTAAATTTGCAGTTCAAATGCATTATGGATGTAATATATGATCAGAAACAATCGCTATGCAGTAATAACTTTCCAACAATTTTCAAGATATGCCAATAACTGTTAAACAGGATGTGGACTAATAACGTTACATTATTTTTGTTTTCAATAGCACAATTTATATAGTAGATAAGAACATTGCATGGGAATATCATTATTACACCTAATAATAAATTATTTCTTATATCTAAAATACCATTTATTTTGTGTGTAACACAAACATGCACTGCTAGCATACAATTTTGTACAAATGGGGTGACATGATTGCAAAACAGCCACAAGAAGAGATTTCTCAAACTAGATACAATTTATGAAGGTAAAAGATGTTTTATTAACCCTCAGACTGGATATTCTGCAATTTCCCCGTTTAGCACCCACTGGCTTAATTTTACGCATCCCGCGATCTCGCAATTATTTATGTTTCTTTGCATTGCTATCCCACGATTTAAAATACTGATAATATTCATAATTTTGCTTTGAGGTAAGAACAGAGTTGCTATATACGTATTTGAAGGACTAATGAAATTGAAGGGAGATCTGATGATGATAGCGATTACGTGCCTGCCAATGCTTTACATGCCTGCCAATACATTTTTTTAAACAGAACTTCCGGAAATAAATATGCGGTCAGAGGGTTAAGGTCATGAACAATATGATACTATACGAAAAATGATCAAGTTGTTTTTTTTAGAAACATTTCAAACATGTTCATAATGTGAACAGACTATACAGATGTCCATTTCATTAAAGTGTTGTTTCCATAGAGTAGAACCTGCATATTCCCAGTTGCAAGATATGGTTGTGAATCTCTGACAATCACTATAAAATGAGAAACAAAATTGCAACATATGAAACAAAATGTCACACAAGAATCCTCAGAATAACCATGGACAAAAATGATCACCATTAAGAAACATCCTGAGAAAATTGAAAAATTAAACTAGCTAAACAAAACATTTTTTTATTTTTTTAGAAAATTACAATATTTTGGTAATAATGATAGACCACAACCTAGAAAAAAAAAACCACAATGGAGGGATAATGCCAGTGCAATGAAAAAGAGGTAGACCACGAAGAAGATGGACACCATATACCAAAGACCACCTGAACATGACACTTACAAAATTAGAAGATTAATTCAAGATCAGCAGGAGTTACGAAATATTGTGATGACTGCTACATCCTGTCTATGGTGCTCAGACTGATGATGTTAAATATAGTGCCGGGTATTTATTCTTTCTCCTTAATCTGTGCCCTGATAATCAATAAATCTTTAATGAAAACAATGGAAAAAAACTGATAACAACCCCAAATTTTTATTTATTTTCATACACCATTAGCACACTTACACACACATAAATTAATCTGCATGACAACCTTGACAGAAAAAAGACACACACATGCACACACACAAGTATTCAGAAGTACATACATTTAAGTTAACAATATGATTATACAAGAAATTTCAACAGGACATCACAGTGGCAGAGATAAAAGTTAGTCTTTGATCACTAATCCTTACATGATAATACAAATCACTTGCATTTTCACATCAATTTGATGTCTTCCTCTTATGTGTTTGTTCTCAAGCTCCTGCAGATTAGTAGGATGTAGTCCAGAGAATGAATAGTGTTGTGTCATGGTTTACAGCTCTGCATCTTTTTACTGTACATATCCAGCTTTAGCATGGCTTCTGGGTCACTTTGACCTTATATGGAATAGGACAGCCAACTCCACCCCCTTGCATGTCAACCTGACATTGCAGCTCTGTTTCAAACCCGAGTTATCATAAACACTCAGAAAATGGCTATTAAGAGTTACTTTATGATTCAGCAAACGCAGAGAAGTTGAGCAGCCGATGCGAGGCTCACTCATTGTCACAAATGCATGAAAGTCAAGCAATATTAAATGAAGCAGCAAATTTTGCTGAAGATCATGTTGCTGCACATAACTGAAATTTTCAATATTATATGTACATTTTTTGGTGCTAAAGTTTTTTTGACAAACGTCCTAACGATGGAAAGTTTACAAGTTGCTGCTGAAAGGGAAAGATCATTCTACCAAAGCCACAAGACATCCATGGTAATAAGCTTGAGTATCCCAAGTTCATGCGCTTGATGTTCTCTGATAATACACCCTAAATGTACACTTTTCGCCAGAATATTCACTCTTATAATAACGCTCTTTCTTTAGCATCAATGGAAGCAAAAATTACAGATTGTCAAGGTCGAGGTCCATATGTTTTAAAAATTCATAGACGAACTTATCAAACTTCTCATATACAACTGCCATACAACAAAGTTCCACAGTTCACTCAGTTGTATTTTTGGACAGTTCTCAAGCAACAGACACTCGACAAGCACACCCAGCAAATGCTACATGCGAAAGATACATTTTTGATAAAATTGATTGATTTTTCCATCAACACAATAGACTAGCACTGTCATATCAGTTAATGCGTGATATTGAAACAAGAAAGATTCAGAATGCTGCTCAAACTGGACGAGAAATCCCAACAGAAGAATATCTGGTTACAGAGTGAGGGGACAACTTAGAGGCAGATGGATTGATAAAATCAGAGACATACTACAACAACATGGTATTACAACAACAAATGCAACACATTTGGCATTAGAAAGAAGACTTAGGCACCCCATGATGCATTGTGACATTTGTGACTAGGACAAGACAAGACATAGGTTAGTGCAAATGGACAACAGATCATTCTTCTGTTCTCAGGGGGCAGAGCATTTTGGCTAACACCCATCTCATGTTAAAATAGTTATGATTTTATGATGTACCAAGTGACTGTCCAGTCTGCCGTCCTGTGAAATTGCTTCCCAGATATTTAAATTCTTGTACCTGTCTGAGGTTGTTTTCTTTAATATGTATGTTCAATGGGCCAGGAAGTCTACTGATTTTCATAGTTTCTGTCTTTGATGTGTTAATTTTCATGTTGTACATTTCGCTAACCTATGTGCGTTAGCAAAGATGATGCAAATTTCATGTTCTTGATAATCACTAGTGATGAAAGCTGGATGTATAGGTATGACATCATGTGTGCACAGGTTTCCATAAAAGAAACTAGAAACAAAGTAAATGTCCTTCTGGTGGCAAACATCATCTCCTCGACTGAAGAGGGCATGACAGGTCTACTCTAGTGTCAAGACCATTTTGATTATGTTCTTCGACATTAATGGTTTAAGTGTTCTGTATAAATAAGCAAAATGTCAGAGGATGTCTGACAAAGTGGGGAGTGCCACAGTAATAAAATAAATATGTGATAAAGACTAATAAAGTTAAAGATGTTACTATAATACTAACTATCAAAATAAACAAAAACTGTATAAAATGAATAACAATAAATACAATAATAAGGACTGTTTCCACGTTGCGATCCAAAATATACCTTTTTAAAGAAACGAAAACACACAACAATAACAAAAACTTATGTACTAAGATATTTATACCAAAATATCCCTGTACATAGAGAGAAAGGAAATAAATAGATATCAGGGAAAACATATTCAATTATGTTTATTGCTGTGAGAAAAATCCTACATATTATTAATAGGTACAAGTAGCGATATATAAGCCCCTACCCATTCAAACAACCCCCTCTCACTCTTCCTAATTCTCTACGTTGATTATTGGTAGCCCCCTGCTGTGTTTATCCTCATGTGACCTTTCACACACACACTATTTGGAGTGTTTGTGTGTTTTATGTTTTCAATTATCATTCTTGCAATTAGTATTCTCCTGACCTGATTTAACATTTATTCTTCATCTTTTGGCATCTATTTATATATCTCTAATTGTACCTATTAATAATATGTATGATTTTGTGCATGGCAATAAGTATAATTGAACCCATTTCCCCTAATATCTATTTATTTCCTTTCTCTCTATGTACAGGGATATCTTGGTATAAATATCTCTATATGTAAGTTTTTGTTGTGGATTTTCGTTTCTTGAAAAAGGTTCCTTTTCTAGTAGAGTACGCAGATGATTCTTCCACCACCTTAGTGCCATTCTTGTAGGCAACAAAACTCCATCAGCACTTATTCATTTCTCTGTTGACTTAGGCATCTCTGTATATGATTGTATCTTGCTGTTTTGAGTTCAACTGGACAAGTCCTTGCAACATCACCTATGTTCTAATACCAGTCCATTCCCAACATGCTTTCCCCAGTTATTACTATGTTTATGAGAGGCTTTATTTCCTTTTTCTACTTATTTCAATTCACATATTCTGAACAAAGTCCTCTCTGTTTCTACCTACCAAGACTTTCCACATATGCTTTATTTCCCCCTAGTCTTATCTATAGATTGGTATAAGGCAGGGGTTCTCAATTTTTTCAGATAGCAAGCAAAGCCCACATGTAATACTTAATATGTGAGCACCACTGTACCACTGAAGTTATAAAATAACCCCCATGGCATCCTGAAAAAACTCTAGATCATATTATGCACCACAAACATGGCAGCAAATACGCCTACGTTGAAAAAAGTTTTTACTTTTCACTGTAACTAATTCTTCAGTTCACTAATGTTGAGCCATTCCCAGTTACTTAGCCATATTACTCAGGAACCTCACAGCTTCCTAATATCATGACTTCACTTTGTATTTGGTGGAGTGTCTATAGCCTTACTGCTACAAATCATCATCATTAGATGAATGTGACAACTGGCTTAGGTGATCCTGGATCTCCACAACTCTATATTTTCAGTATTTTTATCAGCATCACTCTTTGCCATGTCACGGTGTCAGACTATAATATTTTTTCAAGCTGTCAATGATAAAAAGTCTGATTAAGGGAGATTAAGTCTGTCAATGAAACTATAACACAAATTCAAAATAGATTTAGGACATAAAACCATGAAGGATACAAGCAGAAGGCAAACAGCAGAAGTAAGGATCTAGAAGATTTGTATGAGAACACAAAATATACCAAAAAACTACAAAAACAAACGAGAAAGTAAAATGAAATGATGAAATTAAAAAAAAAACTTTCAAGGCTGATGCTACTGAAAAAGTTGATTCTTTTTATAAGAAATTCTCAATATCAGTTTGGGAAAATGATTACATTTACTGGTTTATTTATCTATCGTCTTCTCTCTGCATTTGCTGTAAGGAGTCACAGAATGGAAAAACGATCAATTTTTTGGCTATGGCACATTTGGTTGCTAGATAAACAGTAATATTGTGCCGTCTCCAAATGTCTGTAACTCCTTCAATCTACTGTCTTCTTGATCTTCCCTGTATCTTGCTGTTTCTATTTTCATGTATGTTCTTGCTGCTGGCCAATAAGAACTCATACACTTACTGGTACTGTCGTAAAATTTAAATACTCCATTAAAATGATTTAAAAAAACACCTCAGAAGGCAGCAGATAGAATCTGAACCAGATCTGTTCGGATTTGTCCATAATCATTGATAAAGACAGAAATCACTGGTGGACTACACCGACAAAACCAATGTAGTACCCATACGACCCTGACGGGTTACGGACGGATGATAAATATTTGTCTCATCTATCTACTAAACAGTGAAAAGCTGAAAGGATTATTTTATTGTACTCGGGTTAACCCATAACGTACTCTGTCTAGTCTCCGCATAGCACAGTGGTTAGCACAGTGGCTTTGCATATCCTGGTACTGGGTTCATCCTCCAATTAATTAATGAGTTCCTTTCATGGCACATAGGGGCAAAGGTTTTGATTCTTCATGTGTTATGGTTCGCTGCTTGCACTTTTAAGTTTTTCATTTCCCTACACACTTGGGCATTCTTTACTGTCTGGCTCACAGTTTGAACATTCCAGTAAACAATTTTTATATTTTTTTAAATAACACAGCAATTTAGAATGGTCCTCATCACTTAAAAAATTTAATAAACCCACATTTCACAAATAATGAATTTGTTACGATTGTGCTTATTAAGACACAGATCAACTGACCGTAGCAAGTATGAAGAACACAACTACTTCCACCTTGAACCGGAATCCATTCTCCAGTTGAGGCAGAAATGTTTTTCAAACCTCAACATCTCCTGGGTTGACCCAGTCTTAAATTGGTACCAGATTAATTTGGGAAGTAAAGACTACCAGGGAGAGATGGCTACTGCCCTCATATAGCAAAGTCACTGAAATGTGAGATCGCTAACATCTCACATACCTATATTACATCTCACATACCTCACATACCGGTATTAATAAATGATGGGTTAACTTTGCTGTTTTAATCTGTCCCTCTCGAAGAAGCGGCATGTCACCTGTCGAGAGTACCACTCATAGCAATAATCCCCAGGGATCTCAGAAAAAAAATCCACTTTGTAAACAAGATAAAGTTAGCAGGATTCGAACCTATGACCTATGGAATAGAAATCAAATGGCTTAACCACCATGCAAAGGAGATACCGATATATACTAAAACCAAAACATGTCCCTAAGGTTTTTTAACTTTTATAGAAAATGGTCTATTTGGTATATATAATAATACTGGTATATAATCTATCAACGCTAAAAAATTACTCCAAATAATTATCAGCGATTATTTGAGTAAAATATACTGAAAATATGTTGTCAAAATTCAAGATGGCACTATTTTTGTCTTTCTTATGAAGAAGTGTCAAATACTCAACATCTGAATACATTTATTTATACAAATCTGAATTTATTAACATGTCAATAGAAATAATTGTGAACAGTCATAATACATTGCAAACATGTAATACAATTAGGAGTTGTTTTTTAATAAAATAATTAAATCATTCTGTTGACTGAACAGAATATACTAATTTCTAACTGAATGTTAGCTAACTGCTCCCCTCTTAATGTTTCTTTCACACTTACATCAACTTTATCTTTCCCTAAATCTTTTAATCTAGTATAGTTTTCAATTAATGGTAGGTCTTTTTGTCTTCAAAATATTTTATTTGTCTACTTTTGAAAGTTTTATTGGATTTAATTTATATCTTTACACATTACAACTTTCCCCATTATTCTGTTTATAACAATTCAAAACTTTAAACCTAATTATCTATCTATTTGTTAACATTGAGCACTCAGCATTAAAATTGAGTAATTTTCCCCTGCCACAGCATTCTTTTTTGCCGTTATGCGTTATTTATGAAGGGTATTTAGAAGATACAAGCACTTTTAAGCTTTTTGTATAATTTGTGCCAATTTCAAATAAGCAAAGAACATTACAAAGATGGAAAGAATACTTTTCTGAGTTACTAAATACAATACCAAGCAATAATACAGCAAAAGAAACCATAAAGAGTTGTAATGAACAAGAGCCAAATATTCTCATAGAGGAAATTGCTGAGGTCATAAAAAAGGCAAAAAATAACAAAGCTCCAGGGATAGATAACATACCACTAGAAATTATAAGAGCAGCAGCAGAAACCGGATTATATTGGCTACACAGAATTTTTAACACAGCGTGGGGGCAACAGAAGACACCAACAGACTGGAGAAAAGTTATCATAGTGCGAATATGGAAAAGGAAAGGCAGCAAAAGGGACTGTAACCAGTACAGGGGAATTTCCTTGTTAAGCCATGCAGGAAAACTATATGCAAAAATAGTAGAGAAAAGACTGAGACCTGTAATAGAACAACAACTTAGCAATACACAAATGGGTTTTAGAAGAAACAGAGGATGTACTGATGCAATATTTATTCTGAAACAGTTGGCAGAGAAGTCAATAGAATACAACCAAAACTTATACATATCCTTCATAGATCAAGAGAAAGCATTTGACCGAGTAAACAGAGAAAAACTATGGGAAACATTAAAAATTTATGGAGTATGCCAACATTTAATTAACGTTTGTAGAAGTCTCTATAACAACAGCAGTTGCACTGTAAGAACATCAGCAGGCTACACAGAGGACTTTGTGATTAGCACAGGAGTAAAACAGGGATGTGTATTATCCCCACTACTTTTTATTACATACATGGACCATATAAACAAAACAGCAAATTCTAATGAAGCAAATGAACTGCTTTTTGCAAATGAACAGGTTTTATTCCACAACAGCATTAAAATCCTGCAAGACCACCTAAGCATAATAGACACAGCAGGCAAGCAATTTGGAATGAAAATCAACATAGACAAAACAGAAGTAATGAATATTGCAAGAGAAAAGGAGAACATCAACATACAGATCTAGGCAGCACATTGAGATATGACAACAAACAAGAAGCAGAAATAAACGCAAGATGTAATAAGACCTGTCAGGTCATTGGTTAATTAACACCTTTACTAAGAAACAAAGATATTACACTAGAAACAAAGAAAGCGCTTTTCAACACCATTTTCTTACCAACATTGTGTTATCAGTGTCAAACTTGGACATTGGATTCTAGAACAATACATAAGATTAACACCACTGAAATGAAATGTGTGAGATGTATGATTGGAGTTAGCTTGAGAGACAAAATCAGGAATGAAGCACCAAGGAAACAATTAGGGATCAAGTCAACAATAGAATACATCCAGAAACAACAAGTTAAATGGTACGGCCACATAACCAGACAGAAAGAGCAAAGTATTATCCAAAAAACACTTAACAAACAATACGAAAACAGTCGACCTCTTGGACGTCCTCGTAAAAGGTGGATAGGTAGTGTATTACAGACACTCGGAAATATAACAGCGGAAAAGGCAAATAGAATGGCAAAAGACCGTACACTCACTGGTACATGAAAGTACTGGTACTCACTGGTAACACCGAAAGGTACATGAGGACAGAAAGAAGAAGTATAATTTGTGTGTGTGTGTGTGTAAATAAAGGAATGGTTACTGAATGCAATGATGTAAGTTTTGTTGGAGTATGTGTGATAATATAGAAAATGGTGAAGATTAAAAAACAAAAAACCTCAGAAAAAACGTGTGACTCGTCTATTCTTTATCAATATATTCAAGTCAAGATAAAACGCTGCTAATTACCTATATCTCTGATGTTATTTCATAGCCAAAGGAACGTGTTCATATAATAATTGTCTGTGAACACAAATGAAATGTGCTGATCTAACTCATGTTATCGTCTAAGCCTAGTGTTTGAGTAAAAACTGTTATATCCAATTCGGGATGAAATGCCTCTAACTAGCCTAGTTTACTCTGATGTTATTTTATAACCAAACTAACATATTCATATAAATATCGTATTTGAAAACGAAACAGGTCAATCTAACTAACAGTATTGGCTATGCAATAAAAATCATAAACCAAAAAAATTTTTCCTAAAAAATGGCTGATTTTGAATAATTTTGGCGGATCATATCGGCAGATAAATATGGTCACAACTTATCCATATCTTGTCCTATTTAGTTAAACACTAGCGGAAACGGAAGTTAATTATGTCTACTTTCATTTCCTCTGTTAACTGGATGAATGACTGTTTACAATCACAATATACCCTTGTTCAAAGATGTGCACAGCAACTGGCGATTGCAGTCACAGACAGCTACTGTACATTGCATCTTTCAACTACAGTCGCTCACAGCGTGATGAAGGTTAATTATCCATATTTCAACATTATGCAAGAATGTGGAATATATATGCATGCAGAATGCTACTAAGGATGGTTAGTTGACAATTTATTACCTGTGAACAAATTATTGTCACTGTATGACTTGTCTCAATTTCTTACTTATTCACCCGCTGCCTAATGGGCTGGCATGGAGGTGCCTTAGGCTAATGGAGTAAATTTCTACAGAAAATCCGATGGGGAGATCCAAAGGCAGTCAATGGTATATTATACCATCTTCTGGCAACTGCAGTTCTTATTTTTTCCAATTGTATTGGCATTACCTTTCCTCTGGAATTAATTAACAGAGAGGATTAATGCAAATTGGCAATTCAATATATATATTATATATGGGGACAATCAATATTTCATTGATTGTCCACATATTAACATTTTTCTTCTGTCACTTGTCATTGAATGTAATTTTAGTGGTTAAAATTGTCTTGTAGACTTTTTAAAATAAAAATAACCTCTTATGTGAAGTGTGCTCTTTATAACTTTGGATTGAGTCCAATCTCATTACAGTTTATTACCATAAAATAATGGATTGTGGCTCAAGCACTCCTGCCACAATGATCTCAAAGAGAACCTTTATTGACTTCTGCTTGACATCTTAACATTATTAATTATTAGTGCTAATATAAACTAGGATGTACACATGAGTCTCATTTGTTTCTACCTCTAGAAGATTTGAGGACAAGAAATCTTTTGCCATGCTATTGGCTGTTTTTATTAATGTTGATTGCTGGTTATTAACTGACATCAATGCACCCCAGGTAGATCAACTGGTACTCAGTTTTCCTCAATGGATATAGAAGGAATGAATTCTGATAGTTCATGTAGCTCATTTATTCACTATGATCCTCATTCTGCCATGTATATGTCCAGTTTTATGGTTGCTGATCCAGCAGTCCATGGGTGTATAACCTTTGACATCCAGTTCTATCAGTTCTACTAGTACAACATTTTTTACCATCAAGACCAGGCTTATGTCATAGAGATGGAGCTTAAGTATGCCACTAGTGGCTGGAAAACTACGCCTGGTAGTGTCCACCAATATTGAACAAAGACCACTGTGTGCCCTAGTAAGCTATGTCCACATGGGACTCCAGATTAAACAGTTGTGACAAAAGACTAAGGGAAAGCTGGCATTGCACTGACTCAGAAAGATTACACAGCTCACCATGGAACATTGGTACAGTGGATGCAGTGTGACGGGAAAAATGTTAAAAGACTGAGCCTTGCAAAAGCATCTAAGCACATGTGACATAGTCATAAAGAATGTAGCATAGAAACATAATCCATGAAAACATTCTGCAAATATTGTACAGATATGATTGTTTCCAAACCCAGGACTTACGAGCAATTAGCTCTTGCTTCCTATGTGCAATGGGGAGGTTTCTCTGAGCTTTCTTTCATACCCAGGAACACATGACTAGTGGGAGATTGTGTAAGTGGTACACTGTGCCTGCATCCACTAGTCCAAATCCTGTCCTCTACGCATTTCCTGGATAACTAAATATCCAGCATATA
Source organism: Meghimatium bilineatum (assembly GCA_034231615.1). Taxonomy (NCBI): domain Eukaryota; kingdom Metazoa; phylum Mollusca; class Gastropoda; order Stylommatophora; family Philomycidae; genus Meghimatium; species Meghimatium bilineatum. Next base: position 45,019,765 of record CM067298.1, read on the forward strand.
ACTTCTTTGGGATGGAACCCTCACTACAACAAATCCAGATATCATGCCAGTTAAAACATATTACAGTACAGCATGTCATCTCAATGTATAGGACTACATCATGAAGTCTACCATATCCATCTATTCAAACAATTTAATTATAAACCTTTCACAACTTCTAAAAACTTGCAGATTTCACAAACTGGCATGGGCTGTCCAAAAGTGAAAACTTTAGAAATCGAAACAGAAGAAGAATATCAAATTCTTAATGAATGCCACACTCAACAATAGCCATCTTAATCTCAACTGATGTTTACTTTATTTTCATTGGTTAATTGTATGCTAAAAAACTAAGCCATCATGTTGTCATGTGAAAGTTACATTTAAAACAAAATACAATAAAGAATGATTAAAATTACATTAAACATATTAATATGTCAAACTCAGTATTGTTCTGTTCCTTGATAATTATCAATATGCTTCATAGCATCAACATTCATACAATAGAAAATATTGGACACTATTAATGATATATAACATAAATATATATCATAGTTCAAGAACAATATCATTTTTTTAAAACATTTAATGTATATGCAATTTAATATTCTGCATTTACAAATACATATTGATAACACAATATTTTATATGTAGTTATATACAATGACAGTTTCAGTAATAAACAATACATTACATCAACATTAACATTTGTAACTCAATTTTTGCTATTGTATAAGGATGATTATTTACTTTTAACTGTGCCATCAAAAACAATACATTGAGTATATTTAGCATTAGATTTCTTGCAATTTCGCTATTAAAAGTTATTAAGTGATTATCATTTCCTAGCAGAATTGTTTCTCAAAATTCCTGGATTAGTATATCTTAACCCAAAAAAAATAATTTAAAATGTGTCATCACATGGTATGTATTTTTACCAAAAGTCATGGAAAAGTGAAACAGTTCCAAAAAGTTTCAAGGTTGCAACAATTATACACCTGTATAAAAGCAAAGGGAACCGCCAGTCTTGGTATCTCTCCACTGTCCATTGGTGGAAAGATATTTGCTAGAATCCTTTTTAACTGTCTTACATCTCATCTTAATGAAGGATTATTACCCGAAAGCCAATGTGGTTTCAGAAAAGAACGTGGAACAACTGATATGGTCTTTACTGAAAGACAACTTCAAGAAAATGTCAAGAACAACACTGTGTACACAGCATTCATAGACTTGACAAAAGCTTTTTGACACAGGAAGTAGAGAGGGGCTGTGGAAGATTCTGGCAAAATATGGATGCCATAGAAATTTATCTCAATGGTGCAGCAATTGCATGATGAAATGCAAGCTAGAGTTCAGGATGATGGAGAATTTTCTGAAACGTTTCCTGGCTCAAATGGAGTAAAGCATGGTTGTGTATTAGGACCTACCCTATTTAGCACCATGTTCTCTGTTATGTTGGATGATGCTTTCAAAGATCTAGATTTGGGAGTAAACATCACCTATCGAATAGATGGAAGATTATTCAACCTTCAGCGGCTCTCAGCAAAAACCTAAGTTAAATCACACACAATCAGGGATCTCCTATTTGCTGATGACTGTGCCAACAACTGAAGCTGATCTACAATGTATTATAGACAGATTCTCCAAAGCCTGTACTGACTTTAGGCGTACTATTAACACAGAGAAAAAAGAAGTCATGCTACAACCAGCACCTGGCAAAAGCTATGTGGAGCCCTGCATAAAGTTAAACGGCATAGCACTGAAAATTGTGAATAGATTCACATACCTAGGTAGTACGTTATCACAAAATGCCAACGTTTATGATGAAGTATATACAAGGATCGCCAAGGTAAGCAGCACTTTTGGCAGATTGTATGCAAATGTTTGGCGTAGAAATGGCATTAATCTACAGACTAAGCTGACGGAGCAATGGTACTTCCAGTGCTGTTATACGCTAGTGGAACATGGACTGTGTATAGACGTCATGTGAAAAAACTCAATCACTTTCACACAACTTGTCGTGGAAAAGTTATGTACATCAGATGGCAGGAAAAGATTCCAGATACCACTGTCCTTGATAGAGCTGGTATCCCCAGCATTGACACTATCCTGATGCAGATACAGATTCGTTGGGCAGGTCATTTGGTGCGCATGCCAGCCCATCGTCTACCAAAGATACTTCTCTATGGTGAGCTGGAGAAGGGTACACGATCTCAAGGTGGCCAAAAGAAGTACTACAAGGACTCGTTAAAGAACTCACTGAAATCCTTTGAAATAGACCAAGATACATGGGAAGAACTTGCACAAAATAGATCTACATGGCGTTCTACAATCAAAAAGAGCGCATCATCTTGTGAAAAGAGGAGAAATGCAGCAGCTCAACAGTGGAGAGTAGCTAGAAAGTCACGGATAGACCAAGATCCATCTACAGTGGTCATTCCATGTCTGAACTGTCCAAGGACATTTACAACTCGAATAGGGCTCATTAGCCATCTACGAACTCATAATCAAGGACATAACTCTAATTGAATTTTCAAAAGTGGTTGTAACAAATGGTCATCATCACTTGTGATGGACAAACAACATGTATTCTTTAATTTCTATACAGTCAAACAATTGTGGGGGAAACTGACAAATGTGGGGGAAACTGACAAATGTGGGGGAAACTGACAAAAGACCATAGGGTGAATTTTAAACAACAGAATTATTTCAAAATAATTTGGTGCATTTTATGGACACTGAAACAAACAAATATAGAGGTCATGGAAATAATGAAAAGTAAATAATTGAAAAGATTGATCCCTTAACTCATAGTGGACCAAGCAACAACCTATTTGTCATTTTACCCCAATATGTTAGTTTTGTCTCTGGTCCACTAAGAGTTAAGGAGTTGTTTTAGCATTGAGGTTTGATACTGACCTCTCAACACAAATGTCCTGAATTCAATTTGCCAAAAGACCTCTGAATGTAAGTAGATGAATCAAGTACTTAAAATGTTCAGAGATGAACTATAAGCTTTGTAGATCTGTGTGCAAGAGGTATACTCTAAGGAATAATTAGCTTAAAAGTGACTGACAACAGATTTTATAGATGAATTTCAAAATTCCTGCTATCAAATATTATTAAGTCTAGACATGGAGAAATTTAGAGAAAAAACAATAATAAAACCCATAACCCGTCAAGAGTCATATGGGTGCCAGATTGGAGATGTATTCTTCTATGTAATGTGTCCTTTGTAGAAAATTGTTCTAGCTTCCACTCTGTCTTTTAGTTCTGTGTAAGGTGCTTTGCCTCTTCCAGTAGGAGATATCAAAACAAACATAAATGATTCATATTATACCAACACTTCAATGATGATATTTCAGTGAGCAGAATTTTACTTGGTAACACCAATCTCCTTTTCCTAAATTCCTGTATAGCATGCAGGAATAATACAAAACTGTAATCTCATACCATTTTAACAAATGAAAAAAAAAGACATCATAACAATATTAAAAAATTACATTTAGGACATCTGCTGGTGATACAGTGTTTGCATAATTCTGTGCTAAAACTGTCTTTTGTAAGAAATACATCCGAATTCAAATGGGAAACTATAGCACTTGACATTCCAGTATGTTATGGTAAATTGGTGCAGATATTAAAAACTTTAAAATGAGTAGAACACAACATGAAATAGAAAAAGTAAAAAAATGAAAGAAGTGAAGACATATTTTCCTTGTCTCAAACTGTTCATACTGCAACAGATTTTTCCAAGAATGGAGTGGATTCCTCAGTCAGATATGGACTCAAAAATGTCCATCCTAATGGACATTTTACTCTACATCATGCTCATTTTTACAAGTGAAGAAAGAATATACTATCATGGACATACATAAGTAAATGATCATGTTACATGCTCAAATATTATCTCCCTTCCCCAATTTTTTCTACATTGTCAAATCACCTCTGATATCCTGGGATCTTGATCACCATACTACTATTTAACAGTATATGATTGCTTTGGCACAGACTTCCTACAAGGAAATCAACTGCAATGGTAGCCTGTTTCCTAAAGAAAGCTGACTCATGAAAAAAGAAGGACAAAAAAATACTGCCGTACATATCTATATTACTTGTGGCCACAAAAATTCCTGGAAATTATGAATTAACTGAATAATTTATGTACAATTTCATGATAATATGCAGTCCATTAAACATGTTTTTATTAGGTGTAATCAGTCAAGTGCCATGAGTGTTGTAGGTAATTATGTTCCCCCACAACTCACTGTCTCTTATGTTGTTAATAAATGAAATTGATGACATCCTCCTATGTGATGATATCCCATCAAGAAACTTTTTTCTTTGTTTCTTCTTCCCTTGATCCTTTCAGTGGTTATTAAATATTTTAGTTTCTTACCACATGTCCTATAAATCTGAACTGCCTGTCTCTAATTTTTGCTACAATTTCTACCTTTAGCATATTTGAGGACCTCTTACATTATATTTCTTAGCTGACCATGCTATATTCATTATTCTAATAAAAACCAATCAGAAACCTCCAATTGACTTTGAGCTTTTATGTTTATGTTTCATGCATAAGGTATAATAGCAGCAAGAAGTCAATAGGGCCACTGAAATTTACCAATAGTAAGAGTAAGTAAGTGTTAGAAGAACACCATTTATAAAGTTACCATTATATTCATGCCAGGACATGTAGGTATTGAGGGTAATGAGCGAGCCGATACATTGGCAAGCATGGCCGCAGATTCATAGGTACACCAGTGGATTGATGTGATATAATAAGAACGTTAAGGGACCTCGTCTGCTCAGAATATTTTCAATGATGTGAATCATGGTCACGTATGAGATTTGTGTAAAGATCTGAACAGCCCGCACAGAGAAACATAATAGATGTGCAAAGAGACTAATAAATCAGCATCGAACTGAAACTGTCAGTCACTACACTCTGATGGATTAAGATGGGGATTGGGGAACCTATGGACTTGTCTCGTGTGGCCTGATGGATAACCTGCAGTTAAAACTCAAGTGTTAGAAAAAGCAATCAATGTGGGTTGTTAATTAAACTAATATCTTCACCCTGTGAAATGGAATATTAAAGCCATTACTCCCGCGATTATGTTACTTATACCTGTGAACATAAGGTCATTCGTGAATTAGAAAAGTAAAATTAATCTTACATGATGACTCTTGCTTTACTATAATCCAATGCTGTATTTTTTTTATCTAGTTTTATTTTCAAAGCTTTTATATATACAATTTTTATGGCAGCATTACATTATCAAAATAATATATTATCTTCACTACCTTAAACAAAACTAGTGTGTTGCTTCTATCATATATAATATTGATTTCATTAACAAAAATAGGATAACACACTGTCTAACATAAACATAATCATGATTTCCTTGACAAAATAGCAAAAATTATAATGCAGCAAACAGGATTTTAACCATGTCAGATGACATGCACTCGACTTGCAGCTTGAGTCTAACACATGTTTCCGTCTTTGAACCACAGATGCTGTATTGTCGAAGATGGAATACGTGTTGACTTAAGTTGCGAGGTGAGTGGATTATTTGAGCAGACTTGGTTCAAATCCTGTTTGCTGCATTATAACTTTTCTTTAATACTAAATCCTTGATGCTTCTATATTATATTATTCATTTAACAAAGTAAGACAGTATGCTTGTTAACACATAATCTCGACTTTCCTGTAAAAACTGTAGGACAATATACAGTTCTACAATTCTTATTTCCTTAGCAAAAATTGGCAGTATGCTGTTTAACTTGTACAAACTTTTCACTTATAAAAACTATGACAGCTGATAAACACATAATCTTGACTACCATAACAAAATTAGGATTGCATGATGTTTAACTCTAATAATCTTGACTCTTACCAAAACTGAATGACAACATTATTGTACATAATCTTATCAAAACTCTACTATTATATTTTTTAACAAGCTAAAGCTATAACAGCATTATGTTTCACATAATGAATCCAGGATAGCTTCTCCTTTTTTTACACAGTGAATCTATTTTAGAAGAGAAAATATACACTAGTCACATTATATAAAAGTATTAATGCAGAACACTATCTTTGTGTTTTTGATTTATTTTGTATTTTCTATTACAAGTTACCAATGTTTACTGTTTAAATGTTAATCCTTTATGATTTCACATCATCTGTGGTCAACAAGAATACTGGCTACAACAGTCTATGTCCAAAATGCAGAACATGGGAGGAGTTTCTATAAAAGTGCAGCAAAAGAGTAAGTAAGCAACCAATCTAGAACTAGAACAGTCAGTTACTATGTGCTGAAGGACATACTGAATAGACGATTGACCAACTATAGATGTGTCCAGAGTGCCGTGACGATCAGATGACAAACTAACTGCTACAGATTTTAACATTTTGTTCTCTAATTGTTTTTTTCAAATTAAAAAATGGTGTAGTAGATTTAAATGGCATAACCACCAAAGCTAATATGTATGGAAACTGATATTATAAGCCAGCTAAGAGAGAAAAAAAAAGAACTTAGGACCCTAAATGTTTAAAGGGGTACTTACTTCACAATTGTTACACAGCAAACATTAACTATTATCTCGTATTCTAAATTGATATTGATGTCTTAAATGATATTCTGGTGATCGCTCTGAGACAATGTGATGTCATTTACCAAACTTTTTCATGTGTGATAACTTTGTGTAGTTTGTAAAGAACTATTTTGTAAAGATCGGAACAGTCTGAGATGTCAAGAACTGTTACGACTTCAAGATTTGAAGAGAAGTATCAATATAAATTCATTTAGGACATGAAAGGGAGATAAATAAATTGTTTGCTTTGTGCTAACTATGAGAATATGTACCTTTAAAATAATTTTTCTTTTCATTTGCAGTTGTTTAGTTTTGCCATCACAGACAGTGGAGTACTCTTGATAAATGTTATGGTATTTGAGAGTTTACCTAGAATCTCTCAAGTCTTCCATGCATGTGTGTCTATTTAACAAATTTATGAAAGCTAATCTGATTTTATCAATTGCTTATTCTGCATTATCATAATTTAAAAAAAACCACTTTGATCTTTGTCACATTTTATTTTAACATTCCATGCCAGTAAAATGAAGATGTAATATTATATTTCATGGACTTCTATGCCAAAAAAGTGCACATGTAATATACCCCAAGGACAAAATCTAAGTAAAGTCAAATTTTGGAAGACTAGATAGAATTAATGTTTCCAACATTATTAGACACAATTGTAAATGTGAGATGATACATATAACAAAAACTGATTGTGGTACACTTGATGATTCGCATGACAGATTTTTGAAAATTATTTAAAAAAAACTAGCTTATAACTTGTGAAACATTGTTGAGCTAAGTCAGAACTGTATCAAGATTTAAAGTATGAATAGATTTGTCTTCTGTAATTTGTTCAATTCCTATGTTTTAAATTTTATCAGACCTGAACAAACCTGATTTCAACAAATTATATGACTATCAGTAAATTCATTTCTTATCCAATTTATCAGACTTTTTTCATTTGTGTTTCGATTTGAAACTATATGACAGAAGAAGCACAAGTAGACAGGTTTTAGGTGTGAATAAAGTATTCATTAGGAAAGGATAAATTCTCATTGTTAGGGAAGAAGCTAAAATACTAAAGATAAGAGTGCTGGTGCAACACAGAGCAATGAGGGGAAAAACATATACATGAGTTTTGCAGCAAAATACAATACACACTAACTATATCAACCATCAAGAGAAACAAATGGTGTTTTCACTAAAAAATCTTCATCAGGACAAAAACAATCAAGACATGAATATTACAAACAGATAATCATAATGTAAAAGAGGAGCAAAAGAAGATAAGGGAGATGAGATTTGGTTGGTGACTGAAATACCATCTCACACGGTGATACTCTGAGTCGCCCAAAACATGTTATGTAAGATAGAAAGATGCATGTTAAGAAAGGAATGGGGTACATTACTGAACAACTCTGTTGTTCAAAATATTACATGGATATTCTGCCCTGGCCACGACAGGTAAGAGGCAACAAAATTCACTCATTGTAGGCAATACTGTAATTGATAACATAATACTGAGAAGAGAAAGGTTGACCTAATAAGAGCAGTCATGGATTTACTACAGAGTGAAGAATATGATGCTGGCGGTGATAACTTACACATACACAGAATAACAGAAATGGGAGTGAACAGGGGTATTGGGAGAAAGGGTGTCCTCTCTGGAAACATCAGAAAATCACATAATCAGTATCTGGCTGTGACTTATGAGTCTACATGCTTTTTATTGGCTGCTGGAAAAGAGAGCATAGCCCTTCTGGTGATTGACAGACACCACTTATACAAAGAAAAAAAATATTTTAAAATATGTTATATTGTTAACATTTTACAGTATTCTTATACAATTTACTTTTATATATGTTAATTTATTTGTATTAATGTTATACCCTGTAGTTACAATAGTTATTTACATTTTTGGTGGCCTAAATTGATTTGCAAGTCAAAGGCCTTCAGTGAATAGTTGATCATGGTCTAATCTCTAACCAGTCAAATGGTACTTGTGCATGTATTTGACGAAAGTTTTCTTTTCAAACTCCTTGTCAGTAAATGTAGATGATGAAATGCTCTAGTACCATAGTGAAAACACCAAGTTGTCACAAGGCAATAAATCACAGGAAAATGCGCTACTGACAATAACAAGGCCATGGCCTCAAACATTGCAACACTTTAAAAAAGACACTTTGCTAAACAACACAGCAGCTACAACTAGGAATCAGTGATAGTAATCTGAGCAAATCCTATCAACGCCTTGTCATCAGGTGCTTCATTTGGACCACAACCAGAATTCTGAAAATATACAGAGACTGTGTGATTGGTGATACTGTACAAGAATTAAATGTATTCTAAACAAAATACCTTATCTTATTTTGCTCCTCGAAAAAAAAGCTCTTCTTTGAAAACCCCCCCCCCCTTAGATGCCTCTTATGACATGCATGGAAGATAAACAGTGTTACTATTCTTTGCTCCCCCTTTAGGCCGGCAACATACAGACATCTCACGGGACTGTTACTAAAGGTTGTCTATTTAATATGAAATGTTTTTTATCTATCTGATGGGATTAAAGCTCATTCTTCTTCTTCTTCATCGTTCATTCTCAAACTCCCGCTGGATCTCCCTTGTAGCATGAACATGGTCCTACTAGATTTCCAGCAGGATGTAGTCCAGAGAATGGAAATGCGTTGTGTCGCCGTTTATTTGCGCCAATGGCCCGACACATCCGTCTTCGGCGGGAAAGCTCATTCAGGTTCTAAGATTAATCCCTATAAAACATATCATTCAGCTCACAGAAAATGAGTCTCACATATAGTGGCTTGTTCTCATGCACTTTTGCTTTGTGTTTGTTTATACATATCTTGACAAAGATCTCTTGGATAAAAAATGTTAATTTGCATTAATTCCTTCAGTATTTTAAAAATAATTAATTTGTCAATTGTTCTAGTGCAGCATTTCTTGTCTTTAGTCATTACAAAATAGTTTACTTAACATGCAAGAAAAGTCAGTACAAGTTTCGAAATGCAGGGTTCTAAAGGCTAAGAAAGAACGAACACAAAACAAACATATTATGTCATGTGTTTTTTCCCACAGCGTATACTACTGAAACCCTTGTACACACATTTTAAAGTCTGGGGTTATTTTAGCAAACTAACAGAATAGTCTCTAGCTTTCACATGTGCCGAGGAAAACACCAACAAGCATCATCACTCACCAGAGCAAAAGTAAGACTTGTCAAATCTGCTTTATCCACCATCTTCTGTAAATTAGCGGCAACTGAGGAACAGAAAGTCATAACAATTGACAACGGTATGACAGAAAAAAATGTAAAACATTACTATCTTTAATCAAATATAATAATTGAAACATATCCTATATAGGACATTGCTATTCAACTTAGACATAACTAATAACATAAAATTGCATACAATGGATGATCGATTGCCTTTAGAACCATAGGCAAGTACGAAGCACAAATATTTAGTGAGTGTTTTTAGCCACCATATAAATCTGTCAAAATTGTAACAATTTTTTTGAAATAATTTTCAAATTGTGATTGCAATCTGCGTTGTTGATAACTATAGTTATATCAATGTGTTTCGTTTGTTTTCACAGATATTATTTGAACACGTTAGTTTGGCTATGAAATGACATCAGAAATAGAATAGGCATAATATTTAGCAGCATTTTATCCTGGATTGAATATAGTAGACAAAAATATGTGAGTCGCTAGTGTTTTTCTTTCCATTTTTCATCTTCACCACTTTCTCACATACCACACATACACCAACAAAACCTAACCATACCCCCATTACAGTCACTGTGCTGTTGCTTCTACTGGTAGAAAACTAGTCGCTACAGGTTGTTTTATTTTTTAAACTTGTTTCGTTGCGCTCAATATTACATTTTTAGTTTCACTGGATTAATCCTTGGTCATAACCTTTGCATAGTTCACAGTTCATGCTTTTTCTGTGTATTTACATCGTGGAAATATTATATCAGACTGATTTGTTACAAAATTTCAAAACTTTCAGTTTTTACTCAATTAATGTAAAAATTTATGTAAAAATGGGGGATATTTGTATGTACACTGAAGATGACAGCCATACTTACGATGAAAATATGCACAATGTAGATCATTTGCATACCAAATATAACATGGAAAATGACAGGGAAGTTTCTTGATAGACAGACCTAACGTGTTCAACAACGAGAAGAAAATTTGTGGTACTAATTGTGACATCGCAAATTTTGCAGGAGTGATGTAGTTCTTTTGGTAGAAGTTTAGAATTTTGTAGAAACGTTGGGCCTGTACATATTCTTGATGAGATTGCCACACTTTATGAACACTTTAGCATCACTGTCGACAATGAGTTTTATCAATTTGCAGCCGATAAAGCATATTTGTATGCAACATAACGCAAAGAACAAGCAAGGAAAAAAGACATGTGCTGGACAACTGTAACTGCCAGTGAAACAAAACGCTTTTTTAATACTTAATTATGATGGACCTGAATATTCTGCTTGAGTATGGCATGTATTGGAGTACAGATGGCAGGCTCAACATTTCGGACATACAACCTTGAGATTTGAGAATATATCTCAATATTTTTATCTCAATTTGACTCTACTACTCAGCACCCCCACGGTAAAAACACATTTTCCCACATTATGTTGAATTTGACAGAAAATGTTTTTAAATATATATATGTATTAAATTATCTTTGATGTAGTTTCATGTGAGACTTTCATTTTTCTGTTGATCTTCCAAGTCTGAGTGTGATACGATGAAGATTTAAAGAAAATGCATTTTTAACATCATCACATTGACAATTTGGAGGCGTTGTGCCCCTTATCTTAGTGATTGACAATATGGAAATCTCATAGTGGTGAAAGGATTAATCATTCAGTAGCCATTCATTTATTTCCATTAAAAAAATTATACACAAAGCTTCAAAAACATAAAAGTTATTGCGTTTCCAAATACTCTCCATAAATAATGGGTGCAGTCAAATACAGAATGACTCAAGGGAGAAATTATGCATTTTTAATGTGCTATATCCACCAGCTAATAAGTGTTTGAAGTTTGAGTATGAATCTTATGGCGATCAGTTTTGACATCTGGTGGAAAGGTGGATAAATGTAGCAATATAATTATAATAATATTCATTAAAAAATCTTGTTTGAATGAAAATCTTCCGCTGAAAACAGATGTGATGAGTCATTGGCAAAAATAAATGGCGACACAACAATGCATTTCCATTCTCTGGACTACATCCTGCTGGAAATCTGGTAGGACCATGGTCCTGCTACACGAGAGATCCAGCAGAAGTTTGAGAATGAACGCTAAAGAAGAAGAAATCACTTACTATGAGAGGTTAAGATGATTGGGATTGACCATATTTAACCAGAGTTGTTTAATCAGATGTCTTGTCTATACAAGTCATAATCCCAGTAACCAGAGCTGTTTAATCAGATGTCTTGTCTATACAAGTCATAATCCCAGTAACCAGAGCTGTTTAATCAGATGTCTTGTCTATACAAGTCATAATCCCAGTAACCAGAGCTGTTTAATCAGATGTCTTGTCTATACAAGTCATAATCCCAGTAACCAGAGCTGTTTAATCAGATGTCTTGTCTATACAAGTCATAATCCCAGTAACCAGAGTTGTTTAATCAGATGTCTTGTCTATACAAGTCATAATCCCAGAAATTTACATTTTTCGTTCTGGTGTTATTAATGGATGAAGGCTACGTCAATCATGTTTTCATTTAGAATTGCTCAGATTTATGATTTCCCATTTTAAATTTCTTCAGCAGTGCTCATTCACTCACTTTCAGAAAGGATGATGATATTGAAGCAGCTGATTACACGTTGGTGCTCCCCTGTTCTTCATCTCTACAGCCCAGTAGTTAAGTCATTTACCCTAGGTTTATAAAACTTTTGGTGGGAGAGTAACAACACAAGATGGACAGGTTACATTCTAGCAGAGTGTATCACCAAGACAAGAGACAGGGGATGTTGGAAGTCTGTTGCAGCCAACATTTGTTGTGTGACAGCACTTAATGATGATAAATACCGATGTTGCAGATTTTACCAGCAAAAGGATAAATGATTACAAAACTACTGTTATTTATTGTCCAAAATTAAGTAGCCATCCTCAGTTTCCAGAAAGCCCTTTAAAAATGCTTACAGTTTCACTTGACCCCTGCCTTCTTTAAAATATTTAAGTTCATGTATCAGAAAACAAGAACAATATGTGTTGCTAGAACCCAGAAGGAAAACAAAGAATAGCAACACTGACCTGCCATGCAAGTTGCAACAGGTGATTAAGGTGGTTTGGAAATGGGGCTGGCAGTCTCACCAAATAGGTCAAAGTGACCTGACAAGCAATCTGAAAGATGAGTCAGACTGAAACATGCAGACATCTCAGCAAAACTGTAAACCATGATACAATGTGCTCTATTCACTGAACTGCACCCAGCAAGAGTCTGAGAGTGAATGAAGACGAACTACAGAAAATCTTACCAACAATCATATCTCTACCGTCAACTAATCCAGCTTCCACAAGTTCCCTGGATACACTATCTGATGTGTCTGAAAGAAACAAATTAAATTTTAAACACAGTTACTGTACTATAAGAAGTAAACTATAAGATGTATTCAGTCTTGTTACTGTATGTACTGTTATTTTCCTTTGGAGTATTTAGCTTGAATATTCATATTCACCGTAACAACCTTTCTCTAGCTGCACTAAAATTGGCAGCATATTCAGGATGGTGGTTGTACATTCAAGGTTAATGAATGGGCATTTACTGTCACAGTTACCCAGAAATTAGACATCAGATCATCATCATTACACAAAGGACAGGTACTCCAATCCTGGTTTGAGTATATCCACAATTAATACATGATAACTAACAATTCAAGTTCTTGGCTGGTGAACATTTCTCTTGGCCCATATCCACTATTTCTTCCTTATCCACTGCTTAGTATTCTATTTTATAGTTTGGCTCAGATAATGTGTGGTTTTATATCTTCTGAGTGAGTTGTCAGTGTGTTATATGACATATTCCTTTCAGAACGTCTTCCCAATGAACTCTCTGAAGCCCTCTCTGTCTTGGGCGATGCAGCTTGCATTTTCTAGCGAAGTATTTATATTATCTTTAATGTCGTCAGTCCATCATCTTCTTGGTCCACCCTTTCTCCTCTTCCCAGGTACTCTTCCCTCCATTATTTGTCTTTCTAAACAGTTGTGTTTTTAAAAAAAACTAAATCGCTGTCAGTGCATATAGTAATTCTAAATCAGTCTAACAAATCCAGTAAAAATGGCTTGGCAGGCCAGAGGGTTGTATTTTGCCACCTATGATATAGACATAGCAAATGAAATAAACATGCTGAATACTAGTTTCTCATGTTTTAGTGATCTTACCTTGGCCAACTTTATAGTCAAATCGAATATCGTTGAGTTCTCGTTTTTCATTCCTGAATAATATATAAGAAAAAATATTATTGGAAAAAATATTTCAATGAAAATACTTCAATACAACAATACTTCGAAGAAGGTATATACAGGTACATGGACTTCAGCAGCAAATTCCTATCTACAAGCTCCAGACAAAATACAAATCAAGCACTTTGTCTTAACACATGTACCATGAAGACCTCTCTTGATTTCTTTTCAATGAAATGAGAAAAATTACAGGCATCACCCCCTTACCATATAAGCAGGACACTAAGATCATGATCCATGCAGAACAGTACAAGAGCATGCCAGCACACACAATGAAGATCACATTCAGTGACCTAGCCAGTAGAAGGCTGAAGAGGAGCACTTTCCATGCTGTTATGTATCTTTATATGGCCAAAAAACACAGCTTTCTTGATAAGATGTTTAGGCACTTTCATGTTGTTATTTTTCTGGAGTCGTCTTGGGCGCCCTCTTCCTCTGCCTTCAGTTATTAATCTTTCCATGCTGTTATGTCTCTTTATATGACCTATAGACATGACAAGATTAACCATAATTTGGAAAAGCAGGATCATCACCAGTGTTAAGATTCAATCAATCAAGTGCCATACCCAGTATCGTAGGCGATCATGCTTCTCCACAAGTCTCTGTTTCTTGTGTTGTTAAAAAGGTAAGTTGGTGGCTTTTTGTGCCACAGTGACAAGCAATCCAGAACATTTCTCTCCTTGACATTCCTCTTCTCCCCTGGATCCTTCCAGTGGTTATTAAATGCTCAAGTTTTACTATTTTTTTTTTTAAAAACCCTAAAATCTTTATTATGTTTCTAATTCTTGCTATAATTTGTTGTTTTACTTCAGCATCTCTGAGAACTTCAACATTAGTTTCTTGGCTGTCCGTGGAATTTTGATCATTCTTCTTACAAACAACATCTCAGTTGCCTCCAGCTTGTTTTGGGCACTTTTGATTACAGTCCATGCTTCGATTGGCTCAATATAACATCCTAGCACTCAAACTAGTGTATGCATTAATATTATTCCATTGCATGGAATAGTTCTAATTTTTTGAAATGTTGATTTCGCCTATGCTATCGTGTTCTTGATCGCATTGGAGCACCCACCATCTGATGTTAAAATGGTGCCAAGATACTTGACTTTATTCACTTTATTCAATTTTGCATCATTGATAATGTATTTTGACGGTGTGTATTTCTTTGAAACAACTATTAGTTCTGTTTTCTTCTTATTTAGACTGAGGCCTTCATTTTCACTTTCTTGTACTACCGTGTCTAACAGGGTTTGAAGTTTTCGTTCGCTTCCTGCAATCAGAACTGTATCATCAGCATATCTTAGATTATTCAGATTGTAACCTCTAACTGCTATTCCTGGCATAATTTCTATATTTTGCCTAATATCCTCTGTATTCAGGTAGTAATGATCTGGTGACATTACACATCCTTGTCTGTTAACACTGTTAACTGTCGTGAAACTTTGTAAACTCCGGTGAACTCCATGAGACATTACTCTATGACAAAAGATGTTCTTCAAGGTACAGTGGAGGTGGAAGAAGACATGGATGGATAATACCAATGACTGGACAGTTTCCAAACTCATCAATGTTACACTCTCTGTATGGAGTTCTCCCTGCACCAAATGTCACAATGTGATACTTCTACAACCCTGACAGGCTACAAGTTTTATTATTATTATTAGTTTATTATGTGGACATCATACTTGTTTCCAGTTTAGTAGATATGTGTTGCTAATTGTACAGCATAGTTTTTTCAAAAACCAGTTATCAATTATTGAAAGATAATGTTTTGAAAGCAAGAAGAATTTGTGGAATAATAATTGTACATAGAAATGAATGTCTACAGATATGAAAGACAGTTGGAAATCATGGAAGAAAGTAAATGAGAGGGAATAGTAGATGGCAAAGCGGCAGTGATGAGAAACAATAGTTCCTGTAGTAGTGTTTTAACCTTTAACTGTAGCAGAAATGGGAATTTGTATGATTCAGGAAAATTATTCTAAATATGATACAATTAGGCCAACACTGATGTTAAAAAACATTTTATGCATAGATGGTATGGCTTTTCATAAATGAAACTTATGTGAAGATAAATGAAATAATGTAGTTTTCTTCTTCTTTGTGTTTGAGAACTTTGTATTTTTGCATATTTTTTTCTGAAGGGTTTACTGTAATTAAAGTAATAACCTACATCATTATGATATGCATAACCCGCCAGGGTTGTAGGAGTGTCACCCTGGAAACATCTACACACAAAAATTGGCCATGCCTCTCTTATCAGTTCTTTGTTTGAGTGTGGAGTGTCTTAATCCTGTCCAGTCTTTAATATTAATTAACCTACAACACATTATTCAACTATATGACCATATAAACATTGAATGAAAGCTAATATCTCCAGATTATAATGGTATATAACATGTATCCTAGTGGCAATATATGGGTGTGAATCCTGGACAATCACCAACAAAGTTAAAAATAAAACAGTAGCATTTGAAACATAATGTTACAGAAAAATCCTCAGAATACCATGGACCAAAAATATCACCAATATGCCATCCTGATAGAAATGAATGTAAAAGAAAACTGGCTATAAAGTATGGTTCTTGCCAGAAAAATACAATATTTGGCCATATCAAACGCCATGGCAGCCTTGAAGAAGACCATAATGGAGGTGATGATGCCAGGTCATATGCTGAGGCAGACCAGGAAGAAGATGGATGCAAGATATCAAAGACCACCTGAACATGACAGTAACAGAAGCAGGAAGACTGGCTCAAAGATAAGTTTCGAAAGGCTGTGATGACTGCTACACCCTGTTCAGGTTATGCTACCTGATGATTTGATAACATGTATATATGATCTTGCATATTCAGATGTCAACAGCATGTTGAGACTATGCTTCCAGTCTTATGTATAATGCTCAGGGACATGTAACTGTTAAGAGTTAAGCCTACCTTAAGCGGAGCACCATATTTCTTGGTTTATCACTAGAGTCATCTAATTTTGGTTCTGTTGAAGACCCCTCGGCATTTTCAAGTGTATGTTCAGTATCAATGGCTCCTTCCTCTTCATTATTTTCTTCTTTCTCTTCATCATTATCATCATCGCCATCATCATCATCATTGGTAGAGTTAGTCATTGACAAATCTGGTATCTGGTAAAGAACAAAACACTGATAATTGTGATATGATTTAACGGTACAGGATGTGTCCATTTTACATTTAGCAATACATTACAATTAATATTGCTAAATTAATATCTATTGATGATCAATATAGCCAATTTTTAAATACTTAAATCTGTAATGAGCTACTCATATGCAAATAAAACTGTCAATAATATGCAAATGAATTTTTTTTTAAAGTTCTAAATAAATGCTAAAAACTGATACACAAATTTCCCTGTGTTTTTAATAAAACAACAGAATATGTTTCTGAATATAATCCAAGTATTTTTTCTGTTATTGATGTAAGGGTTTTGGCTTATATACGAGCACAAGAACATTTACAAAAATAATTACTGGTAGAAACATAAAAATGGTAACACAGAATACAGTCAAATAGGCCTACTAGTAACAGGTAAAAACTTACCAGTACAAAAAGCCATTAAAATCCTTCGAAGTTGGAATCAGTCTGAATTCTGAAACAATTCACAAATGTCATCCTCTGTCGTGGGAACATCAGCTTAGATATTATCATTCTGTCTCAACGTCTACCGGTACATTGTTATCATCTGCATCATCCTCAAAGATAGCAGTGTCCTCACTTCCATCCATTGCATTACTGATGAAGCACTTTTTGAAAGATCGAGCGAAATTTTCTAACGACATATTCAACCATGGTTCTTTGACCCACTTAGCGATTGTAATGTTGTCAGTTTTTTTTTTACATTGCCACCCTTCATCACAGCTAAATCAGATGACACCATCCATTTAATTTCTTTTGCCTGAAGTCTTTCCTTAAATTGTTAAAAAGGAGACATCTAGTGGCTTAACGAGGGGAAGTAAGGCCATCCAGGAATTTGAAAGAAAGTTCATCTCACAGCATTGCTGTTCCACTTTCTTGGTGAGATGTGCCCGAAATGAGTCCCAGACTAGTATGGACAGTTAAAAAAAATTTATAGCAGCCCCCGTCCTCTGTTTTCACACTTTATCCAATTATTCCAGTGTCACTTTTATCCAAATATATCATGTTGGCATGCACAAACATGCCACTTGGGAATTTCACCCTCTTAGGCAGAGTGTTGTGTTTATAAATACCCAGGGGGTGGGGATTCAGAAAGAGGAGGAGATGCAAATGTGCCCCCCCCCCCATCTGACTTCCAACCTAACATAGCAGTGAAAAGCATCTTCTCATGTCCTTCCAGTAGTCATTACAAAAGCTGTCTTCACACCTTTTTGTTCTACAATGTACCTTGAAGGCAAATCTAAAAGCCAAGTCAATGGTTGACCTGATCCATTCGTTGACTAAACTTTTAATTTAATGTAATGGCTGATAATTGCAGTCAACCTTTGATGCTGAGATAGCAAGGTCATACTGTATTATCCACGATACTTGATAACTTATGTTTACATCCTCAGTGACTGAAAACAACTCATGTCTGTATCCTCCGTGATTGAAGGAAACACATGTCTGTATCTTCAGTGATTGAAGGAAACACATGTCTGTATCTTCAGCGATTGAAGGAAACACATGTCTGTATCTTCAGTGATTGAAGGAAACACATGTCTGTATCTTCAGTGATTGAAGCAAATTCATTTCTGTACCCTCAGTTATTCATTGAGTATGATAACAAATATAAATGGACTGTGTTCCTGGACAGTGGCATGGGGTAGTAATGGGGTTAAAGTTGGAAAGTGCACTCATTCTCATGCCTGATTATGCAGGTGTTCACAGCAATGAGAGAGCAGATCAGTTGATGTATGCTGATACTGTTACAGACTTTAACCTTCAATAAAGCAATTGCTACAAATGTCGCATATTGTTTTTCAGCTGTTTACAAGCATTGGCAACATTTGAAGCCTGTTACTTATGCCGCCATTCATTGACATGTAACATGATTGCCAATGTCATGTGACCTGAATCAGCGAATCATAGTTATCAGTATTATTCTACTTCTGAAAATGCTATAGTGTATGAAAGATAGGAGATTTTTGTCAGACAAAAAATGTGTAAATATCGAGAGATATATGTCCATTTTGGAATAAATTGGCAAGTCACAATGGCCATCAATATTTTTCATTCAGGTAAAATCATTATGGATTGTTATTTTGATATTATATATATATATATATAGTATAGCGAATAGATAGATTCCTATAGTAAGGAATTCTTTGGAATTATGTTTGTTTTCAAAGTAGATATAGTAACACATTGGTTTCCTTATGAAACATTGGTTTCCTTATGACATGATGGAACAAATAAGGTAATGTATTGATATGATTACAGACCTAAGTCTCGAGAACAATTTTTTTAACAAGGTAAGTTACTTTTATTGTATGTTTTATTTATTTCCCTAGGGATATTATGTTAGTTTGGTTATGAAACAACATACATACAATAGAATTAGCTGTTTTAATAAAAGTATGTTATCAAGGTTACCACACAGTCGCAAAAAAGGTAATTTTTTGTTATTTAAAAAAAAAACTTTCACCCCCTTTCCCATCTTTACAACATTCTCACACCTCTTGTATCACTCATACACAAACAAAACTACACCAATATATGCAGTATTCAAGTCTTTACTTACATGTACATAATTATTTAAAAATTTCTAAGAATAAACAAGTTATTGTGTTTTCCTAACACCCATGTTTGTGGTGTTTTTTTTATGTTGTGAAAAAACGTCTTCACTACTTCATTGCACCTCTTGTAACACACATACACAAACAAATAAATTACACACATATTTGCAGTAAGTAATTCTTTATTTAAACGTGTAAAAATTATTTCAAACTCTATAAAAACAAAAAAGTTATTGCATTTTCCAAACACCTACCAAAAATAACACAAATTTTCAAAAATGAATCTGGTGGCATTGGAAAAATTGTGTTATTTTAATTCAGCTTGCTAAAGGTTGAAACAGTGGACTCGGATTATATTTTTAACATGTTATAAGAAACAGCACAAGCAAATGCAATTAATGAGAGTGATGAGTCCTTTCACATGTCTAGAATAAAATAGCTGGGCTTCAAATGATAAATGAGAATTATTGTAGACTTAGAAGAATATTTGTCAAACAACAAAGAACTGAAACTCTCAGTAGTAGTGTAATACTCTCAACGGGAGATCAGAGCAACTATGGGCATATTTGGTGTGCAAGGATGATGATCTTATGACTAACTAACTAATAAATATATAGTAGAACAGAAATCCTAAGCAGCAAGATTATGTTTCAGTATCTCAACAAGGAAATTGATTATGCATTAAGTTTCATTGCAAATATTTTAATAAGTCACAAACTGCAATATGCTAATTTGACAAATAGCTAACACTTAGAGTAACTCAAGCAGTTGCGTCTAAGGGTTTTACCAATGGCTCACTAGACAAACCATCCATGCAACAGAAAACCTTAGTAGATGACATGCCGTTATATTGACGCTCTCTTATGGAAGCTTTGTAGCACGTCATCTATAAAATTATAGATGACATCTGAGTAGAAGGTTCCTTCAAAAAGCATTGCACTGAGCTGAAAGCTGAAGTCTCCTGGGTATGAAAGAAAGCTCAGAAAAACCACCCCACTGCACATAGGAAGTAAGAGCTAATCACTAGCAATTCTTGGGGTTCTCAATCAATCAACACTTAGAGTGAGTCATAAATATATATTGTAAATATATACATTTATGATAAATATAAATGTATATAGGATATGTTAGATATCTTATAAACTCGTACATTTATATTTTCAAATGGGAAGTGATGATAACATTGCACCCTGCCATGCATGTCACAACAGTTGGTTAAGGAGAGCTTGATGGTGTATTGAATACCCTATTGCGTAGAAGGTCAAATTCTATTATTTTTCAAATTGTGGACAGAGCTTGATGTTACAGCACTGATGCAGGGAGTGAACAAGAACTACAAGCCTTGTTAGACATAATAGTAAGAATGAGAAAACAAAAGCCTTAACCTAAACAATAAGAAAACAGAAGCAAGGATTGCCTTAAAGAAATATATACCAGCAAGATGCAGTATAAATATCAATAATACAAATTTAAACCAGTGAATAAAATCAAGTATCTTGGCACCATATGAATATTAGATGGTCAGTGCTCCATTGAAATAAAGAGTAGGATAGCACAAGCCAAATCAACATTTTAAAAAAATGAGAAACATTCTGTGCAATGGATCAATGAATATGAGAATTATGGTATTATGTAGAACCAATTCTTTTTTATGGATATGAAGCATGGACTGAAAACAAAAAAAAACTCCAAAATGAACTGGAGGTTACCTAGATGTGGTTTTTGAGAAAAATGAATATATCATGGGTGGCAAAGAAAACTGATGTGGAGGTCCTCAGAGATGAGGTCAAGAGACAAATTATAGCAAAAATTAGAGGCAGACAATCACGATTTATAAGGCATGTGTATGAGAAGAACAAAACTTTAACATTTAGTAACCACCAGAAAAATCAAGAGAAATGAAGAGGAAGACACAGAGAGAAATTTCTGGGTAGGTTGTCATAACGGCATAGGAGAATGTCTGAACTTATTAACATCACAAGAGACAGAGAGTTGTGGAGAAACATGACTGTCTACACCACTCAGTATGGCACTTGATTGAGAACTTGCAGATAAAAATAACATTCAACTATCCAAAACAGGAAAAGATCCTACAACAGTGAGACATCTCTGGGAGAAACAGAAATAGGAAAGACATGAAAAGAACAAAGACTTGCTAAAGATATAAATAAATTATTGAAGAATTAGTTAAAGACCTCTATAGAGAGTTGAAAGGTGAATATAGATAGATAATAATGACATAAAATGCAGATGTCAAAATGTTATGGAATGTCTGAAAACAAATATGTGATATTTATGAATCACTGATCACTATTTAAACTGTGCATTAGTAGCAATAAGTTTTACAAAATATCAACATCAAAGAGTCGAAACATTAAAAAAAACTGGAATGTTCAATTATTTGTCACCAGTAAGTAAACTGATGTACAATGTAATTAATTAGTACACAAACTACACTCAAAGCAAGCAATTTGTCTATTTTAATATAAACTATGCAGCTGTAATTGATGTAAATTATAATCACAGATTATTATGTAGGAGGTCTATTTAAAAAGTATCAAACCTTTGGCAGGGAAAATTAAATTTACTTACCTGGTGGTCTGAAACCCTAATCCCCTTCACAGTAGTGTTTTGGGACTAAATAGACTTCTTCCAAGTCCCGTCATTGTTGAAATAATTTCTGGAAGGTCACTTTGGAAATGGAGTACAGCTGAAACACTGTGATGTACACAATATCATCTCGTGACTAAAATTGGGCCCCTTTCAGTGACATTTTCAGCTTTTAGAACAATAAAAAACTGGAAGGAATCATGTCAGAAAATTGAGCCTGATAAACTAGAGAAAATGTGTTTAGCCAAGAGGGTCTGAATCACTGAAGAATAAGTGTGTGCATTGTGTTGATGGAGATGTCAAGCTCCCAATGCCCAGAGGTCCAGACATTTGAGTTGCCAGAACCACCGTAAAAATGGAATGTAGCTAACCAATGATTATTCACAGTGTCAGCAAGTTCTCAGATGGTGATGACGATCCTGCACAACAAAGTCTGCATTTGGTCAATTACCATGGTATTTGACTAGTTGGGGGCACACAGAACAAGTTTCACCTCTACAGATGCAAGACCATCTGTGAAGTGGTTGCACCATGTTTAATTTGTGTAATGTTCATATAATCTTTGCAGAAACATTGTTTCGTTTACATTTGGGTATTATCAAGTTTTAGGCAAAATTAGATACAATTTCACTGGTCAAGTCATTCCATCACCTTATGACAAATTCATGTCCAACAAGTGGCTACTAGTCACAGCTTTTTGCAAGCTGGAAAATTCCTGAATATGGTTGATAGTCCCTAAACCTTCTCATATGAGGACAATATTAAATTTGTTTTAAATTTGTAAATATAAAGGTCAGACACTTTGTTTAACAGACCTCACATCTTTATCAGTTTAAAACAGAGTTGTTCCTGTCAAAAATTATGACCACCAAAGTAAAGCTTCGTACTCCCTAAGTTATGACTTATACAAAGTGTGCTCTGTATTCTACTCTTCTTCTGCCTGTAGTATAACTACTTAGATTTCTCATTGTGATTTAAGCATTAAGTAAATTGAAGCAACTCAATAGCAAGTAAGACATGGCCGGATCAAATAATTTCTGGTACAATACAAGAATCAGTGGACAGGTTTCTACGGAACAAATAGGTAACAATTAAATGGAATAATTCCGATAAAGTCACATATACAGACGCATCCAATATTCGACATGTTGCACGACGAGAGCCACTGACCACTCGGCATGCTCACACTCACACTGAGTGGGAGGTGGATAGCCAGTTCATTGCGTGTAAATAGCTAGATCTGTATTTTAAGTTACGACTTTTTAAGTTTCCGAGATAGTGCAATAACATATGAAATTAAAAAGTTGGTATGTTGTCACATGATTTGTCCACTGATTCTTGTATTGTACCTAATTTCCAAAGTAATCATTCCATGTCCAACCTGTGCAAAGACCTTTGGAAACAGCACTGAGCTTGCTAACTATCTACAAACTCATAGTCTGGAACAATACCTAAATTAATTTAAAAAATGGATGCAGCAAATCATCATCACTTGTGATAGATGAATAAAAAAAAACTAAAAACATTGTTCTATGATAACTACACTGACTTTCAAAAACCAGCAAGGCAGAATTGATGAAATATTTTCTGACCACAAATGGGTATTAGGGTTGACACAACCTAGGAAAACTTGAATGTTTAGTAACCACAGGAAAGATCAAGAGAAGAGAAAGAGGATGACAAAAAGAGAAATTTCTGAATAGGTTGTCACTGTGGTACAAAAAGAAGTCACCAATTGAACTTATTAACCATATAGGAGACAGAGAGTTGTGGAGAAGCATGACCTGCTACATCACTCGGCATGACGATTGATTGAACCTCGGGAAATGGCTGCCAGATCCAAAGAAAGTCAAGATATAAGGCTGACCTATATCACCACCAATGTGCATGAAGTTGGTCACTGCAAAATATAGGTTAAAAAAATTCATTAAATAGAATTTGACATGTGAACTTGGGTCAAAAAGTTCAAATGTCACTAAAGTTTTTGCAATTATTAATAACTGTATGCACCCCTATGAAACTCAACCAATACATGGACAACTGTATTCTCAAAATCTGGACCATATACCATGTATGCCTTGTATTAACATTTCTATCGACATAATAAAATCACATGGATAAAAATGTTACACAGATTTTAATTATTTTTATTGGTATAAGAACAGTAATAAGTGAACATTTTGTAAACTTTACTATGAAAAATTATTCAGAAACTAACTCAAGTGTTTAATATTTAACTTCAAAATTAAAAAAAGTGTATTAAAGAACTACAACATTCATTATGGAATAAATATAACTTAAAATACAACTTTTTTCTCCACATATTTATGGAGGAAAAATGTGTATTTTAGTTATATTAGATGAAATAAAAAGTAATTAAATACTACAATAGTTAGTGATAACTACATTTAACTTTAACATAGACTCTTCTAACTAGAAAGGAAAAAAAAAGATTTTCAAGATTAATAAACACATGCACAAATTTATGAAGCAAGTTAATTGTTATAAAGAAGATTTATAAACTGGGATTTATGTCTGGGGAACAAATGAACATGCATAGGCTTCTGAACTGGCATAAAAAAAACATAGTAGGAAACATACCTCATCAGGAGATATCTTTACTCTTGGAGACTGAAGAGAAAATGAAACCAGGAATATATGAATAATATTGGGAAACCTAAAATAAAGTCATCCCAGAAGTGATATGTTTGGGTAGGCATGCAAATATAGTGTCAAACATTTTATTTAATCATATATAACATTCAGTGTTGGCTTAGGTTGGGTCATATGCTGCAATAGCAATGGCTACAGACATTTATACTGCCAAGCACAAAAGGTATATCAATAAATAAAACACCCAAAAAGATAAAGACAAGGCTTGATGAATAGATAATTAATTTACGAAGAATGTCATTATATTATACTTAACATACCCTTCCTTCTGCTATGGCAGCCTTTGCTTCTTCAGACATGACATCCATCTCCTCATCAGACCATTCCCAGGCTCCATCTTCTGTCTTGTGAAGACGACCACTTGAGCCTGGAACTCTCTTGACCTATTATTAGTAAAATAGTTGCAATATTTTAGAGTTTATTGTAAGTTTCATTATCTTTATTTAGCGTTTGTTCTCAAATTGAGCTGGATCTCTCATATAGAAGAACAATGGTTCTACTCGCATGTGTGCTGCCAGGGTCACTAGGAGAGCAAAGAATAGTGACACTTACCTGCCACACTCATCATAAGAGGTGACTAAGGAAGTTTTGGGGTGGAGTTAGCTGTCCCTTCCTATAGAGGGTCAAAGTAACCCAGAAGTTATATGTGTCTGGCTGAAGAGTGCAGATATCATAGCCAAGTTGTAAACCATGACATAACACATTCCGCTCTCTGATTACATCCTGCTAATCTGCAGGAGTTTGAGAATGAACACAGAAGAAACAGAACAGAGATATATCGTGTCACTATATTATTTGCGCCAATGATCTAACACATCTGTTCTACCTATCTCACTACATAGTGGACATCCATAGCCACATTGCTAGTAAGACAGACATGTCACAACATATTTATTAGCATTGCTCACACTGCACAGTAACCTCTTTCACCAATCTGAATGCTCGCCATGGTCAATGTTGCTCGATCTTTTGCATCTGCTGGGTTGCTATTGATTTGCCACAGATGCCCACATTTTTGGTTTAAAAAATATTTGGGACATGGAATATTTGTGTCTGTGCTTTCTATTACCAGATTGCAGTGAAGGACACCAGACTGCAGTAAAAGAAAATAGATAACATTGAAGGAACTGGTATAGAGTATTAAAAAAAGGAGGGCAGATACTGGAATTTTTTTTCTACTGCTTTCTTGATTCTTGATTAGGAACAAGAGTCACAGCACAGAGGGCATTCCCATATATGCTCTGCTTGCCTATTACGAGTTCTTCTGATCTTTCCGGAGAGGGAACACTGTTTCCCATCACCTCTGATGATGATGTTCGACCGTCGTGATCGACGATGACCAAAAACTCAACCATAATAATAATAACAATAAATAATAAAATAATAAAGTTAATAGTGCGTTTATAAATGACTAGCAAGTCCAATGTGCGCACAAAATGTTCTGTTACAGAATTGACAACAATAGAATGTATCTGTGTGAGGTTCAGATGTTTTTTCTTTTCTACGTGTCCGCTTCTGTCTTGCAGTTTCTTGTCTGAATTCTTCTGCCGCTAGTGCTCCCGTTCTAATGCTGTAACGCCAAGCCGTTCTATCCTGAGCGAGGCTCTCCCAAGCACCTACGTCAATGTTAAGATGTTTCAAGGATGACTTGAGCGTGTCTTTGAAACGCTTTTTCTGTCCACCAGCTTTTCGAAATCCTGCCTTGAGTTCTCCATAATATATTTGTTTTGGCAATCGCGAGTTCTCCATGCGCACAAGATGGCCTGCCCAGCGTGCCTGCGCCTTCATAAGTATTGTGTGGATGCTGATTGAGGTTGATTTTTCCAAGACCTCGTAGTCTGGAACTTTGTCCCACCAATGGATGTTTAGTAATTTACGTAGGCAGGTAAGATGGAAATGATTTAACTCTAGTCACCTCTAGTCCCTCCCATTTCTACCATTCTCTGAATATGTACATTGCCTCATTCAAACTCCTCATCATCTTCTCATAGGGTGTTCATGACTACTCTAATCAATTCAATCCTGTCTCTTCTTCTTATCTCTGTGCCAAAGCTTTTCCAGCCATCACATGGGCTCTTTCATTTTCCCTGACCCCAGCATGATCTGCACAGTAAATCCATATAATGCTCTGCGCATTGTTGAGAAGAGTGACCCATTCAGTTCTATCATACACTTTTCTATATTGTGTAGCATACTTTGAGAATCCGATAGAATCACTGAGTTTGTTGGTGGTTACATCGCCAGTCAAGTAAAAGCTGCTGTCACCGCTTCTATTTCCATTCTCATACTTGATGTTGTAGTGGGGTACACAGCTGACTTCTCAGCTAATTTCTTGCCATTTTGGTAGTCCCAGAAATCTCAACAGTTTGTTTCTTATGTTACTGAGCCATCTGTGTAAATTATTGTATCGTGTCGCTTTGAGTGCTGCAGTATGAGCTCATGGATAATTTCCTCTGTTCTGTTGGCAGCCCAGTCACGGCACTCTCTTCCCATCTGTATCACAACTGTTGTTAATAACATTCTATCTTTGCCAAATGTCACCCATTCCCACTTCCTCCTCACTTCCCATTTCCACAGCCTCTTACCACTTCTTACAGCTCACAAACTCTAAGTAGGGTGTCTTCTGCATCTGCCATCCAAGACCTTTATCTCTTGATACGCCTTCCGTTTGTGTTTTCTAGAGATTGGTGTAAGAGGTGATGATCATTGTTGGCAACGTTGAAGTATTCTTTATCCTAAGCTATTTTATGTCTTGCTTTGATGCTCGGTAGGTCTAGGAGAAACTTCAAGGCAGAGATGGTATATTGTATATTCCTTGTGCATCCTAGAACAGTTCTCATGGCCTCATTTTGAATTCTCTCCAGTCCATCCACTTTGTGTTTGTGACAGTGTAAGTAAACCTAAACCATAGTAGTCAAACACAGATAATACCACTGCCTGCATCATTCTACTGCTTTCACTATAGCATAACCACTCAGATTTACCATTGTGATTTAAAATCATTGTTCATTGTCAGGCTATTGGATCAAATAAAATGGTAACAGATAAAATGGACTACATCTTGCTGGAAATATAAATGAGGACATTTGTCCTGATATAAGAAAGATCTGGTGGGAGCTTGTGAATGAACGGCAAAAAACATATAAATATAAAAATATATTGTTCAATGTTTACAGCAGAGTAGCGATATTTGCACTTTTATGACTTGGTAACCACTTGATATAGTTTCACTTTTCCTAGCCAGTGACAGTATTCACCCTATCTGTAGGAAAGTATTGTCAACTTCACTGAGATGATGATTTGCATTACACTAAAACTGTTGAGGGTGGAACACTGGTTCACAGAGACAGATGCCCCCAAAAAGCTGTATGGGAGTCTTGAGGAGTTTTCAAGTACAGAAATATTTATAAAGAAAACCAGACTTTCCCATAAATATGTTAAACTGCAAACGAGAAGAAGACAGAAATGATTCATTTCTCATATCACCTAAAGTAGTGGGCATAGTAGTTTTTCACATCATTGAGGAGAAATAAGGTGTTTTGTCCATATTTTTTATGACCCACAGATGATGTGGTCAGCAACAATTGTGTTGGCTTTACTTTTTCAGATCAAAGAACCCATTTTCCGGGTTGACTTCAGAGCCGGTGGTGATTTTAAAATGTTTCCAGTTAAATTGGAAATTAAACCTTGGATCACCCTATTCAGGAAGATAGCACACTATACTCCGGCACCTAAAAAAGATCTTGAGAAATCCCCTGATGCAACACATCACTACCATTATGAAATACAAATTTGAACATTAATTTAAATACTTTTATCTGCATATCTTTTGTCCAACTCTGTGGTGGTGTGGTACACAGTCCATCTGTGATGGCAAAGGTACCAGGTTCAAATCCCTCTGCAGGCAATTGTGCATCTTGACCATTCAGAAAGCAATGGCAAACTACTGAATGTATTTATGCATAGTAAATCACTATAACCAAAAAAATAATATTCTGGGTTGATAACTACTCCTGAATTAGGATATGCTGAAAATTGTATTTATTTATTTGCATATTGCAATTCATTCTTCTAAAATATGTGTATTACCTTTTGCCCTTTGACAGCAGTCCCCTCTGAGAGTAAATTCCTTTGTAGATAAGCTTTATCCTTAAAAGAAAAATAAAATGTTACATAATGTCTTCACAAAATTGTAGTGGACACACATGCATTTTAAGTACAAGTACACATTTCATTTTTATAATGTTGACAGAACTGGTGTGTCCTGTTTTAACCTTCACCAAGCCTATATCAACCCCGGCCGCCGAAAAACAAAATGGCGACGCGCGCTGTTGGCGGCCTGTCCCACCCAGCAAGAATATCGTGAGATTTACACGTGCCACAGCCCGCTTAGTTAATGCACATAGCTAGGGACATGCGCAATCGAAACATCTCCACGTTCGCCCTGTCCATTTGAAAAAATTCTGTGTACCAGCAAGACGTTGCAAACTGTAATTTTGTACAGACACCATAGGCCTAGCTGATAACCTTGGTGAGGTAGACGTGTTTCGTCTGTTTTTTATAGATGATATTCTTAACATGTTGGTAACTGAAACTAATCAGTACGCTAAGCAGGTTAGTGAATCGAAGGGACAGGACGCCGGCTATGTATCTCGTGTGAAGTTGTGGAAGGAAGTCACAGCTGATGAGATGACAGCCTTTGTTGCTTTGGTCCTCTTGATGGGACTGACCAAACGTTCCTCCTATGAATTGTATTGGTCTAATGATGGTCTCATCGAGATGCCTGGGTTTAGGAATGTCATGAGTAGGAATAGGTTTTTAGCTATTCTTTCATTCCTGCACCTTGTAGACAACAAAACAGCTGTTGCATGAGGGCAACCCGGTCACAGCAAGGTGTTCAAGATACAAGGGTTTGTTGACAAACTTATTCCTCTGTTCAAACAATATTACGGCCTCTCCAAAGAAATCAGTATCGATGAAAGCATGATTGCTTTCAAGGGTAGGACTAGTCTTATGCAGTACATGCCCAAGAAACCCTCAAAGTGGGGTATAAAGTCTTGGGCACTTGCTGACTCGAAGACTAGTTATCTCTGGAACTGGAAGCTGTACCTTGGGAAGGAGGACATCTATGACAAAAAGAATGGATTGGCTCACTGTGTTGTGAGTAATTTGTTGGCCACAATGCACGGTAAGGGCCATATTGTCTACATGGACAACTTCTTTTCCTCTCCAGCCCTTTTCAAGGAGCTTGCCGAGAACCAGAAAGGCGCCTGCAGCACACTACAATTGAATCGCAAAGGGGTCCCCCATGCGTTGAAGGGTCTAAAACTCAAGGTTGGTGACCCACTTCGTACTGAAAGTGATGACAACATTCTCTACCTGTCATGGTACGACAAGAGGCAAGTAAATCTGATGACATCTGCACACGATGCGCAGACCTTCAACAGGAAGGTCCGTTCCAAACGCCATGGTGGTAATGTGAGGGATGTGGTAAAACCATGCGCAATACAGGCCTATACCCGTCATATGGGAGGCGTTGATCGTGTTGACAAGCAGCTAACATATTATATGTTAGGCCACAGGTCCTGCAAGTGGTGGAAGAAAATTTTCTTTTACTTGTGGGAAGCTTGCTTTGTCAATTCATCTGTCTTGTGGCGGGCTAAACATCCTGGCCGAGCCATGGCGGAAAAATTTCGCTTGCAGATAATTCATGGGCTTCTTGAGAGTTGCTACTCTAGGTCTGCGTCTTCCAGTTCCGGAAGAAGAACAAGCCACCCACCGGATAGGATGACACTAGCACCAGCACACCACATTGCTATAAATCCTAAACGGTTGTCCAGTGGCAGGCATTAATTTCCTGACTGTGTTGTCTGTTCAGATCGGTCAAAGAAGCGCCACCAGACTCAGTACGTGTGTGCAGCATGTCAGGTCACTCTGTGTCCATATCCCTGCTTCCATCGATACCACACATTGTTAAATTTCAAGACTGAGTGTTCATCTGAGCTGCACAGCAAGTAGGAGAAATGCACATCCATTGGGTAAGTCATTTGTGTTTGTTGTTTTTATGTAATTTTAAAATATAAATTGTCTTCACCTCTTGCGCAAACCTCGGATAGGATACATTATAAACAACACCAATTACACACCCATTTGCAGTATTCAATTCTGCATTTAAATCTGTTGAAATTATTTAAAAAGCTCTAATAACAAAAATGGTATTGAGTTTTCCAAAACCCATGTCTTGTTGTTTTTTTTGTGAAAAAAAGGTCTTCACCTCTTGCGCAAACCCCGGGTAGGTTACGTAAAAAAAATAATTTTTTTTTAAATTCACATACATTTGCGGTATTCAATTCTGCATTTATATGCGGAAAAATTTATTTTTTTATCTCGAATAACAAAAAAGTTATTGCGTTTCCGTAACACCAACCAGAAAAGATGAAAATTCTCAAAAAAGAATCCGGTGGCAGAAGATGTTTTGTATTTTTTAATCTGGCTTGCTAAAGGTTAATATGCCAAAAATTATAAAAACAAATGTATGAGAAACAAATCACCATCATAAAATAGTTGGATTGATCATGCTGAAATGTATCACAACAAATCTGTAAACTATGATACAACACATTCCATTCTCTGAACTACATCCTGCCAATCTGCAGAAGTTTGAGAATGAACACAAGAAGGAGCGAAAATAATTTTTTTAATTGTTATTTTATTAAAGAAAACCAGTATGTTTTGTTTTCAAGTCACAGTGACAATTACTGCTTACTTTTGCCTTTTTGAAGAACTCATGCTTTAGCAGCTGTTTGGCAGTTGGTCTGAAACGTAGGTCATAACAGTTGATGATATTGTACTTCAAACTTAGCATTACACAAGATACAATCAAATGGAAATACTGATGTTCATGATAACATGCAAAAACAAGCACAATTTGATGAAGAGACTGCCCTTGCTGATTTCAGTTAAAATAAATGTATTTATTCTTTAAGAAAAATATTAACAAAATACTTCATATATGGTCCCATATTGAAAGAAAATCAAATCAACATACCATGATACTAATGAGCCAAATAAAATGTTATGCATGTCACTAGATCCCAATCATGCAGAAAGAACAAATTGCTATGAAAAGTATATTTTAAAAAAATGCACATAGCACATGACTGCTGATGTCATCAGGCTAAGAACTATAATGATGTTGGATCATTATTGAAGAAAATAATTCTAATGTAACAGATGTACTGAGCTGAAAGGTGCAGATATTGCAGATTTGTTGTAAACTAGTGGCACAATGTACTTACATTCAAATAACAAAGTGAAATCCATATGAGCACCCTAAAACAAAAACACAAGTAGAAGAGAAAACATCTTTAATGAAGTGGCACAGTGAATTTACAGGAAAAGAGGAAGACCAAGACATCCCTGGAATAAAGAGTTAGATAAAGATACATAAAGAATGGATAAGATATGGAAAGAAATTGAAGCAAAAAACTATAGATATAAGAAGATGGAAAAGATTTGTTAAGGGTATATGCTCCACAAGGAGTTGCATGGGAATAGAGAGATGGGTCCAATGGTCAAATTGAATGGGATCATTAAATAAATGCAGTTAGATAACTACAACAGGACATTCCATGTATGAGGCACTAAGGTTAACACACAGCTATCTCCAGGAGGTGAAATTGCTAGCATTAGCATCTTGTGTCAGATATGAAATTATTAACAAGTTCACTTGTATATGAAATTGATTTAAAAAAACAAAAAAACTCCACCAAGCACTGAAAGCCTTCACCGAACCAGGACTGCCAAGACCAAAGAAGATAGCCATATTCACAGATTGCAGATCCCTACTAGAATCAATCCAGAGCAACAGAAACGAAAGCCTTCTGCACAACATCAGACATGAACTAAGACACAACAAAAAATCAACAGCTAGTGCCCTTCAGTGGATACCATCACACTGTGTAATCATGGGAAATGAGAAAGCGGATGCTCTGTCAAAGGCAGGAAGTGAAATGGAGCAACACAGACACCCACTGTCTTACGGAGAAGCAAAAACAATAATCCGCAACACATACACAGCAAAATGGAAGAAACAAATGGAAGAGGAATACGAACATGATGCAATACATCTCCTCCAAAGATATCAACAGACCACAATATTTCGCCTTAGAACAGGCCAATGCAGACTGTTGGGTCACCTTTACCGATTAAGGATCTCATACACAGATGAATGTCTATGTGGATCTGGAATCCAGACCCCGAAACACATACTTCAGGACTGCCCAACACACAAAGAGCAGAGACAGCAGACCTGAACAGAGGATACAGACTTGAGGCAAAAGCTATGGGGCAGCCGCTCTGACCTGGAGAAGAAAGTGGACTTCGTCTTGATGACAGGCCTGACGGTATAGCATGACCACAGATGCTGAACGCAGAAGAAGAAGAAGATAAAAAAAAGAACAAGATGTTCTATGTAAGACGTGCTAATAATACCATTAACATTCTGTGTAGAACACCCACGAGATTTCCTGTTTAGAGGGTAATAACAAAATGTTTTGTATAGGA
Source organism: Meghimatium bilineatum (assembly GCA_034231615.1). NCBI lineage: Eukaryota > Metazoa > Mollusca > Gastropoda > Stylommatophora > Philomycidae > Meghimatium > Meghimatium bilineatum. The sequence continues at coordinate 45,053,416 of CM067298.1, forward strand.
TGTAGTAACATAAACTAAATGTCTGTGTACAAGTTATTACCATTAACATGATATCTAGTGTAAAAGGCAAACTTTAAATATGGGTCTGACTGATTTGTGAAAAAAACTACACAAATATCAACTTTAAGAGGAAATCAACATCATTCCTGCATACCTCAGTCAGAGGTGAGCAAAATCTCTCATATAAACAATCTATGTAACTTCAGCAGTGGACAGAACTAAATGGAAATATAGAGATGTGCAAGATAACATCAACAAACTGTATATCATGATATTTCAACTGAGAATGGTGCACTACTTTCTAAAAAAAACAACAACACCAAATTGGCATCTGCGATTCTGTCGTCTGCTTCTGAAGTGTAGCAGATGCGCAACCTAAAACATACCGCTCTATTCATGACCAATATGAAATTGTATGTTATGTTATGTTATGTTCCTCCAGGGCCATAGGCGGCGCATAGGGCAGAAACCATAGCTTTCCATTTCTGTCTTTGTGTTGCCAGGTCTTTCAATTGTTGTGTGTTGTTTAGGTTCATTGACATGCCTTCTATTAATGGTTCTTCGTAGAGTTTCTCTAGGTCTCCCTCTTCTTCTTACTCCAGGTGGCACCCGATATAGTGATTGCTGGGGAATTCTTAGGCTGTTCATTCTGAGAACATGGCCGATGTAAGTCCAACGCCTTTGTCTAATGAAGGAAGATATATAGGTTTGTTTGCTTTCCTCTCTTATAGTAGTGTTAGATTTAAAGTCACTCCACTTAACGTTCAGAATGGTACGTAAGCATTTGTTTTCAAAGGAGTCGAGTCTTTTATCTGTGGCTTTTCAACTTTCGCACCCATATGGTAGAATAGGGATGATGTTGGAGTTAAATAACTTGAGTTTTGTGGTGTTTCTTAGTGTGTTTGACGTCCATATGTTGCGTAGTTTATTGAAAGCACCCGCTGCAAGGGCAATACGGTGTAAAATTTCTTTTGATGAGTCTCCATCCAATGCTAGATTGGTGCCTAAATATGTAAAATTGTTGACTTTTAATAATGGAACATTTTGAATTTCTATGTTGTCGTTGGATCTCGTAAAATCTAGTATATGAGTTTTTGATGTGTTGATTTTCAACCCTATCTGATTTGAGTAGTGTTGGAGATTGTCAAGCTTAGATTGAGCATCTGTGTGGTTTGCGCTCAAAAGGGCTAGGTCATCTGCGTAGTCAAGATCTTCGAGAACGGTATTATTAATCCATTTTATTCCTGTCAATTGTATGCATAGTGTATGTTTATGAAATTGTATGCATAGTGATTAATCATAAAACAAGAAGAATGACTATGATTATATTTTATTCTATAACATTGGTTAAAAATAAGATACATACCTCTTTTCAGGTTCCTTTTTCAAACAGTCACTAATCATCTTTCTGAATATTTTACTATAGCCCTTATATTGATCTTTGTCCTCAGCATTAGTATCAAGTGTGGGTGGCTCGTTTTGCAATGTCAACATCAATACCTGTTGAAAATTTATTAATATACTGATATTACTAAATCATTAATTGTTTCACAAACATCAAATATAGAAGTGTAGCATTACCATTTTGTTCTCCAGTTGATTGTTAATGAAGGCTATATTTAGATGTTATTGTAACCTATCTTACAAAACACAGAGCGAGTTTCAAAACTTGTACTTCTCTTTAGCATTTGATAAACAAAAATTGATAAATTTCAGAATGGAAACTGCCAGTGCCAATGACAAGAAGAAATACAAATATTTAGTGGAAACAAGCAAGTGGTTTAAATGTTTCCTACTTGTGGTACACAAAGACCAGCAACTACACTTTTCAATGCTTTATGGTATCTTAGAGATGCTCATTTTGTGACCAACAATGAAAACATGCATTTGAATATATTTTGTTGGTTTTTGAATGATTTGCACAACTTGCGCAGAAAACAACCATAACAAATGATAACATCCAGTGTTCTGTTAACAGCATCATAAGAAATGATCTTTTCCTGCAATATGCATTTTACAGGAAGCTTGATCCAAGTGAATGAGTTTATAAGCAAAATTTGTCACAATTCAAAGCATCACAGCTAAAATTTCGAAAATAAATATGCATAATATTATATTCAAAAGAGATAGCGACAAAAGAAATATAAAATTTGGTTGAGAATGAACAATTAAAATTATATATAAAAATCTACACTATGGATAATTTTAAATGATACAAACTCCCTTCAACATTAGAAAATATGCTGGCAGAAGAAACATAGTTTGTGACAAATCTATTATGAAATTACAGTAATTTATAAAATTTTTGGGGCAAAATAATTATTTTGAAAATATTAAAGCAGCATGCCTGTTTAATAAAATGGCAGTATCTGCAGAACTATGAATTATAAAACTCTAATGTCATGGGAAATTTAAGACTAATGCAAAAACTCATTATGAGATGTGCAAGGATTAGATAAATTTTGGATGAAATCCAAATGTATGGGTTTTGAAAAAGACCTGCTGCCTAAGTTGAGAAGTTATTCAAATGTAAAAAAATATTAATTGTCTAGTTTTGTGATATTCAAATTTTTTTTAATCTTGGTATTCCACGGGCAAAAAGTACTATTACCTATATTTGTAATCTGTAAAACAATGGAATATAACTTTCACAATTATGAAAAAATATATGCTACACTAAAAAACACACAATTAAAGTGAATCATCAGGTATCATTGCCACATCAAAGGTTGGCTGCAATGAACATCCAACATGCTTTCCAACAGTCTTTTACCTTAGTGGTGCTAGGTCATGAATGCACTCTGTCCATCTCATATCTCCTTCTCTTTTGTATCTCTGCCTATATTTTGCTAGCTATTCAGCTTTTCTTTCGAGTAAGGTCTTCAAGAGATGTGAGGAAGAGAGCTCTTTAGAGCTACATAACACCAGTTCTAACATATGGATTCAAGTCTTGGACAATAAATAAACAGGACAGAGGAAAATCAGAGGTAATAGAGATGTAGTTCTATAGAAGAATGCTGAGAGTATCATGGACAGCTAGAAAGACTAATGAAGAGGTGTTGAAAGTCAAATGTGAAATGGGGGTTACTTAATAATATAGGAAAGAGACTATATTTTTTGGACATGTTATGAGACAGGGAGGTCTGGAGAACATAGTTACAATAGGAAAGATAGAAGGTAAGAGAGATTGAGGATGACAAATCTAGAAAATATTAGTCTGACATTGTTGGACGGCAACAATGATCCTGATAAAAGATACTAGAAATAGAGAATTGTGGAGATCCATTATCGTCTACGCCAGTTGGGTTGGCATGGCAACTGATGAAGGTCTTCCTCAATGTGTCATCATGTTTTGATAAGTACAAAATAATGTATTTCTTTAGCTTGCATTTTCTTATACAAAAGTTATACAATCTGTCTTCTAGTTGTTTGTTCAATTTTTATTTTGTGAACCATACAGTAATGTAAAGAATTTGTAACAATAAATCTCATTTTTAGTTCATTTGTCCCGATCTAGGTCAGCTCATTTAAATTGATATGGGGTTTAGTTCATCCAACACAGACTGAAAATTAAGACTGGCCAGGCCCTTCAATAATTGAGCAAGACAACAATATGTCCTTGCAAGGAAAAGTGCTGAAGACAAGGGCAACCGGCATACCATAACAATCAGGATGCCAAGAAATTAAAGGAAGTTGATTTGTTTGGACATTAGCTGTTAGATAATCTTAAAGCTGGTAATAAAGTCAAGTGATCATATCTCTATACTGTACCTTGCTCTTCTTGGGCCAAAATTGATGATGATCCTTGGAAAGTCATATTTTCTACCTCTAGATTTTGATCTTCATTATTTAGACAGTATTTTCTCTGGTTATATTTTATAATTTACTATTATGATAATTCTGCCTATCACCCTTTTCTGGCATAGTGTCAAGAGCATGTCTGGTGGTCAAGGTATCAGGCTAAATTTTCTCCACAAGCAGTTGTGCATTCTGACTTCAGAAAGCAATGGCAACCTACTGAATGTAAATATTACCCAGAAAATCACTAAAGTAAAAAAATACTATGTTCATCCATTATATCCTAAATAGGATATACCAACAACTATTCATTTCAATGCAGGTATTCTTGTATAAAAGTATGTCCTTTTCTGATTGTTCTCTTTGTTGCTCTTCATGTTTCTGATGCAACAGCTCTGATTTGACATTAAATTGAATACTCTTAATTTTGTATTTGATTTACTTTCCTTTGATTTCAATATATGTCCTACTGCAATGAAGTTCCCTCTTGGTTTTGGTATTATTATCCTTATCTGTTCCTCTTTTTCTTGCTTTGACAGTATGTAAATGATTCTACATCTTGTATGGCTGTTTCATTTCGTGCAATCTGGTTTTCATTAACCACGCGTATTCTCATATTCATAATTATGATGCTGAGCCCAGAATAAACCATATACCTTCATTGGTGGAAACTTGTGGTATGGTGCTGTCCCTGTAGCCAGCTCAATTGCTGTAATGCCAAAACTCCAGATATCTGCCTTGAAGTCATAGCCAGTAACCTACAAATAGTCATCAATAAATATTGTTTTGTTTGCTTTGAAAAAAGTAAAAAAATAAAGCAATTTAATTTCATTATCTGCACAATATAATTTGAAAATACTCAGAATATGTCACAATGACTGAAGAAGATAGTCATATATTTTTACAACCATCTGATTTCTGACAATCAGCTTTGATGTTGATATTTTTCCAACTCCATGAAGTATGTCTATAATAATTTTTTCTCTGTTGTCCTCATCTCTTGTTAATTTTGCTGAATTATCTACAGAACCTGTTGATATGACATGCCCAAAAAATAATATCTCTAATGTTAATAAGCTTTACCTCTTTCAAAACATACATTAGTTTTAGTTTTTCTTTAGCAATCAATGGGATTCTCACAATTAGTCTGAATGTTAATCATCATATTACTTACATGGAACAAGAAAAACAGAAATAAGCAATTAAATTGAGCACAGTTGAAAAATTATACAAAATAATCTGAGCAAAAATAATATATAAATAAAATGATATTTTGTTGAACTAGAGACATTATACTTTTTGCTCTTCTCCAGTTAACAGCAAGCTTAGTTAATTGAACATCTGTTACTAGCCCTCTCACTCCCATCCTGACACGATGCGGCCAACTTTGACATAGCGATTAAAATTAATTTTCTTCACTGTTTATGTATGACTTGACATGCTAAATTTAGTCCTCTTGTGCCTAGCAGTAATGGTTTCTCAAGTAGCAGTCTACCGATCATTTCTACAGCTGTGGTTTTTGAGCTGTGAATTGTTTATTAGCCAATTTTCTTCAAAAATTGGTCTACAATGGACCTACTTATGATTCAGATGAGGTTGAAAGGGAATTATTTGATTGTATTTTAAAAAGTAAAATTGAATCAGACATTGATGAGGAATTAATTCAGGATTGGAGGGGGGGGGGGGAGAGGGGTGAAAGTAATGACAATCTGTAGTGGTATAGCCTTATTGAAGATGTGTGTCCCCTTCCCTCCCACCCTGCCCTACACCTAACAATTATATAGAATAGTCAAAACAGCTGAGCTATGTCAATATTTAGAAATTTCATGAGAATTATTCAGGTCCTGCAAATAACACTGATCAAAATAACTCTGCTTTTGGTTAGGCCTAGACCTATCTTTCCCTATTTCTACATGAGTCATTCTTTGAGGCACTGCTCAGAGCAAACCAATGTGTATGCTGGTATTAAATATTCTGAAAACATGATCCTTCTTTGAAACTGGTTTCACATGATAATACCAAGGTCTTTCTTTATGTGAACTAGGCCTAGATGTGCAGAAATATATTTGAAAATATAAACACATATTTTCATCTGAATGATAATTCCAAATTCATGCTATAAGGACTAGATGTAATCTTATTAAAGGTTAGTTTTCTGTTTGATCTTATTCTAACCAAATCCAGAGAGCTAATGGAGTATAAATAAGATATTAGTATTGATGAAGCTATGATAGCTTTTACAGCCAGACTCCAATTCAATCAGTAGACCTACCGTTAAATTCCGTGTATAACCCGAGAATTTTTGGACAAAAAACAGAGATGACTTCATACTCCTAGGCTTATTTTCGAGAGTAAGATCAAATTAAAAAAAAATTATGTCCAAATCACAGTAAAAATGGAGAAAAACACTTTAAAAAAAATTACAGTCACATGTCCCGATATATTAAGCCAGGATAAAATGACTAGGGCTCACCAGCAATCTAGAGCGTACTTACCATAATGCTAGGCCTCTAATTACATTAATTTCTATATATCATACAATATTTCCTTCGAAATCTCCGATATTTCTTGATAAAAACTCACTTACTAGGTCTATATCGTTATTTCAGAGACGCCGCCATTTTTTTAGAATAATTTCCCGGAAACGCTATTTTTAGCAATGGGTATTGTCAGTTTTATTTACCGTTTATAGTACATATATTTATATCATAAAGGTTTCAATTGATCATCGAAATTGGTCAGAAAAGTATACCAGTATCTGATGTTATTTATTGACCAAAATACGGTAATGGTCTGTGGAAAAAACAAATGAAATACCATAGCCTAAGCTGATTGGTAGCTTAGGCCTAGTCTTGTTTGTGTAGGGAAACACTAACTACCAGTAATCTAAACACTGTCACACACTTTCTTGTTGCGGTAAAGCAAATGTTACAACAGTTACTGACCGTCTACTAGGCTATAATACCTGTGTACAGAAAATTTAAAACAACACCTCAAAGGCAGATTTTGAGTATTTCCGTGCATGTCGCTGGTCGGTCTTGCCAATTTTTAACATGGGACTCCAAGTATATAAATATTGACCAAGACAATAATCAGAAACATAGAATGAAGTCCTAATTAATTCTGTACAGAGGTCTTACTCTACATACTACGGTCTTGCACAAACACATTTTTGACATCCAAAACTTTGCCGCTTGCTTAGGCAGTGTTGGAGGGAGGGGAATGGAGGAAAAAAATCAATAGTGAAACTGTCTGAGCTGTGCCTCAGTTTATATTACCCTATAAGGTAAACATACAGGTCAGACAAAGTTCAAACTCTTCTGTATCTTTTAAAAACAAACGTGATCTGGCATGTTTTTGTCTGGCCATTCATCTTTCCCGTTTCCCACTTACACTTACAGGAATAAAATCACAATGACAATAAAAATGTATGAACTGTAAGCTAAACTACTTGTGCAGTATTCTTGGCTAGCTAAGTCAGCCGTATATTCTGTTAATTAGTCCAGCCCACTGAGGCTGCAGTTCCAAATCACAACACATCATAGGCATTTTGTAGTAAAATTGCGCCGTAATTTATTCCCTCCCCCAACCACTGTACATTTAGTGGAAGACAAGATCAATTTCACAATCCTCTGTTATGTTTATTTTATTACCGTATTCTCCCCACACGGTAAACATAACCAGGAACAAAGTTCAAACTCTTCTGTATCTTATAAAAACAAACGTGATCTCGCTGTCTTGCCTTTCATCCTTTCATCGTTTCCCACTTAAATGTCACTGTCAGAAGCCAGCTGGTGACATAATAGTTACATAGTAATTACTATTCACTAGCGCTGTTCCGCGTCATAAGGCCCAGACACCCAACACAGACAATTCATTCAGGAAAAACTTTGTTCCTCAAAGTCTTGCCACCTCATAAACTGTCTATAGTCATGGATAGGGAAGTCAGCCTACCGGGTATTCATTATTTTCGGATATATTGTTCCAGAATACAGTAGCCACCAGGGTTTCATTCCTTGATTCATTCAAGTTATGTGAGTGAAGCAAATGAAAGGAATGCCATTTTCTTAGAGTTGCAAAAGTTTGTGTTAATTTCCATTTAGCATGTCAGTTCTTTCTTATGATGATGAAGTTCATTATTGCTGGCTTTGTTAAGTTGGGGATGTCGGCCTATAGTCGGACCTTCGACTTTCTCCACTTTTGGGAAGGGATAGTTAGGTTCTCGGCCTACAATCGGATGGGTTTATATTCAGAATTTAACGGTATATGAAAAGCAAACCCCATGGATTAATAATTTTATGCGCTGCAGATGCTCATTCTGAATATCTCTATCACTTTACTGTATAAGATGGAAAATCAAACAGATGAAAGATAGACTAGGATATCATGTTGTCATGCTGTGTAAGGGAGATAGCTTTGCAGCTTTTTAGCTGAACATTTATCAGCAAAGTGTTACAAGGGAAGCTGACATGACACTGGCACTCATTTTTTTTTACACAACAAGTAAACAGTGATTACAAATTGTAAAGCTTTGAAAGATAATATTGCAACTACGGTGGTTATATCCTTACTGCCAACATGAATCATTTTTTAAAACTCACCGATAATACAAATCATTAAAAACTCACTGATAATACAAATCATTAAAAACTCACTGACTACATGAATCATTAAACACTCTTTGGCTACATGAATTATTAAAAAACCCAATGATGATATGAACAATTAAAAAGTTAGAAGCCACCTATTGTCATGATTGATATTAAATAAATAGATATTTTCTTATTGTTCACCACTCACTTGTTCCATTACTTCTGGAGCCATCCAGCACGGAGTCCCCACGAATGTATGCCTTACAGACTCTCTCGTCAAGTCCTTTCCTGTGGCTAGCCATGCACTTACTCCAAAGTCTAAAAAATATATAAAATATCTATTCACTTTTCTACATAAAAATACCTCTTTAACCTCTTGGTGTCACCTCATATTAAAAGATTTTTTCTATGAAAATTAGTTTCTAGCATACTGCCATATCTCCATTATGTTCTTTCTAATATATTTCTCTTTATCCTTTTTTTAATGGATAATAACTGTTGCAAAACTATGGCACAATATGCTAAAATTGAAAATACATTACTGGAGATTTGTGTCACTGGAAAAACACAAGAAAAAGCACACAATTTGATATTTTAACCAAATCATGATGAATAAAAGATTATCACACAAATGTGAGAAGTCTGAAAGGGAACGAATAATATAAAAGCTGTAGCGACAGAGATGAAACAAAAGAAATGAAAAATTTCCAGAGCACAAAATATTTACATGTAAGAAGGGCAGATGTTAAGACTGAAATGCATTAGGGAACCAAATTGGTAGATTAACCGGTTCTAAAGTTCACAGAGTCTGTTCATCTAAAGAAACAATTTGATAGCAGCGATCATAGGCATTCAGGTGGTCCATGCCAAATGGACAACAGAGTCCCTGAAAAGGGATTAACATTGTGCAGATGTTGACAGAATCGGTATAAAAGCCACCTGTCTCCCCCACCTTAAGTCATGGTGCATTGTTTGAAATGATGGTATAGATAACATTGTACCATGACTCACACTGGACAAGATTTTTTTTAATTTAAACATATTTTGATTGCATTTTGAAAAAAATTAATATATTTTGACTGCACTGACACCCTTCCTAGCTTTCTGAATGACATTGTCCACATGTTTCATGAAAGATAGACTTCTATCAAAAGTGATGCCTAGATATTTCATAGTCTACTCTCTGTCAGTGTTGATGCCCATACAAGTGGCTGCTGGTACTGTGTCTGTGACTACGTTGTTGTTCTGCAAGAACCAGACAATCTTTGCCTTGGTGGAACTGATGATTGCCTTGTAGTCAGTGCACCAGAGTGACAAATGTTCTAGATTACTCTGGACACCATCAATATCTTTTCTGTTTATGCCGTGCGTGTACTAACATATGATACTAACATATGCGGACAACCTCTTGCTGCTGATACTGTGAGGAACAATAGCACAAAGTGTATAAATATCTACTAATAGTCAGTTCAAAGTCAAGGTAGAGTGTATCTTCATAACAAACAACAAAATTTACAGTTTCAATTATAATATCAGAAAAAAAATCAATACAACTTTCTAAAACACAAATAACTAGTTTACCTGCAACAAACACTGAACCATCATCACCAATAAGTATATTGCCGGCCTTGATGTCTCTGAAATAACATACAAAAGAAAGTCTTAAAGCATGTAACTAACTTTAAAAATGAAGAGGAAAGATACCCACTGCACACTATATTAAGAACTATACTTATTTTCAAAATAAAATAAAATAATATAAATAGATAAGTATGTGGTATATGAAACTACTTCAAATAATAATAAAATATAACTAAGACAAAACATTGACATTCAGTATAAGACTTCACAATAAAAAATATTTGTAAAATCTATTATTATTTTGTTATTTTTAAAATCTATTATTGTTGTGACAAAAGTCTTATACAAAATGTCAATTTGTTTTGTTCTTTTCTTTGTTATTATCAAATCATTATTAGGTGTAGTTTTGTATGACACATACATTTATTTTCATATTTGTATTACTACAAACCTAAAGTTCTCTGGTAATCATATACTTATTTTTAACTTTCTGAACTAAAATTTAGCACAACAGAAAATTTCTTTAAAAAAGGTGATATATATATATATATATATATATATATATATATATATATATATATATATATATATATATATATATATATATATATATATATATATATATATATATATATATATATATATATAGCATGCCTGTATCAATTTGAGTGAGCACAAACTGAACAGGTCTCATAGCTAAATCTAAATCCATGATCAATTTGATAAGTTACTGAAAGGCACATGAGAAAATTAAATTGTTGGATTTGCTCCTGTGTCCTGCTCATACATATATAACTGAACCCTATATCACAAGTCATAGTGAATCATCAATTCTGTCACATGCATGGAAGGAAAAACTCTTAAATCTGATTATCATTAAAAATGAATTAGAAAGAAATAATTAAATATGTATACTGATTTGCCAAAGACTACAGCTACAGCATATAAAAGAACTGCCAAAGACAGGCGTGTCAGATATAACGTAGAAAGTGAGATATACAGGAATAAAGATATACTGGTTTGAGCAGCTAAAACCTGCACATGCAAATTGCAATTGAGGTGGTAGCTTAAGACTTTTTTTGTGAATTCACTTTTGTAGATAGTGTGAGTAGAATATTAAATTATACGTGTGGTACCATCTGACAAGGTAGCTGAACCTGTGCAGCTTAAAAGGTAAGGTAAGATAGGTCCCATGGCAGCAATCTGCCATCGCGGATGAAGATAATTCTTCATGTACTAAGCCGCAGCAACTATTAGGTGGGGTGACCAGTTCCTTTCCTCATGTTATTTCTGTCGTTACCTCCCCTAACTCATGCTTCAGGTACTCATTTACAGCTGAGTCGACTGGAGGAGTGGTCGTGTCCAGCGAGAAATCACTTTAAGGGAACATGAAAAATACTGTATTCTATTATCATAGCACTGTTTCAATTAATTACAATATCATCTATCATCATAGAACCGTTATAATCAACTATACCAGCAACCATTAAAAGTGCACATAAAACGTGATTTGTTTTAATATGTAAAATGTTTGTGTATGTGCATGATTTTTCAACCCAGAACACATGCTAGAGATGAAGTTCATGCTGTCCCATTGTTTAGCTGATGTGATATCTATTTTGCATTTTCTGTGATTGCAAAAAAGCGAATAAAAGTCGAAATAGGTTGAAATTTGGCACACATGAATAAAGTTTAGGTGAGTGAGAGGCAATAATCTTGTTTTTATCAAAAGAAAGCCTGCTACTGTATATTTCATGCCTCAATTGATGCTACAAGAGAGATGGCAAGCTGCTGGTGTGCTTGTCAGTAGAACTGAGATCAGATAAATTACTAGACATTTCAATTGTGACAGTCCAATATAGTAAAACAATTCATGGCGACAGGTACTACTGATGGTAGCCCCAGACCTGGTCAACCTTGTGCAAAAACGCGACTTCAAGATCATCATACTATACTGATGCATCTGTGCTATTGTGTCCAAACAGCAACTCAGCCGCTCATAGTCATGGCACTTGGGAGCTTATTAGCACAAAAACTGTGCAAAGAAGACTTCATTCCTCTTGCAAAACATGAAGTCCTAATATTGGTCTTATCCTTACTAGATGCCACATGGAGATCAACAATGAAAGCCAGTTTAATGTCTCAGTTGCTGATAGAAGAAATCAAGACTGGTATAATTCTGGAGAAAGATATGCTAATATATGTATAGTCCAGCATAACAGATATGGAGAAGTATACAAATTTGGCATGGATTCTCCAATGAGCACCGTACATACTTTCATGTTTTCCCACTTAACATAACAGCTCATGTCTACATTAATCATGTACTGCGACTTATTGTTGTGCCTTTCTTCCACAATCACCAAGATGTGGAAATCTTTCAGTACAACAATGCTAGGCCTTACACTGCTGGTGAAAACTGGAATTTCTTAGCCCAGCCAATTTTCTTGTACTAGATTGGCCTGCAAACTCTCCTGACATGAACCTCATTGAACACGCTTGGGATGAACTGAACAGAAGGGTCCGGCAGTGAATGATCTCGAATGAGCACTCATTGCAAAATAGAATGCCATACCCCAAGACTTTCTACAATAGCATGAATTCTGTTGCCCAGCTTGTATTGATGCTGATGGGGGACACACATGATATTAATGACGACTGTGACAACTACTTACTATCTGGTTCTGAATTATTTTATTTTTAAAAATACTGCAGATTTGATTTAGCAAATAGTTCATAAATGTGGAAAAAAACAGTTTCAGTTAATTTAAATTCAGCATGCGCAGTGGTTCATCTGAAAACATACTGATGCATTTTTAATGGGTGCTAGTATACAATGGGATTGATTATCTATCGTCATAGCAAGTTTCAATCAACTACAATGTAATTTATCATCAATGCAACTGTTTCAATCAACTACGTATTCTATCATCATAGCAACTGTTTTAATTTACTATGACTGTCACCAGTGAACATTTTTGCATGGGTTTTGGATCTGAAAAATCAAGCATCTTATTCCAACTACAAGTTTAATTAATTACTGAATGCAGCAGACAAAAGACTGATGCACAATATCTGAGAAATATCACTATGCAAACAATTTTTCTTATACACACCAGCACACAAAAAGCTGCTTTTCACCATACCTGTGTATCTGTCCACTTGCATGGAAGTACTCAAGGCCTTTCAAGACTTCTTTCATTACAGTAGCTATACATGCTTCATCCAATACTCCACTTTTACCATATCCAGAACGCATGCGCATTTTAATAATGTCGAGCATAGACCCTAGTGAGCAATCACATAAATATGACAGTTGGCTGTTAGAAATAATATGAAATATATATTACATTTATAGAAATTATATTTATGTGATATATATATATATATATATATATAAGTGATTGGGGGGGGGGAGGAGAGATGGTAATGTTATTTTACAAACTAAATGTTTTCCAAGAACATCTTGTGTGAACTGTTTATCTAAACATGGCTACTTGAGCACAAGGATGTCTACATTCACAATAAGAACACTCTCAAATGTATTATTTGAGACCAATTGGCCAATGTGTTGCCAGGGCTAAAAAAATTATAGCAACACTGTTGCTGTGATATGCTGTCTGATGGTAATCTGCCGATGTGTGCAAACAATTTTATCTGTAGTCTCTTAATATATTTAAAGATTGGGGTGGTGCCGATTCTTTATCTAGTGTCCTCATTCTCACTGTCTCTTAGCGATATTCCTCAGATTCTGCATAAGCATGCCATTTCAGCTGTCATAAGTTTATGTTTGTCTTGTGCTGTTATTGTCCATGTTTGGCTTTGGTAGCACAACATTGGCATAATCATTTTGAATAGTATTTTTGGTATTTAAATCTACATTTTTGTTTCTGAAGATTGGTGTCATTTGCCCTAGGGCTTGGTATGCTTTCCTACATCTATTGTGTTTTTCTTTGCTGCTCTTGCTGTCTGTTGCTATATTGCTTCCTAGGTATATGAATTCTTCCACTTAAGTCTGTTGTTTCCAATATATATATATATATATATTTCTTTCTGTTTTTCCTATCTTCATTAATTCGTTCTATACTTATCTTCATCTTACAGGATTACCATGTTTGATGTAATCTGTCTATTTGTCTTTGTAGTTGCTCTTCTGATGATGCTACTAGTGCTTGGTCATCTGCAAATAGCAATCTGTTTAAGTTATCCTTCAGATTGTTTTCTTCCATTGTCTTTGTTACTTTGCAGAGATGTGATCTATGTATTTTATGAACAATTGGGGGGGGGAGAAGAAAGGGAAAGAGAGTGGTAGTGCACATCCCTGTCTCACTCTGGAGGGAAATTGGAAAATATCAGATGTACCTGTGTACGTTCTTACTGCACATTCATTATTGGCATATAAGCTCTGACATAGTCTTATCAAATGTTAGGGAACGCCCATATGTCTGTAGTGTTATCCATAGTTCTGTTCTATCCGCCCTGTTAAAAGCTTTCTCTTGGTCCACAAAAGCCAGATATAAGTCTTGGTTATGTTCTGTCGCTCTTTCTGAAAGTTGTTTGAGGGCGTAGATTGCATCTGTACAGCTTTTATTTTCCAAAAGCCCAATTGTGTGTTGTTGAGCTGTGGCTCTATATATGCATGCATTCTTCTTTCTAGTATCTTGCTAAAGATTTTCCTATGTGGCTAAAGAATGAGATGCCTCTATACTTAGTGAAGTCCCTCTTACTGCCTTTTTTTTCCTTTCAGGTGGGAACAATCACCTCTGTATTCCACTCATGTGGTGTCTTTTGTGTCTTCCATATCACATTCAAGTCTGTGTAGCCAATTTATACCTGTCACTGTTAGCATTTTATTAGTTCTATAGGTATGCCATCTATTACTGGTGCTTTGTTATTTGGTGCATGTTTAACTGAGTCTTCAATTTTGGATTTCAGGATGTATGGTTCTAGGTCTTCTTCTATTGTATTTATTGTTATAATCACTTCTCCTTCCTTTAAGTTTAACAGTTGATTGAAGTAATTTTTTCCATCTTTCTATGATTTCTTGGGGACTATTTAGTATGTTGCCATGTTCATCGTTGATTATTTCTGTTGAAATGTGTCTTTTTAATTTTCATGTTTTGTAATTTCTTGTAGAACATCTTTGGTATGTTTTGTCTATCACTTTCATTTACACTATAAATTCCAAGAAGAATTATATATATTTAACAAATAAGACTAAATTTACACTAAATAAATACCTCCTCCGCACAGCTTCATGACAACCCAGAGTTCTTCCTTGACAACAAAAGATGTGTAGTAGCAGACAACATTTTCATGTTTACATTGACTCATGGCACGGATCTCTTTCTGTGTGACAAGAAATTCATAAATAAGGGAGCACAACAAACACAAAAAGTAAAAGTTGGTAGTTTATATAAGTAAAGTAATTGAAAGAGTTGGTGTTTTCATCGAAGTATCTATCTGTTGTCGAACTCTAATGTATGATGGTAGCTGTGTTATCCACTCTTTAAAAAATACATTTAAAAAATGTAAAAGATTGGTTGAATGACACTTTTACATGGGACAAAGATATGGAATCGAAATTTCGACCAAACAAGTCTATTAACCCAATACTTATGGCCGGCAAAGAACTGGCCAATCTACTCGCATATAAGTACAAATTATCTAGCCCAATTCAAATCCTCAAAAAGAGATAAAAGGAAGTAACCTTCCTTTAAAAGAAAAACAACCTAAAGATAATTGCTCAAAAATGTATGTCAGCCAAATTTACCCTACAAAAACTAACAGTTCAAATCAAAACACTAAATAAAAAAAAAAATCACAAGGAGCTATGGTATCACAAATGAATTTCTGAGAGTTCATGGCCCTTTCCGCAATAACTATCTCCTCAAAATATTCATTCATTGTTGGGATATACCTTCAATCTGGAAAAACACACTTATACAGCCAATACTGAATCAAGGAAAAGACAAAAATGATCCAGAAAAATACAGAATCATGTCTTCTCAGTTGTGTAGGAAAACTAATGAAAGGATTAATTAACAGAATACTAATATGGTTTCTGGAAAATAACTCAATATTCTCCTCCAACTAAATTAGGATACTGACAAAACAAAGGATCAACTAACACACCTAACACAAGAAACAGAGAATCTTTCAGAAGAAGCAAAAACTAACTGCAATATTCTTTGATTTATTACATGCCTTTGATAGTGTGACAGGCAAGCCTAATAATAAAAATCCTTCAAGTTGTAGTCACATGTTTTCTTGGATCAGGACTCCATTGTATCAAAGAACATTACAGGTACAAATATCTTAGCAGAACATTCAAATTAAGAGATGAGAGTCCAGCATAGAATGCCATTACAATATCTTGAATAGCCTGCATGCAGAAGCCTTTGCAGTTTGGACTTCTGCAGACTTCATCTCAACAATTGCCTATCTCCTACAACAGACTGTCTAGAAAGTAGAAAATTTGATGAAAAACTGGGGTCTAAAAATAAATCACTCAAAAACTATGGCAACTATGTTTTTTTTCTTTCACCACACCTTGAATTGTTCAAATACTCTTATTGGCTAGTTCAAGCTGCCTAAAGGTCATCTAACAATTGAAATTCCATATTTGCACACCTTTGGAAGCATAATTAATACTTTCTGTGTGTTGACACATGTGGCCTTTCTTTGTGTAAACATTTTCGTTTTCTGTCAATAATAGTATCAAGAACATATGAACAGACTCCATAAAACATGTCAACAATTCAACATGACGAATAATATTGAAAAGACCGAAATAATGGCAATAACAAAGAAAGAAAGAAATATCACTGTCTCCATCAATGATAAACACTGTAAACAGGTAAACAAGTACACTTAGGAAGCATTACCCGGTATATTGAGTGAAAGGAAAACCAGTAAAGAGATGCAACAAAACATACCAGATCCCAGGACAGATGACGTATTTTCAAGAAAAATGTAAACATAGACACTAACGTTGCATTATACAAGACTATTATTATTCAATCATTGTGCTACCAGTGCCAAACCTGGACAATGACAACTAAAGACAAATAAAAAATAGTGACAGCTGAAATGACCTTATATTATTCTACAAAGATTACTCGAAGTGTCATTAAAAGATAGAATTAGAAACAATAACATCAGACAGATAACCAAAACAATACCAGTATTGGAACATATCAAAAGACAACAGATCAAGTGGTTTTCATATGCTTCCAGACTACTAACAGATGGCATACCACAAATGGCTATGACACATAGACATAACAGCTATAAAGCCAGAGGCAGACCATGTAAAAGATGGATCACAGAAATCAAAGAATCCACAGGAGCAAGCTTACAAACAGCACACAAGAAGGCAATCTCCAGAGAACTCTTCCACCACTGACGCCGCACGGCAAAAAGGGCCACAGCGTATAGATAGATAGAATGGTATAATGATTCAAAACATTAATCATGCAAACGTTTTCAGAATCTTTGAATGTATATCACATTATACTATTATACAACATAATTGTGATGTGACAAATAAATATGCTGACAGCATATTACTGATCGAAAAAACTTTTGCGTCGGAATAAAATGGGTTAGTATGATTAAGTCTATTTGATTGAAACAATGTTTCATTTTGCGAGATGAATGTATATAAAGGTTTTCATGTCTCCTCCATAATATAAAGAAGCATTATGCTTGTAAATTCATAAATTAGAATATACAGTAATAATAAGCCTACACTCAAATTCTTTAATGTGAGAATGCAGTGGGCAAATTTGTTAGATGAAAACAGCCCTTGAGTTTGCCCAGCACTTACGATTTGATCTTTTTAATCAGTGCAGCTAAGGGGTTAACTCATTCCAAAAAAAATATCCCTCCATACCACCAGAAACACAATATATTAGTTAGCAGAGAGATCATCATCATCACATATCCATAGGTGCTTCAATCTCCCCCCTGAGTATATCCTCATTCACATGATGCCTGACAGTTCTCTGTTGGCTGACAATTTTTTGCAGTCCATAATAAAATAACGTCATTTCTGGCTATCATCATCATCAGGTGCCATGCCGGCTGGCATAGGTGGTCATGGCTCTCCACAGCTCTCTGTCCACAGTATTATGTATCAAGGTCATTGTGGTTTCCTTGCCATGCCAGGTTGTCAAACTGTCTAATATTTTCTCATGTTGTCGCCCTCTGTCTATGTTGCCTTCAATTTTGCCTGTTGTGACTATGTTCTCTAAACCTGCCTGTCTCATGAAGAGGCCAAAAAAAAGAAGATTGCCTTTTTCATATTGTTGATTAAGGTCTGTTTCGCATTTAACTCTTTCAACACCTCTAGATTAGATTTTCTGGCAGTCCATGGTATTCTCAGCATTCTTCTGTAGAACCACATCTCTGTTGCCTCTAATTTCCTTATTTCTGGCTATACCAAATTTCAAGTCCAGCTCCTTTATTCTGGACATGAAAAAGGAATCATCATCTTCATTAACCTTTAGGACCCTGAATTAAAATTAAGAAATATCCCCCTGGGCCTGAATTATTTTTTGGAAAATTTGCGTTATTGATGGTGGGTGTTTTGAAAACGCGATATCTTTTTTGTTTTAAAGATATCAAAATAATGTTTGCACATCTAAATAAAGGAGTGAATAGTGAATATAATCATGTTTTTGTTGTTGTTGTATGTGTGATATAACAGTTGTGAGCAAGTTGTGAAGTTGAAAATTCGGGAAAAAATCGCAAAACGCCATTTTCAAAATCGCAAATATATCTTCTTGACGACCCTAATACATGAGCAATGTGTGGCAACATTGATAAAATACTCATAAATACCTATACTTATTGTATACGTATTGTTTTATATCCAAACTAATATAATATGAACTAAAATAACTAATAAAACGTGAAGACATCGCATATAATGACCGTCCGGTCAACACTAGGTCTATGCCGACACGCAACGTAATTATTGTCCATGCACACATGTGGCACCTCTGATACATATTATCTTTGTGTTTTTGAATGAATAAACACACATTCTTATTAAACAACAACATATTAAACACAAAGAACAACAATTAGAACATGTAGTCACGATCATTTACCCATGCCACGCGGTACTCAATTTGATAGTAAAATACGGCCGAAAATGGCAAAAATCGCTCCCGAAAAGCGTTGATAACATCAGCCGGCTTTCTCCTTCTATACAACGCTAATGTGTAAAAGAATTTGACCTTTACACTGTGACGTATTCCTAGCTTCGTTTGGCGGGCTTTATACGTCACTGGTTCATTACTTCGCGAAGTTCCGAGCTCGGGAATCGGGCGATATCGTATGGTGCGTGGCCTCACCCACAGACACACGGGAATGTGTACTCCAGGTGCGTGACCTCACCCATAGGGGCCTAAAGGTTAATTGTGTTTGATCGTGAAGTTTCTCTTAAAGAGTTCAATATGTCAATTTCCTTGTCATTTGATACAGTAGCAGACAATTATCTATTCTCTTATTGCCTTGAACACCAGAAAGACCACGCACACAAATAAATGTTATACCGCCTAACTTCAGTTCATTGAGTCACTAAAAAAACAATATATAATGTTCAAGTCAATATGCATCAAATGACATCAGCCCATGGACAGGTGGATCAGCAACTAAACAAGTTAAACAAGCACAAGGTAAGAATTCTTAATATTTGCTTAAATTAATGCACAAATGATATTTTTATAAATGAAATTGTCTATTGTCTGTCCCCAGGTGAATGATTGTTGATCACATTCACACTTGCTGTTAAGCGTAGGGGTGGGAGCTTAAGCTGTCATTCCAAGGCCAGATGTGTCGCAGAGGTTGCATTTAGTTCATGTTTGTTAAAGGCTATCTTTGATGATTATCTTGATGATATAAATGAAATAATTGTTAAAAATTGCTTTAAATAAGAACAAACCAATAGCTCTTCCACTGTTGTGTTACATTTTTCCAAGTTGATACGTTTTATAGCACATTTCTCATTTCGGGGCTTGCACATAGCGGCTTGGACTGCTGCTGTAGCCCCAGCACCTAAATAGATATACATGAATATGTAATTACAGGTATATTCCATGTATTCCTACATTTCTTTCTAATAAAAAAGGCAATTTTTCAAGAGGTTCAGCATCAATCTTCCTCTTTGTAGGTAAGGTGTTCAAGTCACAAGTGGGGGCAACATGAAAAAAATTCAATATAGTGGCTTTTGATCATAAGCAAGTGTGGTAAATTATATAACCATATCAAAGATAGATAATAAATTTAGAGGCACAGAGTGCAGGTTACACACACACACGGAAGAATGCTTGAGGAGTTCATATATTCATAAGATTAGGCTGAAAAGTCACTGTTCTGGCAAAAAAAAACCTTTAATAAGACCAATAACAAATTGAAACAAATAAAACACCATTACTAAATATTTTTAAAAAAAACTCATTTGAAATTAATAAAAATTACTACCGGGACTTTTATTACTACCGGTAAATTGCTAAAAATTACTATTATTACTAGTGTTATTATTTACTGACACTTCAAGCAAACCATATGTGTTCAATGTCTCCTGCAATTACCCTTCTCCTGCCCTGGTGGAGCACTCCTTTGAACTAACCTGTCCATCTCATGATGTTTCTCTCTCACTTGCATCTCTGCCTACCTCTTGCTCGCTTCCTCTCAACTTTACCTGGAAGTAATGTCTTCAACAAGGTTTCATGTCTTTTAATATGTACAAAATAATTTATTTGTTTGATCTTTATTTCTTTTAATAGTTATTTTTTTAAGTGTTGTTAGAACCTCTTTGTTCATTTTCTTCTCTATCCATGAAGCTCTCCCTATTCTCCTATATATTCACATCTCAAAGGTATCAATTCTTCCTTCTAGTTGTTTGTTCATTGTCCATGTTTCTTCATTTTTAGCTTCAATGTAATTTGTTATGATGTCAATTTATCTTCATGTCGTTGAAAGTACTTTTAGCCATTCCTATTCTCCTTTTAACTACTGTTTCACAACTACCATTATTTGTGATTATGTGTCCAAGATATTTGTAATGTTCTATTTGTTCTTGTTGTAGTATCCCTTCATGTACTTTTATGTTTTGCACCTGATCTATCATTTTGCTGATTATGATGGTTTTTGTTTTTTGGATGTTTATATCTAGTCTATATACGGTACTTTACTTGATTTATTGACTTGATCTATTAAGTTTTGTAGTTCCTGTTCACTTTCTGCTAATAGAACAGTGTCATCTTCATATCGCAGGTTGATTATTATTTTTCCACTGATCTTGAGTCCTGGAATTCTTTAAAAAATGTACTAAGAGGCTTGCACATAGAGTAGACCAATACACTGTATATGAGGGGTGGTCGAAAATTTTGCACTTTATTAAGAAATTGTAAAGACAGGCAAGATTGCTGTGTATGATTTTACAGACACACTATTGGTTGACAATTTCTGTGAGTTCATGGTTCGTGCTATTCAGCATGTGAAAGAGAAATTGGCGAGAAACTAGTTCCGCTGTGTATGAAGCCATGCCATGGGTAAAACGGAGGCTTGTAGCATAATAAAATACCCGAACTTGCAGAGTAAATCTGCAAATCAAATTCATGAGACGTTTCCGTTTATAAGGATGATGTCTGCCCTACGTATGACACTGTGAAGTGTTGTAAAAATCATTTTCAAATGGGACACATCATTGTTCAAAATGAGCCACGGAGCGGCAGGCTGTCCATTGCAGATGATGCAAGCAACATTGCAATAGTGGAGGCACTAGTCCTCTCAGACAGGCACATTAACGGCGAGAAAATCATGGCTGAGTTGGGACTAAATCATGGGATCATGTTGAAGATTTTGCATGAGCAGTTTCACATGTCAAAGGTGTCTGCCAGATGGGTACCTGTCTTTTCACGCCAATCCGAGTTGAAGCATCCACAAAGATGTTGGGCATTGTAAATGCTGCCGAATATTGGGTGCATCTCTAGGACTCCGAGACAAAGAAACTAGAGCAAAAAATGGAAATATTCCTGTTTGCCACCACCAAAAATGGCAAAGACAGTTCCCGTTATCAGGAAAGTCATGCTCACAGTCTTTTGGGACAGTCACTGGGTTATACTCAACGATTAAACCTCCTCGTGGCCATAGTATCAACTTAACATACCTACCAAAGCCTCATCAAGAAATTACAAGAAGAAATTAAGTGAAAAAGGTGGGGGATTCTGTCCAGAGGCATTAATCTGCTCCAGGACAATACGCAGGCAGTGCGGGTATGAAATCATGCCCCATCCAGGAGAACGTGTTCCACAATCATGGCATTAGGAATGTGAGGAAGAAATGGAGTACATCACCTTGAAGGGTGAATACATAGTGAAGGACTAAAGTTCACAAAGTGTCTTTATTCCTTAACAATGAAGTGCCGAAAACTTTTCGACAACCCCCCTTGTACAAGGTATGAACATATGTAGCATTAATATTAATATATAGAATATTAATATACTTGAATAATAGGTCACAACAAGGTATGCATAACTCGCTATAATAACTTGCTGAATAAACATACTCCTCATTATGATTTGTAGATGCCAAGTCCTACTGTGTGTTACATATAATGTAGAACTCTCCAAACATAGCTTTGATGTGTCATTACTGTATCCAATTTCATAGGCATCATGTGAATTGAAGTGAATTATGGTTTCAGTAAAAAATGTTATGCTTTACATTACATTACTGGAGGGGGGGGGGGGTGGGTTTGTAACCCTCTCAAACACCCCTTTTCACAAAATTTAAAATCCACCGGCTTGTATATAGTTGTTTCTAGATGAAATGTCACTCATGAAATGTTCAATACAGAAGGGTGAAACCATAACAGCAATATAAGGCAACTACCATAGTCCATTATGCTATTTTAAGGTCTTCCGTCATAAAAAATATGTTCACTGAATATTTCAGGGTATTAAGTTCAAGTATGCATTATATGTAAAGAAATTATGGAAAAAGCCTATATTAACACTTCTGTATGTATATATATATATATATATATATATATATATATATATATATATATATATATATATATATATATATATATATATATATATATATATATATATATATATGTGAGGAAGAACACATACATATATATATATATATATATATATATGTGAGGAAGAACACATACATACATAGATATATTATTATATACCAATGTTTCCTAAGCTGTCATTTGGAAGGGGACAAGTTTATTGGGCAAAAAACTGAATGTGTATATTAATTCTAGTGGTATAAATACTGAATATTTAATTTTAGTAACCTAACTAAAGTGAAATAAATAAGGAAAATATATACTGTAATTTTGCACAACAAATTTCTATCGTACACTATTTTTTTTCAAATTTAAATACATGCAGAATATACAAGAAATCATGTGTCATTTTGAAAGATTCATCGAAAACATTGTTTTACAGGGAAACAACTCTTAAAAATGCAAAAACACTGCACTGTAATTTATGGTTAACGACATAGGATCAAATATTCAATCCTATGGTATCATTACATTTTACGTAAAGTTGATAAAGCGACAATGACATTTGTTTTGTTTAATCATTTTCATATCAACATAAGGATAGTTCTGATTAAAAGTATATGCCCATATTACTTTGGGAATGATTTTGATATGTTACAATATCAATTTTGTAAGCTATTGATACATTTGGAACATATGTGGTATGTAATGCCATTTTTCCTTATATTTTTGTATATATATATGTTTAGCGCACTTATATGTTAGTTAGTCGTCGGATCATCATCACTGCAAACTGGACACATCCATAGTTGCTCCGATGTTGTGCAAGTATAACTATTTTATTTACTGTGGTCACATTAAATATTGAAATCCAACCTGGCAATTACTGGAAACATACCTAAGCCACATTTTGAAAATTTAGAAGTATAAACCTGTGTTAGAACACCATTTTCTATGAAAAAATGTCTATAAGGCCAGATAAATGGAACACATTATATTGAACAAAAAAAAAGAGCTCACAAACATATGCACATATCACACAATGGCATTGGGTCAAAGAGCATGAACCCTTGGATCAGCAACCAACCAACCAACCATGAAAATTGTCAATAAAGTTCTAGGCCTAACTTGGAATCAGAGGATCAAGAGAACCGGCTCTGATAATTTGTGAATAACAAACATAATTGAAGCACTAGCTCTATATACTATATGTTTTTGTGTTTGTAATTGGATAATCTACAAAACTCATACAGTTTAAGTGGAAGTTATTTATTTGGAAGTGTGGTATGTTCACATTTCATGTCTAAAATTATTTTTATTTTTAATTTATACATTACACTTTATTCTTAAAATTTAATTTTTCTTAGTGTTTTTGAATGCCAGATATGTGATAGTTTATTGAATGAGTTAGCAGCCAGTGCAATATTTCTGTTGATGAATCTCCTGTTGTATGGTATGTGAAGTTGAATTTTTCAAGAGTGTTGTCATTTAGTATGATCTCCGTTGGTTTGTTGGTAAGATCAAATATTTTTGTTTGTGTTTTCTTGGACATCTTCATGAATTGAGCTAAGTAACTCTAGGTCATCTGCAAAGTCAAGACTTTTATTTCCGAGCCACACTCGATACCACAATCTTTATCGGCTGTACAATTTCGCATGACCCAATCCATTGCAATACTAAATAACATCAGTGACATGACACATCCTTGCTTCACTCCTGTATTTCACTACTATATTATACTTTATTACTATTAGGGACCTGTACATTTTATACAGTGTTGACATCCATGTGACAACGGATTCAGATTGATAAATTTAAATAGGTCCTAGGTAGGGTTACCATATGACCGGGTTTTTCCGGACACATCCTCTTTTTATGCCCCTGTCCAGGCGGCTTTCCAGAAAAATGGCCTTTGTCCTCATTATTCTCCGTCCCCGACCGCCCGTCCGTGATCGATACTTTCTTTTCTGTGCTATATACTTTAATCTATTATGTATAGTGAAATAAACACGCGCGCCAGCTATATTTAGCTCAATATAACTTCTGGTTCCGTTAGCCATTTTCATTTTTTCGTAAACATAACACATTCCGCATAGCAGACGATAACGCGAGTTCGTTAGTGATAATTATTAATTAATAAATTTTTGAATTGAGGATTGAACTTAAATTAAAAAAATAAGTTTTATTAAATGCAGAGACTCAGTTAATACAAGTTTATAATTAAATAAGAACAATATTTATGTAGTTTAACTTTAATTTTATTTGTGCAACACTTAACGTTTAGCACGCTATTGTCTTGTCCGGCAGACAAAAATTAGCATCTGTCAAAGACTATTGTCTGGTAAATCAGCCAAACAGCATAGGGCGCTTATAGTGCGTTACAAAGCCTGCTTGGTTTTTACACATAATCGTGGACATGCGCAGTTTGAAGCAGGCACATTTTAACATCCAGCTTCCTAGTTCGCAAACTTCTTTGTGGTAGCAAGACGTACTAATTTGTGTTTTTTCTGAAGCCATCGAGTCCGTTCAAAATGAAAGCAATTTTCTTTGAATTTATAATGGATGCAGATTCGGATGAGGAGGAAACTATGCCATTCACAGAAGCAGATATCACTCCATTAGATGATGTCGTGTTAGATAGAGATAATAGTGATACTGATTCAGTAGGCAGCGTGGGTAATGACATTTTCGAGGACGAGATTGTTGAAAATTCACGTGTCCCATCAGGATATAGCCATGCTTGGCTTACTGACTTCGATGAAGTTGTTGGACCTATAGGCTTAGCTGATAACATTAGTGAGTTAGACGTGTTTCGTCTGTTTATTACAGATGATATTGTGAACATGCTGGTAACTGAAACTAATCGTTACGCTAAGTAGGTTAGTGAATCCAAGGGACAGGCGATGCATCTCGTGTGAAACGGTGGAAGGAAGTCACAGCTGATGAGATGAAAGCCTTTGTTGCTTTGGTGCTATTGATGGGACTGACCAAACGTTCCTCCTATGATTTATATTGGTCAAATGATTGTCTCCTTGAGATGCATGGGTTCAAGAATGTCATGAGTAGGGATAGATTTTTAGCTATTCTTTCATTCCTGCACCTTGTGGACAACACAAAAGTTGTTCCACGAGGGCAACCCGGCCATAGCAAGGCATTCAAAATACACAGGTTTGTTGACAAACTTCCTCTGTTTCAACAATATTATGGTCTTTCGAAAGAAATTAGTGTTGATGAAAGCTTTCAAGGGTAGAACTAGTCTATGCAGTACATGCCTGGGTGCACTGGATTTAAAGGTGCATGTCGAAACATCCTCTTTTTCCATCTGACAATTATGGTAACCCTACAATAAAGGTGCACTGGATTTTAAGGCGCACGTTGAAACATCCTCTTTTTCCATCTGACAATGATGGTAACCCTAGCTTAGGGCTAGGGTATATGTAAATCATATAAATTACATATGATTTTACTGCAAGCTCTACTATTCTGAAACTTTATGAGTAGGCCCAGGCCCCTAGTATTATATTAATTATAGCCTACTAAATATTTTAATAGTCATCATAATAAAAACAAGTTAAATCAAATAACATTGTATTGATTTACTGTTAATTAGGCCTACACTTGTGTAATTTATAAGTTAATGAACAACACACACTCACAAAGTATAATACTACTATTAGGCCAAATATAAAGTATTACTACTACTATTTTATTACATGACTGCTGTGGTTGTGTTTGCCTGCCTATAACTATAAATACTAACTACTCTGCAGCCTGACTTTGACAGTCTAAGTCTATAATTAGGCCTAAATAATAATTACGTATAGAGGAATTGATGATATTACTAAGTTATGATGATACTTTCTAACTAGGCCTAATGAATCATTAGTAGACCTACTGCCTACTCATAACTCTTATCTATTGCCTTAGGATAGACTATACAACCACAATAATAATACCTACTAATATTTATTTTATATTTAATAAAATTAATATAATATAATTTATAAATAGTCTTAAATACTCTTAAAATTAAAATACTCACTCATATCATATATAATTATATTCATCATATCGAATAATAAAATAATTTTTTCTCACTCTCAGTCTCACCTATAACACCCAACAACTCATAATCATCCTTTTGGTTCGACCATGGTGTAATTCCGTCAGTGGCAGCTGTCATTCTGATAGACAATGTACTTTTCAAAGATAAGTTCTGTTGATTGTGCTGAGATTTAATCTCAATGAATAAAAGGTTTCTATGCGATGGTGGTGTATCACCACTTCACCACATATCAAGTTTCGGGGTTCTGTCTCAGTGTTGCCAACTCGTTTCACTAAAATGTGTCGTATCTAAACAGCACTAAATTGTTTTGAAAACGCACTAGAAAAAAAAACAACTAAACCCATTTCATTAGAATATTATAAGATATCTCACTTTAATTTATTAATTTCAGTTAATATTATAATTAATGTTGTTCCGGGTATGAGAAATCAGTCAGACAATACTTCCTTGATTTTCTGTAAGGAATAGATGTTTTCTGCTGTATGCCCTATTTAGTGTTGCCAACTCATTTTTATCAGTACTACATTCATTTCCACAGTTCAAGTGAAGAGCTTCAAGATCACATAACGAAAGCAGCGCCGCAATCATAGCACGAAGATCACCACAGAAGTTATGTCTTTAAGCAGAAAACCCAATACAATAAACATAAAAATAAATTATCAACTACTTAAACAAGTGTATGAATTGAAATATATAGGGAGTGTTTTTTTTACAGCTGATGGAAGAATGGACAGAGATCTCGAGACAAAGAATTCAAATAGTAAACTACGTAAATTATGAACTTAGGCCTATGCCAATTTTGAAATACACATTTTATCTCGATGGAAACCAAAAGGCAAATCATAAATTCAATATTCATCCCAGCATTATGTTTTTAATGTAAGACGAACTCTGACTAAAGAACAAGAGAGAAAGCTTACTATGTGTGAAATCAGATTCTAAGAAAAGCAGCAAACAGAACAAGAAGAAATCATGTGAGAAATGAGAAGAGTACACGAACTATTGGAACACCATGTCAGTAGTCAAATATATTGGAAAAACAGAGATTGAAATGATTCGGCCACTTAATGAGTTGAACCGTTATTGGCCAGCGGCAAGAGCATGCATCATGAAAATGGAAACATCACGATACAGAGGAAGATCAAATAGAGGGTGGATTGAAGAAGCTGCCAACATTCTGGCACTACACAGTATTACTGCATGGTAATGGTAATAGTGACCAGACGTGCAATAGCCCAAAAATCGATCACCATTTAATCCTGCGACGTCTCACATCATAAGCAGAGAAAAGATACTCGTAATATATAGATAGAAATGCATACAAATACAATGTACAAACAATTCATGAAATACTTTTATGAAGGTACTAACAGTATTCAGAAAAATTTAACAAAATTTAACATTAAAATTCTTTACTATTAGTTAATGGCGTGGAGCATGGTCGAGAGGTTTAGGGTGTTGGTCTCACAAAGTGAGATGTGGTAAGGACTCCGGTAAGGACTGTTTTTTTACACTCCGGTAAGGACTGTTTTTTTTCCTGTCGGAGGATAAATTAAAAAAAGAACTCATCCTGTACATGATGTGGCGACATCAAGAGCAATCGGCCTTCAAGATCACACAGCTACAAATCACCCCCCCCCCCAACTCCTTAACGGGAAACATGCAGTATTTGACAGTTTGATATAGCTAATATTAAAAATAGGTTTATTCCAAATTTGGCATATACTAGTCAGACAAATCTCCATGTGTTGCTGTAGGTCCTGCATGTATGTACAGGTTGAACAATAAAGATCATTTTGATTGAAACAAATGTTCATATGTGTTATGTGAATATGTTTTTTGCAAAACAGATCTTCTTGGCTTTATGTTTTTGCATGCTCTACTGTCACCAAAGCATATCTTACAGCTCACTTAAATGCTCGCCACATGAGTAGGAAATAAATGTCTAGTTAGAGACAAATATATCCAAACCTCTTGCTGTTAATCATGGTTGTGAAAATTATGTTTGTATTTCTTAACATAATGGTTGTTCACCGCTTTATAAATATATATATATATATATTGGGTATAGCCTGGGCCTATATCTCAACCACTTTAATTATCCACACTATTAAACATTTACAGTATGTACAATACATTTAGTGTCACCTATTTCTATTCTTATTATCCATTTTAAAAATATAGAATGATTAAGCCACTGCGATCTGAAATGCTGAGAATGATTATTGCTCATAATGAAACAGCGATATGGGCAAATTAAATGTTGGTGCAATAACAACTCAAGTGCTGAAACGAATATCTATGTTCTAACAGACGATAGAGGTCACATTTATACACGATCGTTTAATTGCAATGTAAGAAAAAGGTAATGTAAGAACTCAGGAGGACAAAAACACGAGAGGGGGGTAGGAGTATTATTAGACACAGAAACAGGAAAAACGGTGAAGGGTTTTTATGGCAATATCAGATCGGGTAATATTAGTTAAACTAACAGGAGAACCGTTGGATATCAACATTGTGCAGGTATATGCACCTACATCAAGCAGTTCAGAGGAGGACATCGAAATTTTCTATGAAGATTTAGAAATCGCAATGAAACAGTGTAAAAATCAGGAAGTAACCTATAGTAATGGGGGACTTTAACGCACAAAGTAGGTGAAACAGAAATAAAAGATGTGACAGGAAGATTTTGGTTTAGGAACTAAGAATGAAAGAGGTGATTTATTGATAGAGTGGGCACAAGCACATAATTTAATAATAGGGAAATACATGGTTCAAGCAACATCCAAGAAGGCTGTGTACATGGATTAGTCCAGGTGATAATACTCGGAACCAAATTGATTTCATTTTAGTCTCTAAAAGACATAGAAACAGCATTAGATCTATGAAAACAAGGCCAGGTGCTGACTGCAACAGTGATCATATACTACTGGTAGCGAAATTAGTGTATAAGATTAAAGAAGATCAAGAGAGCACCAAGGAATATGAAATTAGATTTAGCTTTATTGAAATCAGATGCTGACATTAAAGAAAGATACAACATAATTGTACAAAATAGATACAATGCCATTTGCAAAGATTCAGAGTATTGAAGATCAATGGAACATGCTAAAACAGTCGATAAACCAAACATCTAAAGAGATAATACCAAAAGTAAAACATACATCAAAACAAAAAATGGATGACAGAAGAAATATTAGAATTGATGAGCACCAGAAGGAAAAAATAAACACAAGATAGTGGAATATCAGAAAATACATAAGGGAGATACGAGAGAAATGAAAAGTAGCAAAAGAAAGCTGGTTTTGAACAAGAAATGCACAGAAATAGAATTGCATTACAACCAAGATACAACATTACTATATAAGAAAATTGAGATTATAACGAGGAAAGAGAACGAAAACAGTTACAGGGTGTCTAAAATCTAAGACAGGGCAGTTATTAATGGGAATAGATCACATAGTACAGAGATGGTCAGAATATATCAAAGAACTTTATGAGGACAATAGACCAGAAATAAACATACAAGATAACGGCGAGGGTCCATCAATACTCACAGCAGAAGTAAGGGAGGCACTAAGACACATGAAATATGGCAAAGCCCCAGGTCCAGACAATATCACATTAGAAGAATTAGCAGCTTTAGATGACCTTGGAGTTGAAATAATCACAAAATTGCTGAATGACATATATAACAGCGGAAACATACCCGATGACGTAATGAGATCCATATTCATAGCATTAACTAAGAAACCAGGGACCACCGAATGTGAAGAACACCGTTACAATCAGCCTCAGAGCCAAATAACCAAAATACTGCTCAGAATCATCATGAAGAGAGTGAGAAACAAAATAAAACCAGAAATAAGTCCAGAACAATGTGGATTTGTAGAAGGCAAAGGCACCAACAATGCGATTTATATATTGAGAACACTAATAGAGAGGTCTATAGAGGTAAAAACAGATCTGTACACTCTGTTTTATAGACTACACTAAAGCTTTTGACAAAGTTAAACATAGCGAAATTATACACAT
Source organism: Meghimatium bilineatum (assembly GCA_034231615.1). Taxonomy (NCBI): domain Eukaryota; kingdom Metazoa; phylum Mollusca; class Gastropoda; order Stylommatophora; family Philomycidae; genus Meghimatium; species Meghimatium bilineatum. Next base: position 45,084,533 of record CM067298.1, read on the forward strand.
GCTAGAGAATCTGAACATTGACAGCAAGGATTTAAGAATAATCAAGAACATGTACTGGCAACAAACAGCAGCAATAAGAGTAGGAAAGAAATTTGGCCCTTTTCAACAAATGAAACAAGGAGTCAGACAGGGATGCGTGCTTACACCAGACCGGTTCTCTCTATACAGTGAAAACATATTGCGTGCAATAGTAGATATCCCAGGAATATCAGTGGGAGGACATAACATAAATAATTTGAGATATGCGGATGACACTGTTCTGATTGCAAAAAGTGAGGAAGACCTTCAAAACTTAATTAAAGTAGTAGTCACATGACAAGCAAAAAAGAAAGGCTCTTCCTAAATATCAAGAAAACAGAAGTAATGGTTATTTCAAAGAAAGAAAATAACACACATTTGCAAGATCATAGTGAATGATATAGTATTAAAACAGGTCCACCAATTCAAATATCTAGGTACAATTATAACAGCAGATGGAAGAAGTTCAACAGAAATAAGATGCAGAATAGGACAGGCAAAAACAACATTTCAGAAAAATGAAAAAATATACTGTGTAATATGACTTTGTCATTAGAGGTGAGAAAGAGAGTTCTGCAGCTGCTATATAACCCTATATCTAACATATGGGTGCGAGTCTTGGACAATAAACAAACTGGAAAGTGGGAGATTGGAGGCAACAGAGATGTGGTTCTACAGAAGAATGCTGAGAATACCATGGACTGCCATAAAAACTAATGTAGAGGTGTTAAAAGAGTTAAATGCGAAACAGGACCTTAATCAACAATATAAGAAAAAGGCAATCTTCTTTTTTTGGCCACTCTCATGAGACAGGCAGGTTAGAGAACATAATCACAACAGGCAAGATTGAAGGCACCAGAGACAGAGGGCGAAACGTGAGAAAATATTAGACAGTTTGACAACCTGCCACGGCAAAGAAACAACAACGACTTTGATACATAATACTGTGGACAGAGAGCTGTGGAGAGCCATGACCGCCTACGCCACCCGGCATGGCACCTGATGATGATGATGAGAAGAAAGGGTAATGTTAATAGTTGTATATCCTCTATAGGTAGTTCAAAATTGTCCGGAATTTAGCCCGATTGCAACTTATTTTCTCTAGTACTGGCATTTTTAGTGTTCAGGATCATTGATTTTTTAGTGTTCTTAAAATTAAAAATTTACCAACTAAAAGCATTCAAAGCACCAAAAGAATAAAGAAAAGCACTAAAAAGCATAAGATAGTTTTAGAAAAGCACGAACTAGTGAACCCGCATTATTTCAAATGTGTGTGTGGGCACTAGATAACTTGAAAAAAAACCCCACCATATCTGGTGCTAAAAGCACCAAAATGTCACCCTTCGTCTTTTAAAACTGATAGTTTCCACTCATCAATTTGAAAAGAAACCAGCCCCAGGAAAACAGCGTAAATATATTTAGCCATGAACAAAAAAGTCGACTATATTGCATACCTCGGAAGCTGTGGTTCGCCAAATGTAACTATTCACTAAACCATACCCTCAATTATTTGTTATTGTTAAAAATGTCTGATATATAAAGTTCATCCGTAGTTTAAAGGAGATTGTGGAACACACTATATAAAAGTTGCTTCTTTTTAAAAAGAAAATAATACTACATGTATGATTCTTTCTTGATTTTCACTATATGATTCATGCGTGTTTTCAAACCGTATGTAAAGGCGAAAAGGCATAGATAATTGAATTCTATGTAGTGCGGTTTGTGTAGCAACATCCAATATATATATATATATATATATATATATATATATATATATATAATATATATATATATATATATATATATATATATATATATATATATATATATATATATATATATATATATATATTCTTCATCCTTCTCAACGAAGCAGCAAGTCGTCTGCCAAGAGTACTACTCATAGCACGTAACAATGTCGTTTCATGCGATAATCCTTCAGGGATATCTCTAAAATCCATTTTGTAAAGACTTAAAAGCCACATGACACTAAGTATGGTTACTTGTAATTCATGTGAAAGACGACATACTCTTGATATGACTTGCTGTTTCAATGACTAATGTGATATTTTAAATGTGTGCTGTTTTCTCACATTTGTGTGTATGAAAATACTATTTCCACACATTCAGATAAATTTGGCAGTTGCCTATATGCCACACATCAGCTTCATTATCAAGTGCCGTCTTCGTATTGAAGGTTGAATGCAACGGACCTCCGACACTCCCTGTTTCTTGTCTTGATGGTGCACTCTACTTGACTGTCGATCCTATGATGCCTCCCTCCCATTTATATTGCTTCCTACCTCTTGCTTGAATCTCCTCAACTCCGCCATCAAGTAGTTTCTTCAACAATGTGTTATCTCTTTTAATAGGTCCATATTAATTTAGTTGTTGAATTTATTTTAATAGTTAATTTTTCAAACGCAGTGTTGACAAACCTATTTTTTTACACGAAGTTCTCCTTATTCTTCTATATGTTGCACACATAATGTTTAAACCAATCTAAACTTCATCTGGTGGCTGCAATTTTTTTGTTACACAGATTTAAGTAATAAAGTATCTGCCTCAATAATAGTTGTATTCCAATAAAATCTGGAATTTATTAGCAATATTCATGTATTGCACACATTTTTTCACTTTACTCTCGGATACTAATGCTGACAAATTTTAAAATCAACAGTAACGACTTCAAACTCCGTATAGTTGTCATGTGTAATTTAAAGCTATGCTTGTGAAACAATTACAAACAATGAAAATTTGACTGATTGACATTCTCATGAAAAACAACTGGACCAAAAACATTCCTTAGGGAAAAAAAAGTCAAGATCTCTAGATTTGATCGAAAAAAAGCTCAAATCTTTGTGAAAATGAATAGCCGTGTGGAAAAGTTGATGTTGTCTTTCTCTCTATACAGTCAATACTGCTTTTTTCCGTGCGATAATGCTTCATGCGCTTGCTGTCGCCAACTCATGTACAAGGTGATGTTTTAATTTACCTTCTGACAGGAAAAAAAAAACCCAGTCCTTACCGAGAGACGAACCACAGGCGCGAGGCCACCGCTCTAACCTCTTTTTCCATGCCTCACGAGTAAATCAACGTGTGAGTCTGCAGTTTAAGAGTCTAGGTCTCACAGCTATACAGAAAAGCACAACATTAGAAAAGCATAAAAAGCTGTAACGGTTTAATGACTTAACTATACTTGGAATCCCGTAAGTAACCTGTCTCTTTTCAAAAGAACAGCACGCAACCTTTCGAGAATATCTTACAAGGCACGCAGGCTCTATAGTTTCAATCGTAATCCTTCATGGCGCTTAGGAAAAACTGCACTTGTAAAACAAAACGTGGAGTTCCATTTTAGAACCCGTAATTTCATGAGCACAAAACACATGGTTTAACCACTTCACAACGGTGAATTCCACATTGTATTTGGATGTGAATTGGAGAATCGTCGAGTGCGGCGATGCGCAATTTCCTTGATTTTACAACGAAAAATGTAAGAATGATATATGCACTCCTCTGAGTCAGTATCGACATAGATCATCCATACCTCATTGGGAATTGGGAGAATAAAGGGAAACATACTTAACTTAAAATAGTAAAATCTTGGATGGGCCTATCAGAAAACAAAACATACAATACAGAACTGTATATTGCAGACTACAATATTAAAAACGACATTTGGTGCAACTATGAGGGAAACGATGTATGGCCCTGGTGACCATATGACAATTCATTGAAGAAAATATATATATATATATGAGTAGATGACTTCAATGGAAGAATAGAAATGCAACGAGTTAAAAGATGGATGACTCTTGAAAAAAGTTGAAGAGAGAACTCTGAGAAAAAAATAGTCGTTAATTTGTTGCGAAAACAATTATAAAGATTATGGAGATAATTGCAGCAATTAAATCATTCATTTGGTTAGAATCTCAAATCTTTACCCATGTAGGACTGTGGCTTCTGAGCTACTAAATACGCGTGCTAAGGAAGATTGAAAGTGGTTGATATTGCAGGCAGTACGTGAGTCGAGGAAGACGTCAAGTATTTGAAGAATTGGCTCCATCTTTGTACCAGGATGCGTATATACTTGCTAGCATCGTTATCACGTAAATCTGGAGAGTAATGGGACCAAGCTGACGCTCTGAATGTCATCATATGCCTATATGTGAAAGTCATCATAGATGTAAGATGAACTTCACGTCAAGAGGCTGCGGCAGGGCAAGAGCACTATGCAGATAGTCAGAGGAAACTGGTATGCCAACACAGTGGGTCGTGAGCCTCTGCACGCAAGAGAGATATTTGAGATCTGAACATATGGACAGATAGTTCATGTACTGTGAGGATGATATAAATACCAACCAACTAACAAACCAACCAACCAACTAACTAAACAACCATCCACATACACAACCAACTATTCAGCCAACCAACCAACCAGCCGACCAAACTAACCAACCAACCAACCAACCAACCAACCAACCAAACAACCAGCCAACCAACCAACCAACCAACAAACCAACCTACCAACCTACCAACTAACTAACTAACTAACTAACTAACTAACTAACTAACTAACTAACTAACTAACTAACTAACTAACTAACCAACCAACCAACCAACCAACCAACCAACCAACCAACCAACCAACCAACTAACTAACTAACTAACCAACCAACCAACCAACCAACCAACCAACCAACCAACCAACCAACCAACCAACCAACCAACCAACCAACCAACTAACTAACTAACTAACTAACTAACTAACTAACTAACTAACTGACTGACTGACTGACTGACTGACTGACTGACTGACTGACTGAGTAACTGACTTTCTGACTGACTAACTGACTAACTACACACATACAAATCAACCATTAAGCCAACCAACCTACGAGCCAGCACGCTAACCAACCAGCTAATTTACTGGCTTGATTAGATAGCTAAGAAGGAAAAAAAAGGTAAATTTATTTCAGCAAAGAAACCTAAACAACAATCACTAGACAGACAATATTAGAACTGGCTAAACACAACCACATTTCAGATATCATAACATTGGTTAACCACTTCCATGAGCGTAGAATGCGGCCGTGTGAAATATCCAACACTTCTCAACATCGAGACTTAAAACATGTTCTCTCGATCTCATACACTCTCTCCCTCTGACACCACCTTATGCTTTTCATTGCATTGACATACCCAAGCCTACATGATACCGAACAGGAATAAGTTCATATGTGTTTGTAAAACGTGCAATATATTATATACATAATACCGGTCCGTGCTGACAGAATTTGTTTAGTTAAGAGTTGTCTGCAGAACATACCATAAGTTCATACTTTGAAAACAAACACAGAACTATATTCTCTCGTAAATATTCTTTCAGCACTATAGGTTAGTTGAGTAACATTGTAAAATCTGAGTACCAGAAACTTCATACTTGTAATAATCAACGCTGATTTACTACGTCATCGTCAGCAATAGTAATAACCTTCATGTAACGAACAATAAAACTAAGCGGAACAGTTGAGGGGTTGTCTACAAATTACGTCAACACACTTTTGCACAATTTAATTGGTGTATAAAAACGGGTTTGTTGACGTCAACTTTGTTAACTCACAGCCCCCCCCTCCACCTCCCCCACCTTATCAACAACTGTTAAACGTTTCCAGATCCCTCAGTAATTATTGACTTAATTTATGGACAGCCCTTAAACCAGACCAACGTTTGTAGTAGTAGTTCTTTGTATTCTTCTTCGTTCGTACCTGCAGATTTGCTGGAATCTTCAGATTTTAATCCGAAGAACGGAATGTGATGTGCTATCATTTTGCAACCCAAAAAGGAATGTGATGTGCTATGATTTTGCAACCCGATTGCAATATATGAAAATTTCGATCTAACACATCCGAATTCAGCATTCTCCTGGGTCACTAGGGCCCACTACGAGATTGGGCAACAATTCCATCCTAAAATCTCCATAGTCGACTGTTACGACATTCGTGGCTGATAACAGCGTTGCTATTCTTTGCCCCGCGCCCATTCAGGCCTCGGCAACACACGGACGGCATCAGTAGTTATATACCTACCATCTTTCAGTCAGTCAGTCTGTCTAATCTACTTATCGAATCGAATCGAATCCAATTCATCCATCACCATCTATCTCAGTCTGTATGTCAGGTTTCGTTTGTCTAATGTCTGTCTGTTTTTCTATTTTTTTCTTCCTGCCTGTTTCTGTATTTTCGTCTACATTTTTTCGTCTTTTGTCTGTGGCTACACTTTAATGACACATCCATCCGAGTATCCATGACATCCGAGTATTCAGTCACATAAAAGCTTGCAAACGTTTGGTGGTGTACATATTTACCACTTTATGACCACAAAGCCAATATGACTGCATGGCATCAATACGGACAATAGTATTCTTTCTCCACGACTAGGCTTTTCGATAAAATGTCTTGCGATAACAACTGTGTTTTTCTGTGACCATTTCAGTGTGGGAGTTTCGAAGAGGAGCTGGGGGGCCATCGTATTAAAACAAGCCCACTTAAATGTCATTTTGAGACACTAAGTATCCGTTTTAAGTTAATTAACGAAGATTGTGTATTAAGAACATGGAACATTCGAACATTACACGTCTTTAGTAAATTACAAGAACTGTCTCACGAACTCAATAGATAAAAATGGTATATATCGCCTACTAGAGGTCAGATGGAAAAATAAATCATCCTTTGTTGTAAAATGGTGATCAAAATTCAATCAACATGGAGTCGTTGTATTGTTAATAAAAACATGGTTAACACAGTTATTAGTTATAATGCTACACCTATAATTAAGACCATCATTCAGATATATACACTTACGCCGATTACAACAATGATGATATCGATCTATTCTACGATTATATTGTGGAAGAAGTCAGAAAATGGCCTTAAAACGTACTAATTGTACAAAGAGACTATAATGCTAAAATAAGCCCAGATGCATATGACCAATGGATCGGTACGACGGGAAAATATGAGTTAGGGACGACTAATTATCGCGGACTGAGGCTGCTGGAATTCTCGAACATTTACAAATTAACTGTGCTAACAAATTATTCCCTCATAAAATTTCAAGAACAACTTGGCATGTTGGCATCTTGTAAAACAAAAGGACAATTACACAATCAAATGACATTTATTCTGGTTTCTAAGAGTTTTTAATCGGCCATAATACTAGCAAGGGCAAATTATTCCCGGGTGCAGACATAGGCAGCGACCACAATATGGTTTAGATGACCACTAAACTTCATCTAAAAAAGAACTACCACCTTAACAGCGAGAATTGTCTAAGATTTGACTTAGAAAAACTAAAGGAGACAGAAATAGAAGAAATATAGGAGGTAAATGTTCAACTTTGAACTTATAGGGGGTCGATATAAACTAACTGAGAACCTGAACAATTTGTTCAACACAGCTACTAGGCAAGAAATACAAAGACAGTACACTCTGGGCAACTAAAGATATATTGAACTAATGGGATAGCAAGAGAGAGCTAAAAAAGGACAAAAAACAAAATCGATTCGCAGCTTGGACTTAGAGTGCCCTGAAAAAAGCTATTAGAACTAAAATGTTAAAAAAACCCAAAAAACTAAAGAAAACTGGATCAGTGCACAATATGATTACATTAACACGAACTTGTCACAAGGTAATAGTAAAACAGATTTTGAAACTTTAAAGAAAATCACAGAACATCATAAATCAAAGAAATAATGGAACAATATTGAATATAAAAAGGTATTTTGTTGAGATGGACATAATATTGTAGAGTTATATAATATGGAAATGTACTAAATAATGAAATACTAAACGATTTCTGGTTAAATAAAAGAGAGGAAAGTGACAGTGATAATAGATGAAGATGAAGAGAATAGATGAAGTGGAAGAAGCAGTTCGTGCACTGAATAAAGGAAAATCCCCCGAAATTGACAACATTCCAGCGAAATTGTTGGCACATGGAGAATAGGAAGTGATTATTATCAGGACAATAATATGTCGGAGGATTTGGTCTACCAAAATCATGGCCTGAAACATGGACGAAGTCGTTACCAAAACCACTTAAAAAAAGGAGATTTGAATAGTGTACAACCTATATAACAATCAGTCTCATTTCACTTTTCCAAATAAAGTTATGCTGAGAATTATACTCAATAAATAAAATCATAAAGCGGAAGAAATATTGGCTGAAAAACAAATAGGATTAAGAAAGAACAGAAATACTATAGAACACATTTTCAATCTACACTTAAAAGTGAAAAGCACTTACAACACCAATATTAATATTTCTTCTTTTCGATTCCCAGGAAATTGCGAGTGATTTGCTCGTACTTTCTATCCTCCTTACTTTTATCATCCTTACTTTCTATATGCAGTGGGGTGGTACAACACCAATACAATATTTTTCATAGCTTTATTGATTTAACCAAAGCTTTTGACCGTATTTGTCGTACAGGTCGGTGGAATACTATGAGATAGTTAATTTTGACAACATCATCCCCGTCATATAGGCACTATATGAAAATACAAAAAGTGCGGTGATGATAGAGAACGAAAACGGTGAATTTTTCAAAACTAATGTTGGCGTGCGACACGGATGCTTAATTACACCAACATTCTTTAACATTTGCTTAGAAGCAATCACGAGAGAAGTGTTAGAGGAATTTCTTTCAACAACATTCACTAGATGTTACCGAATTCCCGCTTCGCTGACGACATCGATCTGATGGCGACAACAGAGGCAGAGCTACAAGAGTTACCAATAAGAATGAAGATATCTAGCAAAAACTGGGTACAGAGATCAATGCAGATAAGAGTAAAATTGTGGCGAATAGGAGTACTAGCTTATTTCCAACCATTATAAAACTTAACAATCAAAGGCTTGAGGAGATTTCGACGTTTATTTATCTGTCAGCCCAAATTAGTGGTGATGGTGAATCAAAAGCTGAAGTTAAGAAAAGACCAACAATGGCTGTTGCTGACATGCCAAAATTAACCAGTTATTGAAAAGCAGCATCACCACCTGTATAAAAATTAACGTAGCAAATCTTTGGTTTGGTCAATATTTATATATGGTTGTGAGACCTTGATTCTAACTGCGAACTTAGGAGAGTCCAGGCGTTTGAAAACAAATGTTATAGACTTATGTTGGGTATCTGTTACCGAGGAGAAAAAAAATACCAATGTGTTTGTACGTTATAAAATTAATGTATGAGAGGGATAATAAGAACCACTGTTAGCAGTCGTGACACTGCGTAAACTCCAGTGGTATGGGCACAGCTGGCAAAAGAAGTTCTTCAAGGTACGGTTAGTGTGGAAGAAAACGAGGTGGAAAGAAGAATACATGGCTGGATAATACCAAGGATTGGACAAGGTGTGAAGTTTCCAACTCATCAGAGTGATAGAGATGGATGGACATGTTTCTGCATCAAATGTTTCAATGTAACAGCCCCACGACTTTGGTGGGTTATAGATTTTGTTATTATTAACTGTTAGAAAAAAAATGCAGAAGTTGTAAAATTTACTTACCAGTTTCAAATATAAATGTATTTATTCTTCTTCTGCGTTCATTCTCAAACTTCTGAACGCCAGTATGTTGCCGGGAGCCGAAAGGGGGAGCAAAGAATAGAAACACTGTTTACCTTGCACGCATGTCGTAAAAGGCGACTAAGGAGGTTATGGGATGGAGTTGGCTGTCCCATCCCATATAGGGTCAGTGACCCAAAGCCATGCTGAAGTCGGATGTGTCAAGCCGAAAGGCGCAGATATCGCAGCAATGCTGTAAACCATGACACAACACATTCCGCTCTCCGGACTACATCCTTCTAATCTGCAGGAGTTTGAGAACGAACGCAGAAGAAGAAGAAGAAGAAGAAGAAGAAACTCCTGAAAATTAGCAAATTGTAGTCAAAGGAACGGAATATGTTGTGTCATGGTTTATAGCTTTTCAGCGATATCTGTGCCTTTCAGATACATTCGACTTCGAAGAAATAATGGATGTCCCCTGGCAAAGATTTCAAAAAGAGCATTGAACCAACATGGAACCGGAACCATCAGCCGGTATACCCTGAGAGATTTACTGAAGCGGAGATCTGAGCACCTATGGACTGTCCGGTGTGCGAAGAGGACAATCAACATACCTAATACCTTATACATTCGACTTCATCATGGCTTACTTGCTGTGCAGACACGTTAAAATGCGAACGAGAAGAAGTATGGCCTCTGATTCACTTACTCTACATGGGGTGGGCAAGCCAATGTCACACCATAACTTCCTTAGTCGCCTCTTACGACATTTATTGAAGGTAAACAGCGTTGTTAATCGTTGCTCCCCTTTCGAGAAACTCGAGATACGGGTGTAAATTTAGTTTCAGTCAACGACATCTTTACACATGCAGTAATTTAACCCAGAGACAATTTAATAGTTCATTGTCGCGTTGCATGTATTAGACAAAATTAAAATGTCTGTGATAAGATAGTAGAGTGTAATTTATGCATGCACAAATGTGTATGACCTGTAATTCCCGGGGCAAGACGGGATTTACAATGGTTGAGTAATGGTGACCTTATAACAGATTTACAAGGCTTGCATTTTAATTGAAGAGTTAATAGAAACGAGACAAGGAACATAATGGAAAACATATAATAAACTCATTTTCATGTTCCTTTTTTACAGGCAGATGTATTAATATCATTCAAAGGAAAACAAATCTGTAATTGAAAAGCTCGGAGAACTGTATAAATGTATACAATCTCACGACCATAATGGAGGTATATGGTGGAATCCTTAGATGAGGGGTGGTTTGGGAATTTATCCACCCCCGCCCTTTTAGGTGAATAGAACACGACACGAATAGAACATTATAAAAGTAAGCAAACGAGATGCTATACCACCCCTCCCCTTTTTTAGTTGTTCAACATAACGAACTTAAATAATGTGATACCGGAGGAGAGTAACGATATCAAAAAAGATATTCAAAAGGGGTAACTTTTCGCAAAAATATAATTAATAAATAAGCACAAATAGTGATAAATATACATGGTAAAATGATTTTTTTTTTTAAAACAAAAAAACCTGACATTTTCGACGTCAACGGGCCTTTATCAGGAAACATTAATCAAGCATCATGCACAACAAACAAAAGATCTCAACAAACATAACGTTCAGTGTCTAAGTTTGGTGATATCTATAAATTTAAAAAAAAATGATTCTGACTAAAGCTTCTTTTCTAAGGGACGTTGGTCAAAACGTGGAACATGTCTTAGCATAATGTTTTATTCAAGAATTTATATTTATCACTATTCGTACTTATTATCGTACTTATTAATTAGATTTTTTACGAAAGGTAAGTAACATTTTATTACTTATCCCTTCTGGCATACTTTTAACTTGTGCTGCTGCGACTCTCTCCCCTTTGTCAGATATGCTCTGGCATCTTGGTTATTAGCTATAAAATGGAAGATCATTAAAAGAAAAATACCACACCTTCCTCATAGCAAAGTCATAAACCTCTTTGCATGGTCAATGTTAGCTAATGCTAATAAAAGTATCAAGCCAGTAGATAAATGGTTGGGGTTCAACCCTTCTCTACCCATAATTATAGCATGACTTTTAGTACTAGGAATTTAGGCAAAAGATGGATAAACCCTCATCCCTCCAACTATTTACTAAAAATCACCAAAATTTCGTGAAAACGAAGAAATTGCAACATAATAAATAAATAAATGTGTTAATGACTTTCATTGTTTAGATTCAATGCATGTATTGTCTCAATTTATTACTTTTGTCTTTTATCAAATAATCCCCATCGATGAGTAAAAGATGCAGATCAACAGATACAAACTCCAGAAAACGAATGAATTGCAAAAGAAAAAGAGCGAGAAAAACGAAAACTTAAGTAAACCTGTGACTGAATACGTATATACGGCAATGGACAGTATTATTGACAAAGACGTAATGAAAAAATTTTGAGTGATATATGGTTAAATATAAATTGTTTATGAAATGTTTAAGAAAAGCCATTGGAGTTTCGAGAAGAGACAGAATGTTAAATTATATATCATTAATACCATAAACACAACATCATTAATTGATGGAATAACAGAAAAAAATAAGTCAACCTAGAATTTAGCAGCAAAAAATCAGTGCATCTAGCATTTAACAGCAAAAAATAAGCGCAATCTGGCATGTAACCAGAATGGATTGTAACAAAATATTATGTACACACAACAGGAGAAATCTGGATATATAGTTAGAGCAGGATTGCTCAAAATGTGTTAAATCTTCCCATGGGTTGCGGTTGTAGATTTTAGAGAGGGGTGTTGCAGGGTCAATGGTGTGACAGGTGGTTATGTAGGATCAAGGGGCAAAAGAGTTTTGGGGAATAATGAACAGATCCATTTTCATAAATAATATTAAAAGTACTTATAACATTTTATACACAATAAGACAATACCAATTATATTAATACTAACTTAACACTATCGGAAACCGGGTACAACTGGGGCTGTTGAAAACAGTGACCGCCGAAGACTTATGTGTTGGGCCATTGGCGAAAATGAAACGGCAACACAGCGCATTTCCATTCTCTGGACTATATTCAACTGGAAATCTTGTAGGACCATTGTCCTGTTACAAGAGAAATCAAGCGGGAATTTGAGAATGAACGCTGAAGAAGAAGAAGAAAACAGTGAAACGATTCTATTTAACACGGGACTCTTTTTAACGAAATTAATCTAAAACATTTATACAGCATCAAAAATTGGCTTACAGGCGCAGTGAAACCTGGAAATTTAACTTGTAAACTCAATGTAGCCAGGGCCGCCCCTAACAGCTGCGGGGCCCTATGCGAAACGGATTGCGCGGGGCCCAGTCTGGGTAGGGAAGATAATAATAAAATACATTCTAATATGAATTTATGGGCCAATGAAAGTGCGGGGCCCACTGCTGCCGCATAGGTTGCAATGTCCTAAGACCGGCCCTGAATGTAGCACCCACAAGAAGAAAGTCTTTCTTCCATAGTTAGAATTCCTGTGTGCACAAAGTGACTTTTATTTTTGAGCCAGGACATGCGGGAGTCCAGGGTACTCTGGACTCTGCTACTACGGCTGTTGGTGTAACGATGGAGCGGGCAGATATTTTGAATTTCTACGGGAAAACGCACGAACAAATAATTGTACAAGTGACACTGACTCTTATTCCATGACTAGAATAAGGGGGCTTGATTTGAAATGTGGTGTTGCTAGAAAGGAGCGGTTTCGTGGGCGAGAAAGATGATTGTTAATCAACGACGTACTGGGACCGTCAGTCAAAGTGTAATGGCGGATATACCCAAGGAGAGACCTGAGCACATATGTACTTGTCCGGAGTGCAATGACGATGCTCCAACGACTAACTTGTACTGTATCTTCCAGAGTTTTTATTAATGTTTCTCTCGAAAACATTTATACTTGAGTATTTTTTATTTAAAATTGAACTACAATAAAAATAACAACACTTGAAAAATAATACATCTCCTGGATTCTATTCAATCAATCAAGTGCCATGCCGACTGGTGTAGGCGATCATGTTTCTCCACGACTCTCTGTCTCTTGTGTTGTCAATAAGCTCGGTTGGTGAGCTTCTACCGTGCCACGATACAAGCCCATCTAGTAACTTTTCTCTTTGTCGACCTCTATCGCTTCTCCCTTACAAAGTACTATTACAAAGGAAGAATTAAAAGTACTGGGAGAGTATCGCATATAAATAATCTCCAAAATGTTAAATTACACCCATAACAGTGGTGATATTACATCTGATTTATTGCAATAAGTATTCATAGCTTTACCGAAGAAACCTGGTGCAGTGGAATGTAAAGACCACCGAACAATCAGCCTTATGAGCCAGATGACCAAGATCCTACTTTCTATAACCATGAATAATAGGAAAATTAAAACCATAGATTTCAGAAGAGCAATGTTGATTTGTGGAAGTGAAAGGCACAAGAAATGTACAATATATAATACGAACATTGATGAAAAGGGCAATAGAAGTACAAAAGGACCTATACTTGTGCTTCATAGATTATAGTAAAGAATTTGATAGGGTGAAACGTTTAGAAATGATAAAATGTTAAAAAAACTAAATGTTAATGGGAAAGATCTAAAGTTAGTTCTTCTTCTTCAGCGTTCTTTCTCAAACTCCTGCAGATTAGCAGGATGTAGTCCGAAGAACGGAATGCGTTGTGTCATGGCTTACAGCATTGCTGCGATATCTGCGCCTTTCGGCTTGACATATCCGACTTCAGCATGGCTTTGGGTCACTGACCCTATATGGGATGGACAGCCAACTCCATACCATAACCCCCTTAGTCGCCTTTTACGACTTGCATGGAAGGTAAACAGTGTTGCTATTCTTTGCTCCCCTTTACGGACCCCGGCAACACACTGACGTTCAGAAGTTTGAGAATGAACGCAGAAGAAGAATAAATACATTTATATTTGAAACTGATAAGTAAATTTTACAACTTCTGCATTTTTTTCTAACAGTTAATAATAACAAAATCTATAACCCACCAAAGTCGTGGGGCTGTTACATTGAAACATTTGATGCAGAAACATGTCCATCCATCTCTATTACTCTGATGAGTTGGAAACTTCACACCTTGTCCAATCCTTGGTATTATCCAGCCATGTATTCTTTGCTCCCCTTTCGGGCCCGGCAACAAACAGGCGCTAAAGTTAGTAAGAATATGTATTGAAACAAACAGCTACGATGAGGTTTGACAGTAATGTGTAATCTAGGAGAATTCCAAAAGATAGAGAAGAATATGTAATATCACCAGATCTTTTCTCCATGCATACAGAAGATATTATTGGAAACATAGAAAGCATGCCAGAAATATCAGTTAGAGGTTACATTGTGAAACATAGAAAACATGGCAGGAATAGCAGTTAGAGGTTACAATCTCTAAGATATGCTGACGATACAGTTCTGATTGAAGGGAGCGAACAAAAATGCCAAGCCCTGTTAGACATGATAGTAAAAGAAAGTGAAAACAAAGACACCAGTCTAAACAAGAAGAAAACAGAAGTAATGGTTGTTTGAAAAAAATACGCAGCACCAAAATGCCGTATTACTATCAATGATACACAATTAAATCAAGCGAATAAAGTCAAATATCTTGGCACTATTTTAACTTAAGATGGCAGGTGCTCCAATAAAATCAAGAACAGGATCGCACAGGCCAAATCAACATTTAAAAACATGACAAACATTATATGCAGTGGAGTAATAACAATGCAGGATATGCTAGTGCTAGTACGTTATATTGAACCAATATTTAATTGAAGCATGGTCAGTAACAAAATGCCCAAGATAAGCTGGAGGCAACTGAGATGTGGTTTTTAAGAAATTCCATGAACAGACAAGAAAACTAGCACCTCTGAGAACTTCTACATTAGTTTTCTTAGTTACATTAGTTAAAATATCTGCGGAGGCACATCTGGCATTCCCAACCATCTAGTAGGCTATCACAAAGAAACATATGTATAATTTCTGCAGACCTGAATCTCTCCTTCATCCAGGAGGATTATTTGTGAATCTGGAGAAACTCAAGATAAATTAAAAAAAACAACTGAGACAAGGCTTGCATTTAAACCCATCAGCTGGTGACAGCATAACATACACCATGAAACATATAATTGTAAAAATAAATATTGGATAACTTTTCCCTGAAAAAAAGGTTACCTCAGCCACCTACTTCCTGTTTAGGGTTGTTACCCTACACTGGTTGATTTATCCCTTGATTTTGTACTAAAACTATACTTTTGCATAGCGGTATATTTAATAGGGCACTGCAAATACCCGTAGACACTCATGAGTCGGGCGGAGGGAATTATACTCTTAGAATATAATATATTCGAACATAGAATGTATGTTGTGTAGTGATTAATCATGTCCTGGATTATCGGCTTGAACGAGGGGGGGGGGGGGGGTTATTTGTCGACCAGAAAGTGTCTCTGTACAATGGATGAGGATTGAGGTAGTTACTTTAACCTTATTACGGTTTTATGGAAATCTGTCTTGCAACCTGTACATTTATGCGTGCCCCAAAAACTACATTTTGCACAATGGACAATTGTTGGTTACGGCATGAATAGTTGACATCTCTAGTGGCTTCACGCCTTCATGACATTGCTTAAAATAGTGTCCTGTACATGCCTTTCGGACAGATTTACAATGAAATAAATTCTGAAGAAACTGATGGCAGATTGTGCACAATGACAATGACGTATATGCACGTGCGTAGAGAGGTAATCCTCTTACACGACGTGTGTGCCGATGTGTTGCCGGCATCAGAAAAGGGATTAAAGAATAACACCACGTGACCTGTCATGCATATCGTAAGAGGCGACCACGAAAGTTTAGGGGATAGGCCTATGGTTGACTGTCCTTGCCATATATGGGCAAAGTGATCCAGAAACTATTCTGTGTCTGACTGGAAGACGCAAATACACTAGCCAAATACCACACTATCTATAGACTAAATCATACCGTATTTCGTTCTTCGAAATACACCCGGCACTAATCTGAAGAAGTTTAAAAACTAACATAAAATAAGATCAACATTTTCCGTTTTAACCCAAACCATGACCGGTCTAAGTAGAAAGACCTGTGTACAGACAGGTAAACATGCCCTGAAAGGCCGATTTTGATTATTTACTTGTTTCAGTTGGTCGGTCTTGGCTATTTTTGGCATGCAACTCCAAGTATAAAAACTTTCGTTACTGCATGTATTAGGTATTATTAAGTATTAGGTCTGTTGATTATTATCTTTGCACACCAGACACGTCCATAGGTGCTCATATCTCCGCTTCAGTAAATCTCTCAGGTTATAACGGCTGATGGTTCCGGTTCTATGTTGGTTCACTGCTCTTTTTGAAATCTTTGTCATGGGTTCTCTTCGGGCCACTACCATCCTCACTCTCAATTCTCGCATTCTCGATATCAACTCATGCTTATTCATCTCAAAATCCTCTGATCGTGAGGACTCACGAAGAGTAGTGAGTATGTCTGCTCGGTCCATAGACTGACCGTCTGTTGTGGTGGCGAGACTAGCTAATTTGTCGGCCCGTTCGTTTCCTTCCACGCCCTCATGTCCGGGGTCAAAAATAAGTTTTCGTAGTGATGCCCGCATTTTAGCCCTCTCCAATGACTCCGCCCATTCCCTACGTACATCACCTGTTTTGACTTTCTGAATCATATTCAGTGAATCACTTAGTATGCATACTGCATATTTTCCTGTGAAGAAGAGGAGGAAGGCTGTGGAAATAAATAATTAAAAAACTCAACCTGTACATGACGTGGCGACAGCACGAGCATGCGGTCTTTATCACACAGCTATTCAATCCCTTCCCTGAAACGCCTGAACTGGTAAAATGCAGCATTGACAGTGGAAATAAAAGCTGCTTTGCCATAGCAGACGCCGCGTCATGTACAGGTATGATTTTGATTGTACCTCCGAAAGATAAAATCATGTCCCAACCGTTTATTGAACCCAGGACCTCAAGTGTCTGAGAAAAACATTCTATCCACATGACCATGCGCTCCACAAGTAGTGATAAAGGAAAATCACAATAATAAAAACGTAACGAATGAAGTCATGTACAGAGTCTTGTCCATATCTGCTCATATCCTGTCCTGTCCTGTCTTCTTTAAAGTTGACGGTCTCGCCCAAACACTTTCTTATGCGTCCGTCAAGCTCTAGCTTTAAAACTGAATCACCCGTTAGCTGCAGGAATATAAGAGACTTAAGGAATAGTAACTGTAATATGAAATGCATGTCATAAGAATCGGTTAAGAATAGTGAGACATGCAATTGACTATATTCCATATTCTTCTTCATCGTTCATTCTCAACTTCGTGCAGATTAACAGGATGTGGTCCGGAGAATGGAATGCGTTGTGTCATGGTTTACAGGTTAGTTACAATATCTGCACCTTTTAGACCGCCACATCCGACATGGCCTATGGGTCATTGTGATCCTATATGGGATGGAATAGTCAACTTCACCCCAAAACCTCCGCAGTCGCCTTCTACGACATGTGTGGTAGATAACAGTGAATATTCTTTGTTCCCATTTCCGGCCCCAATGACATAGGAGCGGCACACACAACTAAACGCAGGAGAGATTACATATCAGGGTTGTTTTATCCTATAGTCAATAATGAAGACTGAAAAGTGTCATGAGCGCTGACAAGCAAACCGGATATTTATATTATCTCTTGCCATGAAACTATGCTGTTTCCTTGCCGTGAACGGATGTGCTGGCACGAGAGAAGCAAACGCTGCACTGCTGTTAACTAGCACAACAATACACTAATGATTAAGTGACTTATGTCTCAAAGAAAACTCATAGCAGATTTATTCGGAGATCTTTGTGACAAGATTACCTGAGCTTTGACCTCACAAATTCTGTTAATGATCATAGCTCATACATTATTAATGTGGACTGGCATATTTGGTTTAAAGTACGTGTCTTATCAATAAGAAATTTAGTTTCCCGAACCCCCAGTGGTTATATACAAGCGGTCCGATTTTGTAGCTTAAGAATATTTACAAGTTCCACTTACCCTCAAAGTGCTTAGTTTGAAATCACTGCATGCAGTTTGACACTATTATCATGTGCTGATATTTACAATGATAGTTTATCGCTTCGCTCTGAAAGAAATAACGTACTGAACGTATACATTTACAAGAAAAAAACGCACACAACCACCCCCCCCCTTTTTTTTAACTTTCGAACATTATGTATTGACTGAATTTATATATAATTACATAATGAATTTGTAAGACTGCAGTAAAACTGTTTACCATTAGAAATCATATGTTTGCCATATGAGTGCAAAGAAGCAGAGAACGCGAAGTAATATGTTTTACAGTTTAATATTTTGAATAGTTATACTTTTATATTGAAAGTAGTTACAGCCGTTTGGTTTCAATATAATTCATTCCTACATCTAGATATGTTGTTTTGTCATTCTATGATCTATGAATCTGTTTTGCGAACTGTTATTTGTACCTTAGGTATTAATTATTCCTTTTGGTTTGAGTTTGTATGTTTTGTGGACTATTGATTATACCGTTCGGTATGAATATTTTGTGAACATTATATTTTACAATTATACTTTATGGTGTGGATTAGTTCTTTTTAGTGAGTTTAATAACTTATTGCTCTGTGTTTTTGTTCCTACCTGTTAGATTGCAACGACATAAAAAAGAAAAAGAAAATACAACCAACGTTGTATATTGGTTGCGAACGCAACCAGAACGAACACACAGAAAAAAAAGAGATCCGAATTTTATGCCAACCTCCGGTTGGGACCCCACTGATACATTTGATTAACACGATTTGTTCCATGTGCATATTTTTCTCTAGACATACCAGGAAATAACAATAGGGTATTTCCGTTTTTGAAAATAAGCTTCACTTGTACATTGACCTCTTTCATATGCCAAAAAAACTACACTCACGTTTTATGGTTTTATGTACCACTGATATATCATGTTGGGTTATTGACGCAAATAAAACCACACCACAGCACACCTCCGTTTCGTGGACAATATCCTGCTGGAAATCCAGTAGGGCCATTGTGCTGCTAAAAGCGAGATATAGCAAGAGTTTGAGAATGAACACAAACATACTCACTCCTACTAGGATGTAGTCCAAAAAACAGCTTATTAGTGTCTCTTTCTGCCCAACACATTCGATTTAGCAAGAAATTCTAGAATCAACCTTGACTTTCAGGGTGGGTAGTTAAACTCATCCCAATACTCTTTACTTGCATGCTACGACATGCACAGGGATCACAGAGTCACAGTAATATTCAATACTGTTCAATTTCATGCTATGACATGCACGGAGATCACAGTGTTACAGTACTATTCAATACTTTTCAATTGCATGCTATGACATGCACGGAGATCACATATGTACACTTTATTGTTTGTTTAGATCCTTAGCTTTTCCTATACTCCGAAGATTACAACTCTTTAACGGTATGCAATGTTTTGAGGAACCTCCTACTCAAAGGGGGACTAAATGCGCATTAAGAAAGTATGATCTATGTGTGCATGTAGAAGGTACGATCTAGGGTTGCATGTATGATCTATGTATGCATGTAGAAGGTATGATCTATGTGTACATGTAGAAGTTATGATCTATGAGTGCATGATGAAGGTATGATCTATATGTGCACGTAGAAGGTATGATCTATGAGTGAGTGTAGAAGGTATGATCTATGTGTGCATGTAGAAGATATGATCTATAAGTGGATGTGAAAGGTACGATCTATGAGTGCATGTAGAAGACATAATACGCCATTTTTGATGCAACTACATGAAGGTTATAACAATGTGGGGTATCAATGTTGGACACTTGTGGCCGCAAAGTCTACGTGATTACACATGAAGTATGACTTCATGCTTCAATACTGCTAAAATGGATTATGTGTGAATGGCACACAATTGTGTTCTAAAAAAAATAAATGCAAAAACACTTTTTATATGGTGTCCCTCATACTAACAAACTCCTTTGATGCATTGATTTCAGTCACATCATCTTTCCATACCATAATCTTCTATATGAAAGATGATTCTGAGCGAGGTGTCTTGTTATAACTAACCATTGCCAGTTGAAAAAATATGTGTTGTCTCCTGGATCTTTGTCTTGAACCGCTCTTTACATTTTACTGCTTCTGAGCATGAACTTCAGGGACTCGCCTTAAGATGAAAAGCATCAGCTAAACCTGTCATACGCAAGTTATCGTTGATGGATGTTCGTGATAGATATTGGTGGCTAGTAGTATCGGGAAAGATACCATTAGCAACCGTCTGGACGGTTAAAAGCTGGAAGGAAATAACATCTTCAAATACTCCGGTAAATATGTAATGATGGTATTCGGGAAAATGAGACCGAGATAGGACTCGAGATGGCGATGTATGCCATGGCAAAGATGAATATGATTTTTAAAAGTAGGATCACAGCAGTAAAGGTCTATGTATACAGATTGCTAGTGATAACTCTTCTTTTGTAAGAATATGGGAATATGGCATTAAATTCAAAAACGTAAGGAAGGAAGATTCTGGATTTATTTTACTGCATATACTTCGTGGTGACCGGATAAAATATACCCAGACAAAATATACCAGACAAAGTATCCCCAAGACAAAATATTCACAGACACAATAATGTTAAAAATTAGTTATAATTTAATAATTTAAGAACTTAAGACAAATATATACGTTTGAAAAAGAAAATCTTGAATTTTCATCATTGGGGAATTTTAATGATTCTGTTTCTCCTATACTCATCCGATTGTCTGAGGATAGAGGTTTATGGAAGATTTGTGGGTGCTGATGTCTCCAATGTGGCATCACTGCGAGAAGCCAACCCTCTTCCATTGTGAATGTTAGTAGCTTCTGTGATAAATATTCAAAGTGTGAGAATGTTATTATTTCATTCACACTGTTTAACACTTCACATCTAGACAAAACAATTTGTTCTAATCTTACATCATAGACAGCTTACAATGGCACGCACATAAAATGTTAGCAAAGCAATTTCTAGTCTATTTTTATCACTTTCCTTTCCTTGTAAACAAAAATAGCTCCATTATTCTGGCTGTCATATTAAACTATAGCCAGATATAAAGTGTCAACGTGAAGACGTTATGTAGGTTTAGCAAATAATTACAACCCTCCAGAAGTTAATAGACCGTTCATAAATACGCGTACGTTCTTAGTTGTTCAGGGTCTTTGAAAATATTTCTTATCAGATTACGCACTGTCTCTGCATAAAATATTGGCAGCAGTGGAAATTGTGTCTTTTCAGATCACGTACCGTCTCTAAAACATATATTAGTTGCAGTAGAAAGTGAGTATTTCCAGATCAAGACCGTCTCCACAAGATATGTTGACTGCAGTGGAAAGTGAGTCTTTCCAGATCACGTACCGTCTCTACAAGGAATGTTAATTGAAATGAATTTTTGCTTTTCTCTTACCTAGTTCGCATACTCTAGCAAGCTGTATTTTGTCAGTATAATGATGTCGTACATTCACCTGTGTAGATGTTTTACTATCGTCAAACAGCTTTCAATATTATCTTTTACGTGTCATTTCCTTCATGGGGAATTCATGTTGTACCAGTGATATACTAGAATTACCACCATGAAATAGTATACTTCTAGTAGATGTTATGATTATATAGTTTTTTCCTTCTAGGTAAATCAATCCATGCAATATTCACCATTTTCTGTAAATGTTAACTTTGAATATCTCACGTCATCCATTAACACGAGAGATTGTTCAGTAGATATTGCAACGAGATTAGTAATGGCCCTACAAAAATATCACAGATATAAATCTATTGTAGCAGAAAAAACCCAAAGTTACAACTATTACAAAACTATATTTTCCCATTAACTTCATGTGATTGTTAGACTTGGGCAATGCCACGCACAAAGAAAAAGAAAATATTAACATTTTAAATGAAGAAATATAATTGAAAAAGTGGCAATCCCATACAGACACTCGCAAAGACGAACATAGAAGATTAGGCTCCTGGAAATAATAAAAAAAACCACAAGCTGATATATTTTGGGCATGTAAAAAAAGACACAATGGATTAGAAAGATTAATCATGTAGAGAGAGGTTCCATGAAATAAAGAAAATATTTCAGTCCAAGACGCTGTTTGACATATGATATCAAAGATATTTTAAATATGGCACAGGAAGATGACAGCGTGCACAGAACTGAGAGACTTACAGAATTACCGTAAGGAAATTCTTCTGTAAAGGCTGTCACATACAAGAACGCATACAAGGGAGGTAAGAATATATTCAATCATTACTCAGAATAAAATGTCACTAATCTCCCTTAGTTTTTCCTTAACTGTTATTGGGTGTATATAGACTGAGTTCCAAAATCTATATCTAAACGCGCAGAAAATAAAAATTATGACAACAGACAAAACAAAGATCAAACGACTAATCAACATAGACAATATAGAACTAGAATGGGTAAACAAATTTGAATATCTGGGAGCAAATATAAACAGTTCCGGATATTGTTCAGTCGAGATTAGAAAAAGACTCGCAATTTCAGCACTCAAATTAACACAAATGAGAAAACGATGACAAAGTAATAATAACGACACCAGAGTAACCCTTTTAAGATCATGTGTTTTCCGAGCGCCAAAATTTGGATGTGAAACTTAGACTTTAAGCAAGACAATATCCAAAAGAATAAATTCATTTGAAATGAAGTGCTACAGGAAGATCCTACGAATATCATATACAGAGAAAAAGAAGAACATTGAAATTTTGAAATTACTCAAACTAAACGAAGGGTGGCTTCTAAATACTATCATAAGAAGGAAGCTACAGTATTTTGGACACTTGAATCGACATGATTGTATAGAAAGGCTGATTCTAAATCGCAGAGTGCCGGGTTAGAGAAGAAGAGGAAGACCGAGGAGAAGATGGAACAGCGACATCGAAGAATGTTTGCACATGTCTCTGGCCAATGCAGGCCTGCTTGCCTGGAACAGAGAGGGGTTCAGAGTATCCACGACGAAGAAAACGTTCTGGAAAGAATATGTCAATTGATATATTATCTAGAGTCTACATTTTTTAATCCAAGTCTCATACAGCTAACTCAGCAATACTGTAAGTGACAATACTTTACCTTCACAACTCATACAAGTTCTACAGGATGCAAGTCCTTCTCCCAATTAATCCTTCGAGCTGATCCACACAGCGTCACTTACCATTGCTGATGGCTCTGATAAATGACCATTTCGTATATACTTTGATTCGCCAAGCACTGAAAAGCATGGGTAAAGTTGGCTCAGAAAAGAGAAATGACGTTTGGATTCCGCCCGAACAATTATTCTTTAAAAAAGACTGCTGTACATGACCACATAGATACTAGATATAGTACTCATTTTGTTTGAAAATGTTTGAAAATCACTCTCTTGCTACGCTCAGCCAAAGGTCGTCACCCTGATTTCTACTGGTGATGCGGTATTCCTTTGCTCGTCACCATGGACATTAAAAGACTTGTGGGCTAAATTGAGATTCATCCTAACGTGATGCGTTTGACCTTAAAGGTAATTTTCCTTGAATGAGGACAAAAAGTGAACAATGAAAAACACGGGGAAAGTCAAATGCGTCACAAAGAATGAATCCCGTTTAACGAACAAGACTATAAATGACATGGTGAAACTGTCTAGTATACGTCACAGGTGAGCTAAGATATTTAGATCAGATGACACTTCCTTTTTTCATGGATTCAATTTTTTTAAAGTTGATACTCTGAACCAAAATAACCAAAAAAAGCGCGTACGGCATATGCCCACGTATACTCAGAAAAAAGCACTGAATATATATATATATATATATATATATATATATATATATATATATATATATATATATATATATATATATATATATATATATATATATATATATATATATATATACATATATATTCATTCATTCATTCATTTTCCTTTTGCGCTGAAGTTAGCGCTTAGGGCTGTCAGATCTCTCCAATTCTGTCTGTTCAAAGCTATTCTGTACAGTATGGGTTTTGATTGTTTTACTTTCTCTAAGTATTGTTCTTCTGATTGTTTCTTTTGGTCTACCCCTGGCTCTTTTGCCTGTAGGTATCCATTCAAGAGATTAGTGATGTATTCTGTTGATGTCTGCGCGTAGGACATGCCCGATGTAGGACCAACGGCGTTTTCTGATAACATTTGTGATGAAATTTTGATGTGTCTCTTCTCTGATTTTATCATTCGATTTGAATTCACTGGGTGTTAGTTATCCTACGAAGAAATTTGTTCTCGAAACTCAGTAATTTCTTTTCTGAAGATGTAGAGCTTTTCCAGATCTCACATCCATATGATAGCACTGGAATAACGCAGGAATTAAATAAGCGCATTCTCGTGCGTTTGCTGATTTACTTTGATCTCCAGATATTAGACAGTCTGTTAAAGACACTTATATATATATATATATATATATATGTATGTATTACGTATGTATTACGTATGTATTACATAACACTGTTTCAGAAGTTCATGATGTGAACCCTGCAAAATAATGAAATGGCTGAAGATCAGCTGATAAACAAAGGTAAAGAGGAAGCCAGAGACACACGAGACTGCTAGACAACGTTCGAGATTGAAACACAAACTATTAATCATGTGAAATTGCTTGTCTCAGTTCACTGTTCCAATGGAAGTACAACAACCAATTTGTCTTTTTAGCACATTTACTATTTTCCTCATTATCTCAAATATGTTACTGTTGTTGTGTGATCTCAATCTTCCTATAACAAATTAGTAAGTTTGGTGTTGTTATAATAATCATCATCAATTGCCATGTTGACTGGCGTAGACGATCATTGGTCTCTACAACTCTATTTACAGTATGTTACTAGTATGGCAGGATTGTTGATGATTCTATGCCACGCCAATTTAAGGTTACTATTTTTCACCATATCGTCCTGGATCTACAGTTCATTCTATATTGCCTGTTGTAACAGTTCTCCAGACCTCCATGTCTCACAACGTGTTTAAAAAATTAATATTTTATTTTGCTTATATTATTCTGTAACCCCGCATCTAGTATTTGACTTTTTGTCTAGATGTTTATAGTACTCTCATCATTATTCTCTAGAGATGTTGCCACCAATTTTCTACTAGCTTCTTTATTTATTGTCCAAGACTTGCATCCATATCTTAGAATCGGTGTTATATAGCTCAGAATAACTCTGTTCATCACCTTCATTGATAGAGACATGTTGTACAGTATATAAGGCTATACGACATAAGGCTATTACGTTTTGCGTTTATATGTATATGTTTATATGTATATTGCGTTTATACGTTTATATTGCGTTTATGTGTTCTAACAGTATTAGACATAGGCTGTTTTTATAGCGTATTATATATATATATATATATATATGGCCAACTTCGTAACTATGTTTGTACTGAACGGTATAAAAAACAACCTCAAATCGCTTGACCGATTCCGAGATGAAGTTTGGCACTATGACTCATAGGATTATAATGTCGTCTGTAGTGGTATTAAAAATCTAAACAATTGAAAATGAGTGTCAAAAATCCACATAGATGGAATATTGATGCAATATTCTTCCAGTGACAGTACACTCTCTTGACATTAGCGTTCATACATTACTACCCACTGACATTGACATTCCTTGATATATTACAAGAATTTTATATAAACACCATACATTCAAATATATCGTCGTGATTGCATAATAGGAAAACCTTTGTTTTGACCTGGCTGACTGCTGTTTTCGGTGTTCAATCGTAGAGACAGTAAGATTTTTTTACCAACGTCTATAAAAAAATAAAATAAGAGTCGTCGCTACATTTTAAGTGTTAATATTCGCGTTTGTTGTTTTAATAAAATAAACGTATGTATCCATCAATCACAGAAGTCTACTTGTGCATGAAAATGTACAGATTTGCACTGTATGTAGGGGCTTAACAGATATTTTTTTGTTAGACCAAGGCCACTTCTAAAGTCGGAATACCGAATTATTAACAAATTAAATCCTACACAGGTTATATCTTGGCGCTCTTCAGGAATGGGATATGTGTTTTGCTGGGCCTATTAACTATAAAATGTCTTCGTAGGTTAACTAACACCCATTGGAGTGAATTCAAATCGAATGATAAAATCAGAGAAGAGACACATTAAAATTTCATCACAGATGTTATCAGAAAACGCCATTGGTCCTACATCGTGCATGTCCTACGCGCAGACACCAACAGAATACACCACCAATCTCTTGAATGGATACCTAGAGGCAAAAGAGCAAGGGGTAGACCAAAAGAAACAGAAGAACAATACTTAGAGAAAGTAAAACAACCAATATTCAAACTATTCAAGAACTGCAACAAATAGCTTTGAACAGACAGAATTGGAGAGATCTGACCTCTGCACTATGCGCTAACTTCAGCGCAAAAGGAAAATGAATGAAAATGAATGAAATTAACTATAAAGCCTACTTCATTTTGGAAAAAAATGTTTGTTATAGTACTTTTTTATTTTAATTCTCACCCGAGCAACGCCGGGTATTGCCTCTAGTATATTATAAATTAGCTGTCTGTCTTCTATTATATGCCCAGTGATATGTCTAAGAACACAAACAATTTCGAAAATTTTATAATTAATCATTCTAGTCATTGAATACGTCGTTAAAAGGTAGAGCTTTCTCTGAGAATCCGTTGAGACGTTCTAATTTGTTTAAGTGCTCCATACATTCTGAACCACAAGAGGAGTTCGAAGATTTTGTTTTCCATTTGCTAATCCCGTATTAATATTGTGCGGATTGATTGGTCCGCGTATTTCTTAGCGACAAGATGAACTACTTACTTTCTTACAAATTACAAAAACAGCAAACCTAGATGTATCAACAGTAAGGATCAAAATGTTAATAATGGTTAGAACTCCAAGAGTGTACGTGTAAATACATCTTGTTTCTTCCATATGGCGGTACTCATATTTTTTAGCTCAAGGAATGGTGTTTCTGTATCATTTTTTTATGGCTAGCAGAATTTGTTCTTACCTTTCAATTGAGTTAACAAAGCAAGCAGAAATAGAGAGAGAGAGAGAGAGAGAGAGAGAGAGATCATGTTGCGTGGGCAACACATGGTCTCTATATTTCAGTTGTACTATGGAGAGCTATACTCTCTCCTCCCCTCCTGCCTTAATGGGTCTCGAACCAAATCGGGAGTTGGCAGTTACAAGGTTCTAAGTCCTTGTCAATTACCTAGTAAGTATCTTCACAAAAGACGTGCTTCTCGAGAGATAGGAACAAGGTGTCAAAAGCCAAATGCTGTGACAAACCAATTGTTGCCTTTGCTATTGCACCCAAAAATCAACATGGAAGTAAAGAAACAAATGATTAAGATCATCTTTACACCAACGTCCAGCTACCAATGCCAGACTTGGCAACTGACATATAGAAATAAGATAAAATTCTTCTTTTTTCTTTTTCTGCGTTCGTTCTCAAACTCCTGCAGATTAGTAGGATGTAGTCCGGAGAACGGAATGCATTGTGTCATGGTTTAAGCATTTCTGCGATATCTGCGCCTTTCGGCCTGATACATTCGACTTCAGCATGGCTTTGGTCACTGACCCTATATGGGATGGGACAGCCACCTCCATCCCATAACCTCCTTAGTCGCCTCTTACGACATGCATGGAAGGTAAACAGTGTTGTTATTCTTTGCTCCCCTTTCGGGCTCCGGCAACACACGGGTGAGAGAAAATTCGAAACTTGCGAAATGAAATGTCTTAGGAAAGCTATTGGAGCCTCCTGACTCTAAAAATGCGCAGTGAGAACACCAGGAAGTGGTTTGAGGTACAGAGTTGAGTAAGTTAGGGATGCACACTCTCCCAATACCTGTTCAACATCTACGCAGAAAATATAATGAGGAATGTGAGAAGACATACACAAGGCTGACCTCCATGCTTTAAACATAAGTGGTTTTGAAATCCCTGAACTACGCTATGCAGAATCTACTTTGCTGCTTTCAAATGATATAAAGGGATTGGAACAACTAATCAAGAACACAAAGAAATACAGCGAATCACAAAACTAATATTTAAACGCGAGCGCAAAAAAAAATCAAAACATATATACATGTCAACAGATGTAACATCACAACAACCAAAAAATCAGAATAGATAACTCTGAGATAGTGTGTGGATAAATTCGAATACTTAAGAGCAAACATCAACGATGCAGGAGACTGCATGGCAGAGATAAGGAAGAAATGACAATGTCATATTGTAAAATAACGCGTTTGAAAAACATATGCAAAAACAACCAAATAGAAACGAAACTGCTAATGCTAAGACCTTTTATTTTTTTTTCCGGTTGCAAGATACGGCTGTGAAACATGGACCCTCAGTAAAACAGCAGAAAGAGGATCAACGCTTTTGAGATTAAATGCTACAGAAAGATGCTTAGAATATCATGGAAGTAATAAAAAAAGAGAAACGCAATTACAAACACATTGAAGATGCCAGAATGTTGGTTACTAAACACAATAGCAAAACAAAAAGGACACATGTTTGGTCATATAAAGAGACACAATTGTTTAGAAAGACAAATAATGGACGGCAGAGCACTTGGACGGAGGAGAAAGGGCAGACCAAGAAGACGATGGACTGACGGCATTAAAGATAACCTGAATACGTCTCTGGAAAATGTAAGCCTCTGACCCGAGACAGAGAAGGGTTCAGGGACTTAATTGAGAAGACAACGTTCTGAAGAGAATACGTCAAATGACATATCAAGTAACACGCAGATACTACAGTGCTGATTGTGAAACAGACCATTCACTAGTTTCTGCAAAAGTCTAACTGAGACCAAGGAGAATATTCACAATCAAACACAAACTCACCCCATGATTAATGTAACCAACAGTTAGGATCCAATCAAGTGCTTTGAGTTCAAACAGCGGCTTTAATATTCTCTCACTGACTCGCCATACAATTGTACAGTAAGTGGGAAGTGGAATGTAATGAAAGAAGCTGTTTACATAAGGGCGGTAAAAGTTTATGGCACGTGTGAACACAAAACTCAAGACTGGTTTGAATCTAACCAGCAGCTACTTCAGCCATTAATCGACAGAAAAAAGACAGTTCTCGTAAAGAACTAAGAAAGGTCAATAAAAAACTCCTTGCTGAACTGAGACAAGCTAGAAAAGAGTTGATTGCAAAAAGGCAGCCATACAATGTTCACATGACTATCAGATAAGGTTGTGTGAAGATATTTAGAATGTTAGTGACAAAGGTAATATCAGAGGTGTTTGTAAAGGGGTAAAGAAAGTCATTGTCTTAAGAATGTAAAAGAGTGCACTGCTGAAAAATTTACCTGGAGAGATTATCACTGATAAAAGGAAACAGATAGACAGATAGGTAGAACACTATCTAGAGCTCTATTCTAATGAGACTGAGCTAACAGATGATGCCTTTAGTGCCATGGTGGCTCTACCAACGAGTAACACTTGGATTATTCCCTCCCCCCCCCCCCCGCTTTTTTTCCAACCATAGAAATTAAGCATGATTATTAATGGCCTAGCATTTAACAACTCACATTGGCACGGATGAAATTTCAGTTAACAACGCTGTGTTGGCCAATTTTTTTGAGCCAATGATCCTGAACATCTGACTTCGGCGGTAGACTAATGTTTGCGTCCATGTTGTTTCATGTCCATGTTTTCATTGATTCCCTTGCTCTCACCAGCAATGTTTTTTTTAAAAAAACGTAAAGAAAATAACCTTAACTTGGAAGGAAATGTTTTAAACTTCAAGTATGAAAATAATGAAAAATTAATTACTGGTCTTCCGTATCAAATAAATTGTAAAATGTTATATGAACTTATACTTTGTCTACTCACTTCACAATTATTTCGGGGTTTCAAATTTACGTTCTTGGAATGTTCCCGATGTTGCAATATCATATCACCAATTGTTGATCAGAAGTTAATGATCGGCAGTCTATGATATGATCGATCAAGGTGTCAAGATTCAGGAGGCAAAACTGGAACGTCCTTGGGATATTATTTAACTATGCTGGTAATCATAAAACGAAAGATAACTCCCAGAAAATCCTTATGTCGGAATATATGTTAATATTTTACTTTGAAAATCTGATAAGTAGTTATTCAAAGCTGTGTTATTATTTAATTGGAAGCTGCATCACAACAAGTGTGAATCTAGAACCAAGCAATTTGGGTAGCAGGATCATTGAAACAACAGCGCCTTATTGATCTTAAATATTGCTTTCAAAACTACTTTAGCCAAAAAAATGCTGGATTTATCACAACCTCCCGATGAAGTCATACAACCAGTTTAGTGATTCAAGAATGAAAAAGCTACGTTTATCGTCATTTATTCTGTCGAATATAAAACAATGAATGCAACATAGTGAAAACTTTACTAAATCACAAATTCTCCTACGAATTTATAGAAAAATCAATGGTTTGGTTGGGTGATTAGTATAGCCACATCGTAAACACAATCCTGTTGAACTTGTTCGTGGTTGGAAAACCAATCGTCCATATTGAACTTCCGGTGGATTGCTGAAAATTTAGAAATAGCGTAAGAGCATAACTTATACAGTGTATTCTTCTGTTATTAGTATTCCGTCTATTATTATTATTATTATTATTATTATTATTATTATTATTATTATTACTATTATTATTATTTATTACTCGCCCCTGTGGCAACGGTGCCTGGACTTTCAGTTCAAAGTGCAAAGAATAGGGCCACTGTCTTCTTTCCGGTATTTCGTAGGAGACAATTAAGAAAAGTTAGAGTATAGGTGGTGACAACTTGTGAAAAACATAAATGTCAAATCTTGTTTCACCTTCCTACTTTTGTCTTCTATCAAATAGTGCCCACGGACGCGACGATATGATGTAGGCAAACGAATATTGAACCTTTATCCTATTGTGTCAGACTCCTAGACGACGGGGAATGCTAGATGTGCCAGCAATGCGGATGGGTCAGCAGATCTAACAGAGGAATTGTGATATAGTTGTCACAGAAGTATGTGCTGTGCTTCTGGCAGGAGTGCACTGAAATGCCTTATTCTTATGACTAATCATGCAACAATAATCCCCCCTCCCTAACAGACCTATGTCTTTGAAACCTTGTATGAGTAGTGAAGCCGCATAAGACACATACCTAAGATGAACCTCTGCTTTTGTCCAGAAGGCAGCTGGCTACAAAAAGTTACCTTCTCACAGCTAAAGGGATTATTTCATCAACATTATAATCATCATTGCAATTGATGTCCTCCGTAAATAGGAGGATGAAAAGGTGAAACCTTAACCCTTCACTAAGAAAATAGAGCATGCCATTTTGTACCATGAAACAAGTAAAAAGTGGGCTGCTTCATCCCCAACGGTTTTCCCAAAATTATAATCAAAACCCCACAAATACGTTATAACTTATTGTAAGAAATAATATATTATTAGTAGGCATATTATTATTATTATTATTATTATTATTATACATATTACTGTCAATCACATTGAGTTTAATCAACAAGAAATTGTGTAATAGTTTGTATGAGCACGCACATTTCTCATACAATCAAATAACATGCAAAAATGCTTGCCCCTACTATATTATCATATTTGCATAACTTCCCGATCAGTGAAAAGTTTATCTACACCAACTTCCTGGATAAATTCAGAGTACGGACGAAAAGGTTAAGGAAATATACCGGAAGTGCGACATACTTAGCTGTGTATAAGGGATAAATGTTCCAGTGTCGGGTAACGACCCTAAACAAGAAATATATGGCTCGGGCAAATGTCAAAATGAACAAAAATAGGTATAAGTGTTACCAAGATGAATTATAAAACAACCTAGCAACGAGACACAGTAACGAATGACGTTTCGACTAAAAAGCCTTCACCGGGACAAACCAAAGACAACAGTACAACGAATCTTACATGGAGACAAACATGGTTATGATGGGAAGGAAAGAAAAGGAGAGATAGCGAATAGATAGCGGAGAAAGCAAAGACGGAGGAGCATAACAGGGAAGAAGATAGTATGGGGGGAAGATAGCGGTAAGTGAGGAGGGGAAAGTGCACAGAAGAAGGTTAATTAGTGAAAATAGATAAGATGTGATAACAAGAAAAATAAGATAAATAAAGATAAACTAAAATGCTTACCTCAAAAGTGGCAACAGGCAATGAGTATTAGCAAACAATCGTAATGTAAGGGAAGAGCAAAATAAGATGGTACGACAGATCAGATGAGAGAGAGAGAGAGAGAGAGAGCGAGAGAGAGAGGGGGGAGACATAGGCCAATACGACAAGAACAGACGAGAAAGAATAAGAACCACCAGAGCACATATGACCAAAGAGCAGGAAGAAAATGAAGAGCAGGGGAGAGAGACGAGTAATGAGAGCAGACAATAATAGAAAGAAAATACAGTGATGATATATGCAGGTAAGACAGTGAATATTATATATGTAATGTCTCATTGCTAGGTTGTTTTATGACTCATCTTGCTTAACCTATTTTTGTTCATTAGCTGTGTACAGCCCGTGTCTATAGTTCTGTATAAGTACACTTAAACCTTTCACAACATTGAACAGTTTAAAATAATAATGTGTATATTTGTACAATAGTAAATGGTGTAACAGATACATAATGCACATATTTAGGTATTGTTATGCATATATCATGTTAAGTGACCAACAGATAGAAGCCAATACTTGTCTTTGCGCCAACATGTTGCATGAACTCGAAAGAAAGCAAACATTACACAACACTACGGCCTGCCATGCATATGTGAAAGGCAAATGAAGAAGTTTGGTTTTTTTTGTAGACCTCCAATATTAAACCAAATATTTTCAAAAGCCATGTTGAAGTCGGTTCTATCGTATCTAAAGGACGCAGTCTTTCTACCCGTTCGTGTTTTGCCGGGACCGAAAGGGTAGCAAAGAATAACGACACTGTTACTTGTCATGCACGTCGTTAAGAGGCAACCAAGGAGATTTTGGGGGTGGATTTAGCTGTCCCATTGAGGGTCAGAGTAAGCCAGAAGCTATGCTGAAAGATGTGCCAGGCCGAAAGGTGCAAATATCGCAGCTAAGCTGTAAACTATGACACAATATATTCCTTTCTCTGAACTACATCATTTTAATATGCAGGAGTTTGAGAATTAATGCAGAAGAAGCACCAACAAAGCTGTAAAAAAAGAAACCACGCGTTCCTTTTTCCGGAGTACATCCTGCAAACCAGCAGGAGCTCTAGAGTCTACACAGAATAATAATTTTTGTTTCTCATCGAGGTCAAATTAGGAGCATCTTTACAAGCGCATAATCATGGAATTAATTAAAAAACAACTGTATCACTTAATTTTTATATGGTAACCGTGACAAGTTATTCTTGTGTGCATATGGTAACTGACAAGTTATTCTTGTGTGTATATGGTAACTGACAAGTTATTCTTGCGTGTATATGGTAACTGACAAGTTATTCTTGTGCGTATATGGTAACTGACAAGTTATTCTTGTGTGCATATGGTAACTGACAAGTTATTCTTGTGTGCATATGGTAACTGACAAGTTATTCTTGTGTGCATATGGTAACTGACAAGTTATTCTTGTGTATATATGGTAACTGACAAGTTATTCTTGTGTGTATATGGTAACTGACAAGTTATTCTTGTGTATATATCGTAACTGTAGCAAGTTATTCTTGTGTGTATCGTAACTGTAACAAGTTATTCTTGTGAGCGAATGTTCAATCTCTTGCTGGTCAGCGATGTGTAATCCGGATAATGCGATATGAAGTCTGATTGATTATGTCTTATCAATAATATATGTGAATTTCAGCTGGGAATGTTCGAATTCAGTATGTATTTGGGACATTATACTTGTGGAATGTAACAGCCAATTTCATTCCAAACATCCTTACTTTCTTCTTAAAACATTTGCGTGGCTGGTCGGGCGAAACTCGAAAAAGGGTAATAAAGTGTGCGAATTACTGGTAACAGATAATAACACACAAACACCAACGTTTAGACCAAAAGGCATTTAACAAGAATCCAACATAACACACGATGAGTAAGAAAAACACTTCACATAGTAATCACTTGACAGGAAAAAATCATCAAGTTCGAAAGAGTACTAATGGTGGAAAAACAAGAATGATAAACATGAAATAAAAACAACAGAAAGTTGGCAGAATATCACAGGATATCGACAAGACAAAATAGAGAAAGACAGTACATAACGGGATACACTCGTATATGCATATTAATATCAGATAATTATCGCAAGGAGGCTCTAGTATCACTATTGGTTTTCTTTGTTTCCCAGAAACACGGAGGTGTGAACACAAATTCTGATTATCTTCTCAACATTTTGTCTCTAAAACCATATCTCTGCTGCCTCAATATAATTTTTAACTGTTCTGCTGAGCGTCAAAAATTCACTTCCATACACCAGAATTGGTTCTATATAATTATAAGAACTCTCTTTCTCATCTCAATTGACAAAGATATATTATATAGGATGGATTTCATCTTGTGAAATGTTGCCTCTGCTTGGACAATTCTACATTTGACTTCTTTAATACATCTTCTATCTGATGTTATTAATGCACCCAATAATTTGAATATGTCGACTTGCTTCAGACTGATCCTATCTACTTTGATGTTGCATTCTGGAGGACATTTATTCTTTGATATTACCATTTCTTCAGTTTTTCTACTATTCAGACTAAGCCTTTTGTTTTGACTTTTTATAAAGAATGCTAACTACTCCAGTGGTGGGCACACATTTTTGGGTGGGCTTGTCAGATTGAGTCTTTATCCTATAGACAAAGGCCTTTTAAAAAAATGATTTGATGTTTCAGGGGATGTCGAAGTTGTTAGCGGTTAGTGCCAATAGTTTTCACTATGCAATAACATATACCAGAGGTCCGGTTCTGTGGCGAAGTAGTTCAGAGCGCGTCTGTGACGTCCAAGGTACCGAGTTCGATCCCCGCCACAGGCAATTGTGCATCCCGACCGTTTCAGAAAGCTATGGCAAACTACTGAACGTATTTATATTGCCTAGAAAATCACCACGGCCAACAAACGCTGGGTTGATAGCTAAGTCATGTAAAGGATATGCTACCAATAGCATATACGTTTTAATTGTTCAGTCTCCCCTACCTATCACAGTTAATATAATCTATACACTTGTCTTCTTCTGTGACATGCTCTTTATTTATCCCACTATCGTAGTCACTGGTATTATGCTTCAATTGTTCAGTATTTCCTGCCTAGCAATCACAGTTACCGTAATCTATATGTTTTTATTCTTCTTTGTGGTATGTTAATTTCAGAACAATACCGTCACTTTCATAGTGTAAGCCTCTCGGTTCTGTGCAAGTGTCCTGTGTTTTCTAGTGTCGTATTCAAAAGGTTTTCCATATCCTGTCTCCATCGGCGTCTAGGGTGACCAATTCTTTTCCTTCTTAATAAATTTACATCCATGATTAATCTTTCTTGCCCAACGTGTCTTTTAACATTTGGGATAACGTTAGATTGTTTTTTTGTGTGTGTAATCATTTTGAGAGGCCAATCTTCTTCTATGTTCTGATCTTAGCGGAAGTCTGTGCTGATTCGCTTCTCCGTCCGTGATATTCTTAGACATTTTCGATAGCATTTCATTTCACATTAATATTTTGTTGTATAAACATGTAGCACTAGCTAATATTTTGCTGTATAAACTTGTAACACTAGGTAATATTTTGTTACATAAACTTGTAACACTAAGTAATATTTTGTTGCATAGACTTGTAGCACTAGGTAATATTTTGTTGCATAGACTTGTAGTACTAGGTAATATTTTGTTGTAAAACTTATAGCACTAGCTAATGTTGTGTTGTATAAACTTGTAGCTTTAGGTTAATGCCAGAATTGAAATAGGCTATATTAGTGCTCTCTCAAAAAGCTTTTCCATCATTCTGATTCCAATTCTTTTGTAATCTCAAAGCTTAGGAATATCTAGTTCCAGACCGGAAAAAAACTAGACGTCACATGATCATGATTGGGCTTAACCAACTTCTCCATGGCAGTATGATTAGTTAAATGAAAAATTTCTTCATGTTAACATCAGTAGATAGGTTTTAACCAAGCTCTTGAGATTTATTTCAGTATGTCAAGATAAATGACGTTTCAAATTACTGAAATGACGACGATTTATTAAGTCATACAACTAAAACTGGTAATCTAACATTACGTTCTTGTATACATAAAAACAAAAACCTTAACAAATGTTGCAGAATTAATTTTAAAAAAAAATTCAGCAGAGATTAAAAAGATTTTGTCCCCCTTGTTTACTAATTAATTAGATTTCTCCATTTTCTCTTGTGAAGATTTTTATCGCATGAAATGTTCTATTGTTTTTGGTATTCTCTAGGTAATCTTGTTGACGCTAGTCCTCGGTCTTTTATTATTATCCAATAATACTCTTTCAGCAAATATTGGATCGTCATTGGTCCGTAGCTCCGATCTACTTGCTTTCCCATTCTTGCCTATATAGTTGATGTATTCCCATAATTACGTAACAATTTTTTAATTACATTATAGGGATTTCTGCATTCATACTGACAATTTTGTGTTTACAACGAAACATATTTTGCCCTCTTAGGTTTCTATGTTTCACACATTAGCCACGGAAAATGCTAATGTCTTTACCTCTACAATAGTCACGGAAACTGCTGATGTCTTTACCTCTACAATAGTCACGGAAACTGCTGATGTCTTTACCTCTACAATAGTCACGGAAACTGCTGATGTCTTTACCTCTACAATAGTCACGGAAACTGCTAATGTCTTTACTTCTACAATAGTCACGGAAACTGCTAATGTCTTTACCTCTACAATAGTCACGGAAACTCCTGATGTCTTTACCTCTACAATAGCCACGGAAACTGCTGATGTCTTTACCTCTACAATAGTCACGGAAACTGCTGATGTCTTTACCTCTAAAATAGTCACGGAAACTGCTGATGTCTTTACCTCTACAATAGTCATGGAAACTGCTGATGTCTTTACCTCTACAATAGTCACGGAAAATGCTAATGTCTTTACCTCTACAATAGCCACGGAAACTGCTGATGTCTTTACCTCTACAATAGTCACGGAAACTCCTGATGTCTTTACCTCTACAATAGTCACGGAAACTGCTAATGTCTTTACCTCTACAATAGTCACGGAAAATGCTAATGTCTTTACCTCTACAATAGCCACGGAAACTGCTGATGTCTTTACCTCTACAATAGTCACGGAAACTCCTGATGTCTTTGCCTCTACAATAGTCACGGAAACTGCTGATGTCTTTACCTCTACAATAGTCACGGAAACTGCTGATGTCTTTACCTCTACAATAGTCACGGAAACTGCTAATGTCTTTACCTCTACAATAGCCACGGAAACTGCTGATGTCTTTACCTCTACAATAGTCACGGAAACTCCTGATGTCTTTACCTCTACAATAGTCACGGAAACTGCTGATGTCTTTACCTCTACAATAGTCACGGAAACTGCTGATGTCTTTACCTCTACAATAGTCACGGAAACTCCTGATGTCTTTACCTCTACAATAGTCACGGAAACTCCTGATGTCTTTACCTCTACAATAGTCACGGAAACTGCTGATGTCTTTACCTCTACAATAGTCACGGAAACTGCTGATGTCTTTACCTCTACAATAGTCACGGAAACTCCTGATGTCTTTACCTCTACAATAGTCACGGAAAATGCTAATGTCTTTACCTCTACAATAGCCACGGAAACTGCTGATGTCTTTACCTCTACAATAGTCACGGAAACTCCTGATGTCTTTACCTCTACAATAGTCACGGAAACTGCTGATGTCTTTACCTCTACAATAGTCACGGAAACTGCTGATGTCTTTACCTCTACAATAGTCACGGAAACTGCTGATGTCTTTACCTCTACAATAGTCACGGAAAATGCTAATGTCTTTACCTCTACAATAGCCACGGAAACTGCTGATGTCTTTACCTCTACAATAGTCACGGAAACTCCTGATGTCTTTACCTCTACAATAGTCACGGAAACTGCTAATGTCTTTACCTCTACAATAGTCACGGAAAATGCTAATGTCTTTACCTCTACAATAGCCACGGAAACTGCTGATGTCTTTACCTCTACAATAGTCACGGAAACTCCTGATGTCTTTACCTCTACAATAGTCACGGAAACTGCTGATGTCTTTACCTCTACAATAGTCACGGAAACTGCTGATGTCTTTACCTCTACAATAGTCACGGAAACTGCTAATGTCTTTACCTCTACAATAGCCACGGAAACTGCTGATGTCTTTACCTCTACAATAGTCACGGAAACTCCTGATGTCTTTACCTCTACAATAGTCACGGAAACTGCTGATGTCTTTACCTCTACAATAGTCACGGAAACTGCTGATGTCTTTACCTCTACAATAGTCACGGAAAATGCTAATGTCTTTACCTCTAC
Organism: Meghimatium bilineatum; assembly: GCA_034231615.1. Taxonomy (NCBI): domain Eukaryota; kingdom Metazoa; phylum Mollusca; class Gastropoda; order Stylommatophora; family Philomycidae; genus Meghimatium; species Meghimatium bilineatum. Next base: position 45,123,721 of record CM067298.1, read on the forward strand.
AATAGCCACGGAAACTGCTGATGTCTTTACCTCTACAATAGTCACGGAAACTGCTGATGTCTTTACCTCTACAATAGTCACGGAAACTCCTGATGTCTTTACCTCTACAATAGTCACGGAAACTCCTGATGTCTTTACCTCTACAATAGTCACGGAAACTGCTGATGTCTTTACCTCTACAATAGTCACGGAAACTGCTGATGTCTTTACCTCTACAATAGTCACGGAAACTCCTGATGTCTTTACCTCTACAATAGTCACGGAAACTGCTGATGTCTTTACCTCTACAATAGTCACGGAAAATGCTAATGTCTTTACCTCTACAATAGCCACGGAAACTGCTGATGTCTTTACCTCTACAATAGTCACGGAAACTCCTGATGTCTTTACCTCTACAATAGTCACGGAAACTGCTGATGTCTTTACCTCTACAATAGTCACGGAAACTGCTGATGTCTTTACCTCTACAATAGTCACGGAAACTGCTGATGTCTTTACCTCTACAATAGTCACGGAAACTGCTGATGTCTTTACCTCTACAATAGTCACGGAAACTGCTGATGTCTTTACCTCCACAAAAGAATTCATGTTGTCAGTTACAGTCCATTGAATGGGGACAAACCACAATGTTTAGTCATTGAATTTTGCATGTGAATATAACAATTAACATATAATGTGATCGATAACTTTAATAATTAAACATTATACAGTTGTGCTGGATACCTACTGGGCAGAATCAGAAGTATGTTTGACAAACTAGTCACCGGCACCATTACTATAGGTACCATAATATTGTCTTATTCTGGAAAATATCACCACTTATGAGTTATTGAATATGTACACCACTTATATCACCTCAAAGATGTTCTAGTGTTCTGTGAGGACTTTGTTTCTTAGTTTTGGTTGGAATTGTAACTGTAAACTGTTAGGTGGGTTTTTTTTAACAAGGAAGGGAAATAATATCTCTAAAGAATAAAAGGATTGGCAAGTTTATTAAACATACGCAGGGTAGAGACATTGGATAACGAAACGTAGTGACATCCATTTATTATCTTGTACAAGGTTTGTGGAAAATACTCTCAGGTGTTAACACGACAACACGTGTGGCGATAGGATAGGAAAGTGTTGCTTATCCATCACAAGTGATGATGACCATTTGTTACGTCTACTTTATGATATTCAGTTAGAGTTATGTCCTTGACTATATATTCGTAGATGGCTAATATTCTGGCCGCAAATGTTCGTGGAGAGTTCGGGCATGGGATGACCACTGTAGGCGGCCATTGATCTACCCGTGACTTTCTAGCCACTCTCTGCTGTTGAGCTGCTGTATGTTTTAACTGCTTCTCTTTTCACAAGATGCCACATTCTTTCGACTGTAGAGCGCCATGTGGCGCTATTTCGTCTTTCCATGTATTTTAGTTTACTTCAAAAGCTTTCAGTGATATCTTTAGCAGATAGGAAAGTAAAATAAAAGTTATTGAACAATAGCTGTCAGCTACATGAAACAGTACTAATATTAACATACAATCGGGAGGAATATGCAATACTAAATGCTGAGTCTGGCGTTGACCGGGCGAGAATAAAACTAAAAAAAAATTAAAACGATAAATTTCGGAATACACTTGAGAACAACATTTCTCCTCTTGCTAATGAAATGAACACAGAAAAATATATTTATAATCAATAGGCCTAACAGAAAACATTATCCCGCAACTAAAGATCGGCTAAATGACACTCTGTGCCTACTTAAACCCGGCTCCATATCGAAGGAATTAAAATTGCATACTTATGAACGTTGAGTAATGTCTACGCTAATAACTGGGTTTTTTTAATGCAGTATTTGCATTCGTTAGACTATCGATCATA